>CAMPSB010000780.1:0-17655 GCA_946959425.1 Argyrosomus regius | reverse complement strand
AAAACATGCAATTATATATTTAATATCATGACAGAAATGAAAGGGATTTTAACCTAGTACTAGCACAAACCTATAACAAAGCCTATAAAATATTACACTACAACAGCTTGTACAGTTTCGGTGGATAAGCTTCCACATATGTCTGATAGTAAAGTCTTGTCTTTCCAGTCCTGTGAACTTCACCTCAGGACAAAGAAAACATGAGCTAAGGACAGACACACATTTGAAGATATCAGGCGTGGCAGTAGTGTTGCAAAAGTCAAGAAATCACAACCCATTGACAGGCAGACCTGATGAAGGTGAGACTGAATTCTGTTTCCCAACTATTATTATTAGAGCTAAATATTCAAATGTTTCACATTTTTACACATTTTTTGTACACTCTTGGTGCTGGCATGACACAGACATGAAAAGGAATGAGGAGTTATGATTAAAGTCATTTTTAGTCACTTGTTGTAACTAAAGCATGTTTATTGTTTACAACAAAAAACATACTCAAATTCAAAAATAAAAATAAAAAAATTCAAGTCTGCACCTTCAACAGATATGAGCCATTCCACATCATCTCTTCTTAATAAACAATGATGTCCTCACCATCCAATAGGCCACATTCTGCATTTATATTCTATTTATGTTCAGGGACTCTCATCATTCAGTCTTTGAAAAATAATTACACCAGCACACGATGTTAGTGTTACGCTCCATACCATTTTTTTCTAATTATAAGTCCTACGTTCTTGTTTTAGTGTCATGTGACATGGTTGGTGCTCATCTGTTGAGTGCACCTCATGTTTCTTTTGAATTTAAATACAGTATTATACTTGTGAGCCATTAAACTCGAAACTTAGATGTTTGTAGCCCATTAAATATGTGAGAATCTCTGAATTGATAATCACACTGATCAGACTTTGAATCTATTTGTTTAACCACTACAATGTAAACTGTGTGGATTGTATTCTCTTCATGGCTTTTCCATAATCTCTGTCCTTGCTCTTCTCACTGGCAGCAGACAAATTGCTTTCCAAGCAGAATATGCTGTAATGAGCTCTGGGGTGAAAGTTTCCTGTTGCCATAGCGATGCATCTCCCTGCTTCCATCCTCATGCTCCCATGGCGACACACCTGCTTTATGTCTCCCAGCCCACCTGACTACTGCAACACACACGCACTTCAGCAAATGGCACCAAAGCATACAAACACACACTTGAACTTATGGCTCCACAGCATACACACAGTTCAATTCAAAATATTGAAGATGAAAAATCCTAATAGAGGAACCTGTTATTGTAATTGTTTAACAACAAACAAACATGGTGTAAACTTTGACAATCTCATATCTCTGCAAACACATAAACCACCATCCACTACCCCGTCACCTAAGGTCACTTCACTTGTGTCACTGAACATGGCACTTTTAAATGTTAGATCTCTCCAAAACAAGACATTTTTAATTAATGACCTTATTTTAGACAATAGTATTGACTGTATGTTTTTAACTGAGACATGGCTTAGCACTGATGGACCAGCAACACTCATTGAAGCCTCACCACCCAGCTACCATTTCACACATTCATACAGGAAAAACAGAAGAGGTGGTGGTACAGCATCTATCTTCTCACACTCATTGGCTCCTAAAGACATTACATTTGGTGACTGCACATCTTTTGAATATCACTGCATCATTTTTAGCAGTCCTCCCATACTGTGCATGACAGTTTACAGGCCACCCAAACGTTGCTCTTCATTTGTTTCAGATTTCTCAGAACTGCTGTCAATTATCCACACCAAATATGACCGAATTCTAGTTTTAGGCAATTTTAACCTACATGTGGACAATCAATTAGACTCTTTTACTTTGGACTTTATGAACATGCTGCACTGTATGAATTTTAATCAACACATTAATCAACCAACTCACAACAGAGGTCACACTTTAGATCTCGTTATTACATATGGACTATCCGCAAATATCACTTCTGTTGTTGATGTAGGGATATCTGACCATTTCTGTGTCTTTTTTACTATCACTGGTTTTATTCAGCAGGACTTTTCAGAACAAACTGTGAGGAAGCGCCATCTTAACACTGAAGTGGCTGCAAATTTTATTGATCTTTTAAGCAAAACTACTGCAGAAATTTTACCTTCCTCTTGTGATTTTATTGTAGAAAGTTTTAACAGCAAACTGAGGCTAGCAATTGACAAAGTGGCTCCTCTAAGATTAAGAAAGGTTACCAGCAAACCAATACCTCCGTGGAAAAATGAGAAAATTAAACATCTAAAGAGAAACTGTCACAAAGCAGAAAGAAATTGGAGAAAGAACAAGTTGATAGTAAACTATGAAATACTGTGTGAACAATTGACCATCTACAACAAGGAAATTAAACACGCAAGACAAGCACACTTTTCAAAATTGATATCCGACAACCACAATAACCCCAAAATCCTTTTTTCAACTATTGATCGTTTAACCAACCCTGTTTTTATGAAGCTGAGCACTTTGTCTACAAACATCAGATGTGAGGAATTTGCAGTCCACTTCAGAAACAAAATAGACACCATTAAATTGGATTTATGTCTATTTCAGCCTACGAATAAAAATGCCCAAGAACCTTTGCTTTTATGTGAGGAAACACTGGAGAAATTTGTCCTGGTTGATGCTGAAATGCTTGGTAAGGTTATGTCCCAGCTAAAAACTTCAACATGTATTTTAGATCCGATTCCCACGTCCTTTTTAAAAACAGTTTATGGGGTTTTAGAAGAACAGTTGCTCACAATTGTCAATTATTCTCTTCAGACGGGTACTTTTCCAACTAGCCTAAAGACCGCCATAGTTAAACCTCTTCTGAAGAAAAACAATCTAGATTCCTCAGTTATTAGTAATTACAGACCAGTATCAAACTTGCCATTTTTAAGCAAAATTTTAGAGAAGCTTGTTTTTAATCAGTTAAACAATTTTATTAACTCCAATCACATTTTTGAAAAGTTTCAATCTGGTTTTAGGGCCAATCACAGCACTGAGACAGCACTAGTGAAGGTTATAAATGATCTCAGATGCAATATGGATTTGAAAAAACCCTGTATCTTAGTGTTACTTTGAGTTAACTGCAGCCTTTGATACAGTAGATCATTCAATTCTTTTAGGTAGACTTCATAATTTGATTGGCATCTCTGGTACTGTTTTTAACTGGTTCAAATCTTACCTCAATGACAGAGAATTTTTTGTTGTTTTTTTTTGAATGAAAACCCACGGTGAGGTGTCATTTTCTCACTGTGGTCCACGTTTGTGGAACAGCCTCCCTGAAGACCTGAGGGCATGAGAGACTGTTCATATTTTTAAGAGCAAACTTAAGACCCATCTTTTTAATTTGGCTTTTACTTGAACCATTTTTTAATATTTTTCTACTCAGGCATTTTAATGTTACAATATTTTCTCTTTTATTTATTTATTTCTTTATTTGCTATTATTTATTTGTCTATTTTTTATATATATATTATCCATTATTTAATTATTTAATCTATATATTTTATTATGCTTTACTTTCTATGTATGTATTTATTTTTATCTAGCTTTTTACTTATTATTATTATTTCTTACTACTGTTATTATTTTTGTTTTATATTATTCTATTTTATTTATTTTTATCTAATTCATTTCTAACCTGCCTCCAGTTTTTCCTCACCACTTGACGATAAGATGGCGCTTCCTCAGTTTGTGCTCTGTTCATAATGGGATGGGTAGGAGGGAGGGTCAGGGGTGGAGAACTGGGGTTGGGCTGTGGGTGTTGGGGTGGAGGGTTGAGGATGGGTGGAGGGTATTTGCTTGTTTTTATGTATTATGTTTGTATGTGAAGCACTTTGTGTTACATTTTATTTTGTATGAAAAGTGCTATACAAATAAAGTTTGATTGATTGATTGATTGATTGGTAACGCTGAATAAAATATGTTTATTCTTTTTCTGTATAAAATATGAAAACATTGAGTTGATGTCTGTGTGTTAAGTATCGAGCTGGAATCAACAGTGTGAAGACTTTCAGAGTGCTGCACTGTGACACACACATATATATATATTATATTTTAGACTCTAGTTTCCTTTAGCTTTGATGACAGCTTTGCACACTCTTGGTATTCTCTCAGTCATCTTCATGAGGTCATCACCTGGAATGATTTTCTAATATTAGTGTTACTTAAGTTAATAAAGTTAATTAGTGGAATTTCTTGCCTTCTTAATGAGTTTGAGATCATTATGTTATGGCAAGAATTCAACTAAGTAAAGAGAAATAACAGTTTGTTTCTTTAAGAGTTTAAGTAGAGTTGTCTCATCTCAACATCGACTGTTGCTGTGAAAGGCCCTATCTAGAGCCAATGTTTGTCCATCCTTGGTTACTGTTGAAAGATGGTGGAAGATGACTCGCAGCATCTGTAGATATAAAAGTCTCATTCTAAGATAATAAAGATATATATATTTTTTATTTTCAGGTGATTATACATTAATGAAAATGGACCTTTAAACAATGTGGAAACAGCTAATCAGGCTCTTTTCAGAGAAAAAAAAAAGCCTACCGGCACCTCACTAATTATCATGTTTTATCTCATTTGTTGAATCTGTACATAAACCAAAATGTAAAAATTCTAACCTGTGGTTTAAGGTGGAGTTATATGTTGGAACTATTTCTTGATGAGTGATCCATTAGCCCAGCACTTCAAATCAAATCGAATCAAATCAAATTTTATTTGTATAGCCCAAAGTCACAAAATACATTTTGCCTCTGAGGGCTTTACAATCTGTACAGGGAGTGACACCCTCTGTCCTTAGACCCTCGGTTCGAGTGAGGAAAAACTTGCCCACAAAAAACCCTTTTAACAGGGAAAAAAAGTGGAAGAAACCTCAGGAAGAGCCACAGAGGAGGGATCCCTCTCCCAGGACGGACAGACGTGCAATAGATGTCACGTGTACAGAACAAATCAACACAAACATATTGTACAATTACAATGAATGATAAAATGACAATGAATTACAATGAATGATAGAATGACAATGAATTGACATTGAACGACACTTCTGTGCAGTGTCTATATCATGGGTAGCCAGATATGATCAACAAGCACAGACAGGTGTTTTTTATGTTGGACAGGGTCAGGCTGTTTATGCTAACCACATCCAGCACTGTACTCAACAACCAGATATGAAATTGAAGTGCTTTCATGTTGAACTATCTTTTTTATAGAGGACTCTGTTTCCGTCCATACATCATCTTGTAAAAAAAGCTCAATTATTCCTGTGATGGATATCAAAGTTTGGAACCTCATGGTTCATCTGAACACAGAGGATCCTCCAGACAGTCAGATGGATTTTGATGAATATGCTCCGTGTAGTGACGACCCTCCACCCACGGCCCAGACAGTGTCCTCCTTCCCTTCTGGCCTGCAGACAGGACACACAAAGTCACTCCCCAAACAGCATCGGACAGACAGCCTGCCCATTAGGTGTAATACTGGGGCAGAGAGGCTAATGAAATGTCACAAGATCCCTGATGCATCTGTACAACATGGCCCAGCAGGACCCTGGAGGTTACAGCCAGTGCATTAATACACTCCATGTTTTCTGAGTCTGCCTGTCACAACCACAGGAAAATGAAGTCATACAATACAGTATCCTTTCAGAGAGACATGTGATGCTGCTGCTCCTAAATGCACTTCATCATTAGTTTGTGTTGTAAGGTGCATCATCTTTGATGAACTGGGGCTAATTATATGCTGATTGGACAATGACTGTACAGATATGGAGGTAGCTTAGTATACCTTACACTGAAGAAAACTGTGGACTCCAGAGCTGTCTCCACAAATGGACTTAATGGAAACACAAATGGAACTTCATCACATCATCACTGATGATTGCATTGCTGGATTAACCCACTACATAGCCCAGGGGAAGAATGAGTTCTGTCACCACACTTTCTGTGAATAGAATGCCTTTTATTGTCACTATACACATGTACAATGAGATTAAGCAAACTCCAATAATAGTGCAACAGTGAAAAAATATAATATAAACATAGGCAAAGAAAAGGGAGGTAAGGTGCACAGTCCTGAGGAGTATATACATTTGCCAAAATAGATATGGTGCTATATACAGTGTTAACATTATATTGCACATTATGAGATGGAATATTGCACATTGTGAAGTATTACATGGTAGGTAAGGTTTTTTGACAGTGTTTAGTAAATCAAATTTTATTTGTATAGCCCAAAGTCACAAAACACATTTTGCCTCTGAGGGCTTTACAATCTGTACAGGGAGTGACACCCTCTGTCCTTAGACCCTCGGTTCGAGTGAGGAAAAACCTGCCCACAAAAACCCTTTTAACAGGGAAAAAAGTGGAAGAAACCTCAGGAAGAGCCACAGAGGAGGGATCCCTCTCCCAGGACGGACAGACGTGCAATAGATGTCACTTGTACAGAACAAATCAACACAAACATATTGTACAATTACAATGACTGATAAAATGACAATGAATTACAATGAATGATAAAATGATTACAGTAGCAGTGGAACCTGTGATAGAGATAGAGAGACACAGATGCACAGCAGCAGTAAATCATTAACTAACTATAAACTGTAATGGAGATATGGTAACAATAATGACAGTAATAATATATGCAGTGGACGTCATGCAGGACCACAGCAGCAGCCACGATCCATGAGAACCTGCTGGACGAGAGAGCACAGAAAGTCCAGGGAAGAAGTTTAGTTAGTAACATGCATTAATACTTAATAATACTTAATAATAATTAATACTTGTTAACAATCAGCTGAATGTCTAGTCCAAAATTCCAGTAAAGAGCAATCACATGAAGGGCCAGGCAGAGAACCAGAGTCTGGAAACCAGGTTCAAACAGGCCTGGACAGCTTAGTATAGTGCAGTTCTGACTGGTGGCAGACAACACCTTAGTATACTTTGGTTTCTTTGTGATCATGATCATCATCAGTTGTGTGTGCAGTCAGAATGTTCTGATTCTCTCCATCATGTCACAGATCGTATCCTTGAGACCGCAGTTTGGTGTTTTTAATGTATCTTTCACATTCTTTGTCTTCATGTGTCACAGCAAAATGATCCACAATCACAGTTGGAGGCAATCTTTAACTTTTCCTGTAAGTAAGCAGCTTTTCCACAAGACCTTGACCCCGCTGTGATCTGAGACTGATGTCAAATACCTTTTTACCTCACACTGAGTATGATTAGTGATGTTTATTTACATGTTGTTTCAAATTGTTGAACGTCTTTGTGTGCTGGGCTAGTAGTCAGTTCACTACCATCACCTAGTGGACAAACAGTAGGACTACATCATCTGACTGTACTCCTGACAAGTGACACATTTGACCAGTTAGAAGAAGGGATTTCTGAGCTGTATGCACAAGAAAAAAAGTGTGACAGCCAAACTGAGGTGGAGAAGGCTCCTTGTTGTTTGACTCAGGCTCCACAGCAGTAGCTCCCTCTTACTCCCCCTTCATCTCTCTATCCTCCCCTCCATCCCTCACCCCTTCTCTCTTTCCACCATCCATTCCTTTGCCCTCCATCTTTCTTTCCTCTACCACTCCTCCCCCTTTCCCCTCCCTCTCACTTCACCCCACTCCCCATTTCCCCCACCATCTATCTCATTCAGCCCCCCACCGCCTCCACTATTTGGGGGCAGCATGTATGGCAAAAATCAACAATCCTAGCTATTCTTACTGCACGAGATATTGTTAAAGGTGCACCTATTTTTTCCTCACCAGAGACCAGACCCCTGTGGGTACAAATAATCCATTCATTTTCAATTTTTAAATCTCTCCATTTCTTTTGTTCCAGAAATGGCATTGTCTCAAGAGGTACTATGGGGTATGTGCAGCTCTCCAAACCAATCCAGTTTGTTTCCTCGTCCTGTACAACCCATTCGACCATACAACGGAGTTGTGCTGCCCAATAATATAGTTTAAAACTTGGCAAGCTAAGACCGCCTTTTTCCTTTGGGCTTAATAGCAACTTTTTGTCTAATTCTAGGCTTTCGGCTTTTGCCAGATAAAAGCAGAAATCATTTTATCCCACCTTCTAAAAGTGGAAGCTGGTATCCAGATAGGCAGCGACTGGAAGAGGTATGTCAATCGAGGGAGTACATTCATCCTGACTGCTTCACTTCTACCTAAGAGGGACAGAGGAAGAATCTCCCATCGAGACAAATCTGATTTTATTTGTGTGATTAGTCTACCATAATTTTCCTTAAATAATTGTGAGGTTTGTGTTGTAATCATAATGCCTAAATATCTGAATCCTCTATTAGACCAATTAAATGCGACATCTTTATCTAACTCTGTTGGCCACTTGCCTACTAGCATCATGGCCTCTGATTTTGTTTCGTTAACTTTGTAACCTGATATTTCCCCAAATTTCCCTAAACAGGTCAAAAGGACTGGAATTGAATTCAAGGGGTCAGTAATATACAGAATAACATCATCCGCATATAGTGAGATTTCATGAGTCACTCCACCTATCGATACTCCTTGAATTCTAGAGTCTAATCGTATAATTTCTGCCAAGGGCTCGATACTGATAGGAACAGTAAGGGGCAAAAGAGGACATCCCTGTCTAGTTCCTCTCTTTCAAGCCAAAGTTCTCTTGATGTATATCCATTCACCCGCACTTTTGACATGGGTCCGGAATATAACACCCCAATCCAGCTGACAAAATCCGGATGAAATCCCATTTTTTCCAATGTGTGTTTCAAATACTGCCAATCCACCCTGTCAAAAGCTTTTTCAGCATCTAAGCTGAGAAGCATGGAGTGTTCTTGTTTTTGTTTTGCCACCGAAAATCACGCTTAGAGTTCTCCTATTATTATTTATCCCTTGACGATCTTGGTATAAAACCCGGTTTGATCTGGTTGATTATCAAGTAGGTAGATACACTTTTGAATTTTCTGTCAGCCAATATTGTGGTTAAAATTTTTGCATCGCAGCAGAGCAAACTTATTGGTCTGTAAGAAGAACAGTTTGTAGGGTCTTTACCCTCCTTTGGGGATTATGGTTATTATTGCTTCGACCAAGATTTTGGGGGGTCATTCTTTGTAAGGGCTGTAATTAAATACTCTTTCCAAGAGGGGCGTAACTTCAATTGAAAACATTTATAAAATTCACTTGGATATCCATCTATTCCTATTCTTTATTATTCTTTAAACTTTTTATGTTTTCGAATCTCCCTTTTGTGATTGGATTTCTTATTGTTGGAATCGCCTCTTAGTTAATTTTGGTAACTTAATTTTTCCTAATACCGTTTTAATCTTTTCTGGTTTGTTTCCTGACTCTTCGGAGTCATAAAGTGTCTCATAGTAACAGAAAAGGCTTCAGCAATGTCTTTAGTGGGATAATGTTTTTTTAGTAACAGGATTCACTATTTTTGCCATCATCGCACGATCTAAGCTTGTGCTTTGGCGTGATTGAAATGCTACTTAGCCTGCTGGCCCTATTTCCCGGATTCATGTTATTTTTGCTGAGAAAACAATGCTCTCTCAGCCTTATGTGTCAATAAATCGTTTATTGTTTGTCTGTGCTGGCAGATTTCAAAATATTCTCTGCTGCTTTTTATGCTCCTTCTTTCTAACTCCTGTATGAGTTTTTCTAACCTCTGCTCATTATCACGATCTTTTTTGATTTTGGATGAAAGGGCAATTAATTTCCTCTCAGCACAACTTTAGCCGCTTCCCATAAACATACTGAAACTTCCCGTGACACAGGCTCATATATTCGCGTTCCAATTCTTATACTTTGAATTATTCTGGATGATTCAGAAGTAAATATTCATTTCCACTGTTTAGGTTGTTTTTCACTCCTAAATTTATTGACATAACTACTTGACCATGGTCTGATACTGTTATAGTTCAATATGGGCAGTCTTCAACTTTATAGGCATCTCTTTTTAATACACAGAAAAAATCTATTCTGGGAATAGCCTTAGTGAACCTTTGAAAAAAAGGTATAGTCACGCTCTTTTAGGGTGTCTTTGATCGCCATATATCAACCAGCCCCAGTTCCTAAATCATATTGTACAATATTTTAGTTTTCTGTGGTACAGGTCCCTGTTCAAATGGATGTTTATCTAACTTTTGGTTCAACACACAATTGAAATCCCCCCCACTATGGTAAATCCTTCGGCATTAGGTGGTCAGAAGAGCAGTGATTTCTTTAAAGAAGCTAGGGTCATCTTCATTTGGTGCGTAAATGTTTAACAGGGACACCTAACACCTCTGATTGCTCCCACCACCAAAATGTAGAGGCTTCTTCTTGTCTTCATACGTATTCTCTGAAGTGAAACCAAGTGATCTATGACACAGAATTGCAACTCCCTTTTTTTGCTCCTTTTCATATAGAAGCACTGAAAACCTGCCCTACCCAATCCTCCTCTAAGCTTTTTTGTGTTCTATATCATTAAGGGTGGGTCTCTGGAGTAATGCGATTGAACAATTCAATCCTTTTCAACTGGTTCTATAATTTTCTTTCTCTTAATGGGATGATTAATTCCATTAATATTGTAACTGACTACCGCCAACTTGTCCATTTTTGTAACTTATATTAAAATATAAACATTTTGTTTTAATATTCTGATAGCGCTTTCTTCTTTAAACTGTACCTTACTAATTGAAATCAAAATAAAAGCATGAGTAGTAGTTGCCTTGACGATATTGTTTGCTGAGAGACACAGAACACTGATAACTAAGAGATAGGATAGTTTTTCTGAACATGAAAACAACAGTGAGCTTCCAAAACACCAGTGGATTGCCCCTGAAATGAAATGAACAGAGTCTTAACTCACAAACAGACTCAGGGGATCTCCACTCCCGATCTCCACTGGGCAGAGAGAGAAGCTCTCTGGGTAGAGTGCACAAAGTGCACGGGGACGGTCCACCAGGTTGTCCCAGGAATGTCCTCGTCGCCTCAATAGCCTAAGTTCGCTCATGGATGATGATCATTTCCCCCCATCCCACCCGACCCTAATACTCAGCTTATTTTCTAATAATGATACTATAGCCTGAGTCCATTGTTTCCAATCAGTAATTTACGATAAACGATGCACCCGTTTTTATTCTACTACCCACGTCCCAGTCTTATAATATCTTTCTTTTTATTCTTCATCACAAGTCCAGTCTCAAAGTCTCTTTCTTTCTATTATTGTTTATACATCCTTACTCACTACCGGCGACTCTCGCCTCTCTGTAGTCACCCTGACGAAGGCTCTAATCTCCGCTGGTTGCAGCTGATGGTTCTTCCTCCGGTTCTGCTGTATTGACCATCCCTCTCGTGTCAGCTCCTTTCCAATATTTCCCGGTCCTCCATTGCTGTTTCGATGCCAAGTTCTTTCAATGTTGAGTGTGCCTCCAGGAGTGAGGGGAACAGTTTTGTGCCACCATCCAAGAAGAGTCTTATCTGGGCTGGATATGGCGACTGCGCCCTGATGTTCTTTTCTTTTAACTTTTTTATAACCTCTCGGACTTTCTTCCTTTTCCTCTGCAGGTCAGGCGAATAGTCATGGTCAAAATAAATCGTATGCTCTTGAAACTGGATATTTCTTTGCTTCCAAGCCTGCAGCAGCACCTTTGTTTCACATTAAAGTCCAGAAATCGAGCTATAATGGATCTCGGCGGCGCAGCTGCGGCCCTGGGCTTCGGGCCTAATGCTCTGTGTACTCTCTCCAGTTTAATGTCGACTTCTTCTTCAAACTCTAACGAAGTGCTCAGAAAGTCTGTTATGAAGGATACCATGTCATCCTTCTCCGCGCCTTCTGGAACCCCATACAGCCTGATGTTGTTGCGGCGGAGTCTATTTTCCATGTCATCGCATTTGGCAGTGAGATTAGCCTCTCTGCAACAGGTAGCCCAGGTCCCTCTCCTGCCGTATACTTCTGTCTTCCGCTGTACTCACTCTGTTCTCTGCGTCGGTCAATCTCCTGTCTAGCCTCTCCGTTCGTTGTTTAAGTTCCTCCATGGATGCCTCCACTCGGTAGAGAGGTTTTCAACTCCCGAAAGGAGTCACTGTTCTCCTGTCGGAGTTTCCTCAGCTCCGCCAGCATCGCCGACTACGCCGCCGAGCGTCACTGACGGGTTTCAGCGGTGTAGCTTCGGCTAACGTTAGCTGCTTGGAGGCTGTTAATATGTCGTCATTTTTACCGACTTTCATGTCTTTCTTGCCTGTTTTCTGACTGGAACTCATTCCTTTAGCGACCCTTTCCTGCAGTCTGGTACTCATTTATTGTTTTTCGTTATTTTATCGGCTAATTATTAACGGGTCAGGTGGAGCAGCGAGTCTATGCGTCTATCTACTCCATAGCGTCACCGGAAGTCAGTGTGGATTTAACACTTAAAGAGTTCATTTTAACACTGAGTCGGATACTAGTGTTCAATTTGAGGAGTTAATTTAACTCCAGTAAGAGTTAATATTTTTTGAACAAGGTCTTTTTATTTGAGATTTTCACAATATGCAAGTCATTTTGTGTACTTGTTGATCAGGTGAGAGACAGAAAGAACATATGTGACACTGCAAGTAAGGGGGTTCACATGTATTACAGGGTAACATTTTCTGCTTCCATTTGATCCACAAATGCCAAGAAAGGCTGCCAGGTTGCATAGAATCTCAGAACAGACCCTTGGAGAGAGTATCTTATTTTTTCTAGTTTCAGATGTTGCATAGTCTCTCTAATCCAGTGGGAGTATGAAGGAGGAAGAGGGTCTTTCCATCTGAACAGAATCAGTCGTCTGGCCAGTAGTGTACAAAAGGCCACCATATTGGACTTATAATTACTTAAATTCACACCCTGCAGGGTGACACCAAATAGAGTAGTAAGAGGGGATGGATCTATTGGCTCCATTAATATTTTAGAGAGAGTATTGAAAATTGACTGCCAGAAGTGGTGTAGTTTTGGACATGTCCAAAACGTGTGTAATAGGAGTTGCAGGAGCTTGCTTGCATCTATCGCAAGTAGGGTTTAACTCTGGTCTAATTTTGGACAACCTAACCTTTGACCAGTGAAGTTGGTGCACTATCTTGAATTGTACAACTGTATGCCTTTGACAAATAGATGGTGTTTGAATCCCCCTAATAACTTTCTGCCATACTGCACCTGGGATCATTTAAATCCTCTTCCCATTTGTGTTTGAGATAATCTAAAGCTGACAAGTTAAATAGATTAAGAAGGCCTGGGGTGTCGTTTAGCTCAGTCAGTAGAGCATCTGCCCTACGTACAAAGGCTCAGTCCTTGCTCCTGCGACCCAGGGTTTGAATCTGACCTGCGGCTCTTTCCCCGCATGTCATTCCCCATCTCTCTCTCCCCACATTCCTGTCACTCTTCAAGCTGTCTCTATCAAATAAAGGACAAAAATAAATAAATAAATAGATTGAGAAGGCCATATATCTTACCTATAATCTGCTTTACGTTTTTCCCCAGCTTGAAAATGGAGTCTAACAAAGACACAGGGGGATATAAGGGGAAGCAATTGGAACGTGAGGCTATAAAGTTTCGGCAATTGTAGATATCTAAAGAAGTGGGATCTAGGGATATTAAATCCATCTACTAGTTGTACAACTTTTTTGAGATGTGTTTTTCAATTTCAAAATGAGCTAATATTTTCCATGAAAAGGTCAAATGTCTCAGTTTTAACACGTGATATGTTTTTTATGTTCTATTGGGAATAAAAATATGGGTTTGCAATGATTTGCAAATCATTGTATTCTGTTTTTATTTACGTTTTACACAACGTCCCAACCTCATTGGAATTGGGGTTGTAGGAAAATAAAGTACCAGAGGCAATAATGTCATTATCCATTTCCCCCTTCTCATTTGGTGTATAAAAAAAAAACAAGTGATGTACATTTATAATTTATAATAATAGTATAACATTAGTAATGGTTTAACATCTAGAACAGCTTTGTTAGGTACGATGTGAATTCCCTTAGCTGTTCGAAATCATGGTCGTACGTTATTGCTTACTACATATACCTATATATATATATATAAGTTTCAAAAATTAAATACACAACAACTGCACTAATGTATTAATAACAATGGGGATATTGTGGTGATTATTAACATTTATCTGGATATCGCCATTAATTGTGCAATTGTTGAAGGAGCGCTCAATTATGGTAGCACTCCTCTTTGCTGGTACATGTGTGTTTTAATTACACGGTGTCAGAGGAAAGGTGGTCCAGAATCACTGGTCCAGAATTGTTGTAGTTTGAGCTCCAGTAAAATTGCAGGTTCAGGTTTATGCCTGTAACTAACATGATTTCTCCTGCCTCTATAGGCCAGAGACTGTTTTAGTACAGTGGTGCTTCACAAGCAGTGTTTAATAAATGAAATCATTATTTAAAAACGCCATTTTATATTTACTTGGGTTATCTTTGTCTAATATTAACATTTGTTTGATGATCTTAAACATTTAAATGTGATAAATATGCAAAAAAGTAAGAAATCAGGAAGGGGGCAAATACTTTTTCACGGCACTACATTTATATATGTATATATATATATATATATATATATATATATATATATATATATATATATATTCTTGGTGGGTTTATACATTTTTGGTTCAAGGTCAATTTCATTATGCTGCCATCTTTCTGGTATGAAAAATTGTCTTAATCAATTTTTAAATTAAATTTTTAATTAATTAATTAATTAATTTTTATTCAGCAATTTGTCATTTTGGCAATAATGTAAGTTTCAAATCAAATTCAAATCAAATTCAAATTCAAATTCAAATCAAATCAAAATCAAATTAAATTTATTTGTATAGCCCAAAGTCGCAAAATACATTTTGCCTCGAGGGCTTCACAATCTGTACAGGGAGTGACACCCTCTGTCCTTAGACCCTCGGGTTCGAGTGAGGAAAACTTGCCCACAAAAAACCCTTTTAACAGGGAAAAAGGTGGAAGAAACCTCAGGAAGAGCCACAGAGGAGGGATCCCTCTCCCAGGACCGACAGACGTGCAATAGATGTCACGTGTACAGTCAACAAGTCAACAGAAACATTTTGTACAATTACAATGAAAATGACAATGGATTACAATGAATGATAAAATGATTACAGTAGCAGTAGAACCTGTGATAGAGATAGAGAGACACAGATGCACAGCAGCAGTAAATCATTAACTAAGTTACTATAAACTGTAATGGAGATATGGTAACATTAATGACAGTAATAATATATGCAGTGGACGTCATGCAGGACCACAGCAGCAGCCACGATCCATGAGAACCTGCTGGACGAGAGAGCACAGAAACTCCGGGGGAAGAAGTTTAGTTAGTAAGATGCATTAATGTACATGTATGACAGACATGTATGTCTACAGATGGTGGTGGTGATGGTGAGAGAGACAGAGAGACAGAGAGACAGAGACAGAGAGAGAGAGAGAGAGAGAGAGAGAGGGTTTTCAGTAAAGGGGAGATGTGACTGCATCTTCAACCAATACCGTGCCTGGCTAGGCATAACCCTGAAAGCGGGAGTCCCCCGGCAGTTTAGTCCTATAGCAGCATAACTAAGGGATGACCTGAGCCAGCCCTAACTATAAGCTCTATCAAAAAGGAAAGTCTTAAGTCTACTCTTAAAAGTGTTGAAAAGTTTAACATTTAAAAATGCTTTTGGAATGTTTTTATTTGAAAGTGTTTTTTTTTTGTCCACGGAATTCGATGATGTCACAGTGATGTCACATGTAAATTTCACATAAAGGCTATAGGCTGAACCCAGTCAGTCTCTCTTGTTTACCTTCAAAGAGAAGAACACACTTGAGTTATTCTGTGTTTGGAAACATTTGACTGCAAAAATGTCTTCCTCAACTTCAACTTCAGGTAATTCAAATGAAAATAACGAGGACACACCAGCCACACCATATGAAGTACAGAAGCATGATATACTGTTCAGCAGCACCACATGCTATCAGGTTTTAGAATTTAATGGTGAGGGATCTTTTGGAAAAGTTGCCAAATGTCTCAATCTAATGACAGGCAATCAAGTGGCAGTGAAGATCCACAAAGACAATGAAAATGTCTCAAAAGTCATTCAAAGGAGGTCAAAATGCTACAAGCGATCAGGTGTCTAGATCCAGACAAAAACAACATTGTCAATTTCATAGAAGATTTTAGATTCAACAACCTCTCCTGTCTGGCCTTCTGAAATGCTGGACAGGAGCCTTTGGCACCTGATGGAAGAGAGGGAGGCTGGGTTCCATTAAGTGTAATGAAATTCGTCCTGTAATCCAGCAGCTCATGGTAGCATTTGATGCTTTAAAGAGTATTGGTATACTCCATACTGATTTAAAGCCCGACAATATAATGCTGGTCAACCACAAGGATCAGAGATTTAAAATCAAACTCATTGACTTCGGTCTGGCCTGACGGGTGAGCAAAGTGCGCATCGGAACAATTATGCAGTCTTCTTCACTTCGGGCTCGGAGGAGTGACCTTAGGCCTCCCTCTGACTGAAGCAGTTGATATGTGGGGGAGTGGGATGCATTATGGCATTGCTTGTATTTGGTAGGAGCTTTCCCGAGAGAATGTTCATATAATTTGAAGTTAGATCTATAGTGCACCTGCAGGTCCAGCCTGCAGACCACTTGTTGAGTGCTGGAGTATACACCTGGGCATATTTCAGCCTGAATGGCTTTCCCCACAGGTGGAGGCTGAAGTTAGCAGAAGAGGTTCAGGAGGTGACAGGTATCCAAGCCCAATTAATGTTCACGTTTTCGACTTTGTTGAGAATTTGGGAGATTCGTTACAGAAATACCCAGCCAAAAAAACAGATATTGAGTATGACGACAGGATGGCTTCCTAAGCCTCCTCAAGTCAACTCTTGATCTGGATCCTGAAAGGAGAGTCACTCCCAGGGACTCTTTAAAGAACCCTTTTCTTTCCATGGTTCACCTGGAAAATAAGATGGACTACCAGCTCATATCCAGATGAGGCCATCAGTGCATGACTATTTTGCCCTTGAATCATCTAGACTCAGAACCAGAGTCAGATGATTCTGGAGATAGTCTTCCAAATTTCAGGGATGGAGACAATACAAAAACAACCGATCCAACAAATCCAAGTCTTCATTTTGATGAAACTTGCTCAGAAAGAGACCATCTACTCCTGTTTTCTGTGGAAGATTTCACCCCAAGTGGACTACGAGGAGCTGCAAGTTGCCCACATCATCAACAAGGAGAAGTTCACCAGAGGTAGCTGACGGAGAAGAACAAGAACAAGCTTCTCAGGAGGGAAATGGAACAGCTCTGTATTTCATACCAGCTGCTCATTGCAAGGTATGAAGATGATGTTCCCAAAATCAGAGAGCAGGCTGATGCCCACGCTTCAGCACAATCTTGATAATGAGATCTTGCAGAAGAATCACCTGCAATCTGATTTTGATGAAGCCACGCTGCACTCCCAGGTGGAGAGAGAAGAACAAGACTCTCCAGCACCAACTGGACAGGATGACTGTGTCATTCCATGAGGCAGAGAAGAACAAGAACAAGCTTCTGGAAACAACTGGAACCGCTCTGTATTTCATACCAACTGCTCATTGCAAGGTATGAAGATGATGTTCCCAAAATCAGAAAGCAGACTGATGCCCTTCCAGCGCAATCTT
>CAMPSB010000778.1:0-16151 GCA_946959425.1 Argyrosomus regius | reverse complement strand
CAGATTGTGATAGATGTAAAATGTGACCTGACAAAATCTGACTCCCCTCCTTTTTTCCTCTGTTACCACTAGTTACAAATAACTTTATAAATAAGTAGCAGAGGTCACAATATGGCAGCAGAGTGAAAATGGTTGGTGTTACATCTTGCATTTTTAATATAAGAGGAGAGTCAGATTGTGACAGATGTAAAATGTGACCTGACAAAATCTGACTCCCCTCCTTTTTTCCTCTCTGTTAACACTAGTTACAAATAACTTCACAAATAAGTAGCAGAGGTCACAATATGGCAGCAGAGTGAAAATGGTTGGTGTTACATCTTGCATTTTTAATATAAGAGGGGAGTCAGATTGTGACAGATGTAAAATGTGACCTGACAAAATCTGACTCCCCTTCTTTTTTCTCTCTGTTAACACTAGTTACAAATAACTTTATAAATAAGTAGCAGAGGTCACAATATGGCAGCAGAGTGAAAATGGTTGGTGTTACATCTTGCATTTTTAATATAAGAACAGAGTCAGATTGTGTTAGATGTAAAATGTGACCTGACAAAATCTGACTCCCCTCCTTTTTTACTCTCTGTTAACACTAGTTACAAATAACTTTACACATAAGTAGCAGAGGTCACAATATGACAGCAGAGTGAAAATGGTTGGTGTTACATCTTGCATTTTTAATATAAGAACAGAGTCATATTGTGTTAGATGTAAAATGTGACCTGACAAAATCTGACTCCCCTCCTTTTTTCCTCTCTGTTAACACTAGTTACAAATAACTTTACACATAAGTAGCAGAGGTCACAATATGCCAGCAGAGTGAAAATGGTTGGTGTCACTGTTGTGGAGAAATTGCTGAAGTCAAAGGTCAATGGTGAGGTCAGGAGGGAAGAAAGTGTTTGGGAGCCTCTGATGTCTTATGCTATAATATCTATTGACGCTTGGCCAAGAGAATTAGAGACACTCTCATAGTACATCAGAAGTGCCTGAGTCGGTCTCACATTCTGCCGAACTCGTCTGGTGGATAGACTTTAAACCTCAATATAACACCACAAATACTATACGCCACAAATGAGACAAAAGAATGTTTTTACCAAGAACGGAGTTATCGTCAACATGTTCTAGTCTGGAGACACAGATGTCTGTTTACCAACGGCCAGCTATCTATTATGTCTAGGAAGGCAGCAAACAACCCCAACCAGGAGTGAAAATGGTATGGGGTTACATCTTGCATTTTTAATATAAGAGGGAGTCAGATTGTGACAGATGTAAAATGTGACCTGACAAAATCTGACTCCCCTCCTTTTTTCCTCTCTGTTAATACTAGTTACAAATAACTTTACAAATAAGTAGCAGAGGTCACAATATGGCAGCAGAGTGAAAATGGTTGGTGTTACATCTTGCATTTTTAATGTAAGAGGGGAGTCAGATTGTGACAGATGTAAAATGTGACCTGACAAAATCTGACTCCCCTCCTTTTTACTCTCTGTTAACACTAGTTACAAATAACTTTACACATAAGTAGCAGAGGTCACAATATGACAGCAGAGTGAAAATGGTTGGTGTTACATCTTGCATTTTTAATATAAGAGGAGGAGTCAGATTGTGACAGATGTAAAATGTGACCTGATAAAATCTGACTCCCTCCTTTTTACTCTCTGTTAACACTAGTTACAAATAACTTTACAAATAAGTAGCAGAGGTCACAATATGGCAGCAGAGTGAAAATGGTTGGTGTTACATCTTGCATTTTTAATATAAGAACAGAGTCAGATTGTGACAGATGTAAAATGTGACCTGACAAAATCCGACTCCCCTCCTTTTTTCCTCTCTGTTAACACTAGTTACAAATAACTTTACAAATAAGTAGCAGAGGTCACAATATGGCAGCAGAGTGAAAATGGTTGGTGTTACATCTTGCATTTTTAATATAAGAGAGGAGTCAGATTGTGACAGATGTAAAATGTGACCTGACAAAATCTGACTCCCCTCCTTTTTTCCTCTCTCTTAATACTAGTTACAAACAACTTTACAAATAAGTAGCAGAGGTCACAATATGGCAGCAGAGTGAAAATGGTTGGTGTTACATCTTGCATTTTTAATATAAGAGGGGAGTCAGATTGTGACAGATGTAAAATGTGACCTGACAAAATCTGACTCCCCTCCTTTTTTACTCTCTGTTAACACTAGTTACAAATAACTTTACACATAAGTAGCAGAGGTCACAATATGACAGCAGAGTGAAAATGGTTGGTGTTACATCTTGCATTTTTAATATAAGAGGGGAGTCAGATTGTGACAGATGTAAAATGTGACCTGACAAAATCTGACTTCCCTTCTTTTTTCCTCTGTTACCACTAGTTACAAATAACTTTATAAATAAGTAGCAGAGGTCACAATATGGCAGCAGAGTGAAAATGGTTGGTGTTACATCTTGCATTTTTAATATAAGAACAGAGTCAGATTGTGTTAGATGTAAAATGTGACCTGACAAAATCTGACTCCCCTCCTTTTTTACTCTCTGTTAACACTAGTTACAAATAACTTTACACATAAGTAGCAGAGGTCACAATATGACAGCAGAGTGAAAATGGTTGGGGTTACATCTTGCATTTTTAATATAAGAGGAGAGTCAGATTGTGACAGATGTAAAATGTGACCTGATAAAATCTGACTCTCTCCTTTTTACTCTCTGTTAACACTAGTTACAAATAACTTTACAAATAAGTAGCAGAGGTCACAATATGACAGCAGAGTGAAAATGGTTGGTGTTACTTCTTGCATTTTTAATATAAGAGGGGAGTCAGATTGTGACAGATGTAAAATGTGACCTGACAAAATCTGACTTCCCCTTCTTTTTTCCTCTGTTACCACTAGTTACAAATAACTTTATAAATAAGTAGCAGAGGTCACAATATGGCAGCAGAGTGAAAATGGTTGGTGTTACATCTTGCATTTTTAATATAAGAGAGGAGTCAGATTGTGACAGATGTAAAATGTGACCTGACAAAATCTGACTCCCCTTCTTTTTTCCTCTCTCTTAATACTAGTTACAAACAACTTCACAAATAAGTAGCAGAGGTCACAATATGGCAGCAGAGTGAAAATGGTTGGTGTTACATCTTGCATTTTTAATATAAGAGGGGAGTCAGATTGTGACAGATGTAAAATGTGACCTGACAAAATCTGACTCCCCTTCTTTTTTCCTCTGTTACCACTAGTTACAAATAACTTTATAAATAAGTAGCAGAGGTCACAATATGGCAGCAGAGTGAAAATGGTTGGTGTTACATCTTGCATTTTTAATATAAGAACAGAGTCAGATTGTGACAGATGTAAAATGTGACCTGACAAAATCTGACTCCCCTCCTTTTTTACTCTCTGTTAACACTAGTTACAAATAACTTTACAAATAAGTAGCAGAGGTCACAATATGACAGCAGAGTGAAAATGGTTGGTGTTACATCTTGCATTTTTAATATAAGAGGAGGAGTCAGATTGTGACAGATGTAAAATGTGACCTGACAAAATCTGACTCTCCCTTTTTTTTCCTCTGTTACCACTAGTTACAAATAACTTTATAAATAAGTAGCAGAGGTCACAATATGGCAGCAGAGTGAAAATGGTTGGTGTTACATCTTGCATTTTTAATATAAGAACAGAGTCAGATTGTGTTAGATGTAAAATGTGACCTTACAAAATCTGACTCCCCTCCTTTTTTACTCTCTGTTAACACTAGTTACAAATAACTTTACACATAAGTAGCAGAGGTCACAATATGACAGCAGAGTGAAAATGGTTGGGGTTACATCTTGCATTTTTAATATAAGAACAGAGTCAGATTGTGTTAGATGTAAAATGTGACCTGACAAAATCTGACTCCCCTCCTTTTTTCCTCTCTGTTAATACTAGTTACAAATAAACTTTACAAATAAGTAGCAGAGGTCACAATATGGCAGCAGAGTGAAAATGGTTGGTGTTACATCTTGCACTTTTAATCGAAGAGGGGAGTCAGATTGTCACAGATGTAAAATGTGACCTGACAAAATCTGACTCCCCTCCTTTTTACTCACTGTTAACACTAGTTACAAATAACTTTACACATAAGTAGCAGAGGTCACAATATGACAGCAGAGTGAAAATGGTTGGGGTTACATCTTGCATTTTTAATATAAGAACAGAGTCAGATTGTGTTAGATGTAAAATGTGACCTGACAAAATCTGACTCCCCTCCTTTTTTCCTCTCTGTTAATACTAGTTACAAATAAACTTTACAAATAAGTAGCAGAGGTCACAATATGGCAGCAGAGTGAAAATGGTTGGTGTTACATCTTGCATTTTTAATCGAAGAGGGGAGTCAGATTGTCACAGATGTAAAATGTGACCTGACAAAATCTGACTCCCCTCCTTTTTACTCTCTGTTAACACTAGTTACAAATAACGTTACACATAAGTAGCAGAGGTCACAATATGACAGCAGAGTGAAAATGGTTGGTGTTACATCTTGCATTTTTAATATAAGAACAGAGTCAGATTGTGTTAGATGTAAAATGTGACCTGACAAAATCTGACTCCCCTCCTTTTTTACTCTCTGTTAACACTAGTTACAAATAACTTTACACATAAGTAGCAGAGGTCACAATATGACAGCAGAGTGAAAATGGTTGGGGTTACATCTTGCATTTTTAATATAAGAGGAGAGTCAGATTGTGACAGATGTAAAATGTGACCTGATAAAATCTGACTCTCTCCTTTTTACTCTCTGTTAACACTAGTTACAAATAACTTTACAAATAAGTAGCAGAGGTCACAATATGACAGCAGAGTGAAAATGGTTGGTGTTACATCTTGCATTTTTAATATAAGAGGGGAGTCAGATTGTGACAGATGTAAAATGTGACCTGACAAAATCTGACTTCCCTTCTTTTTTCCTCTGTTACCACTAGTTACAAATAACTTTATAAATAAGTAGCAGAGGTCACAATATGGCAGCAGAGTGAAAATGGTTGGTGTTACATCTTGCATTTTTATTATAAGAGGAGAGTCAGATTGTGACAGATGTAAAATGTGACCTGATAAAATCTGACTCTCTCCTTTTTGCTCTCTGTTAACAGTAGTTACAAATAACTTTACACATAAGTAGCAGAGGTCACAATATGACAGCAGAGTGAAAATGGTTGGTGTTACATCTTGCATTTTTAATATAAGAGGGGAGTCAGATTGTGACAGATGTAAAATGTGACCTGACAAAATCTGACTTCCCTTCTTTTTTCCTCTGTTACCACTAGTTACAAATAACTTTATAAATAAGTAGCAGAGGTCACAATATGGCAGCAGAGTGAAAATGGTTGGTGTTACATCTTGCATTTTTAATATAAGAGGGGAGTCAGATTGTGACAGATGTAAAATGTGACCTGACAAAATCTGACTCCCCTCCTTTTTACTCTCTGTTAACACTAGTTACAAATAACGTTACACATAAGTAGCAGAGGTCACAATATGACAGCAGAGTGAAAATGGTTGGTGTTACATGTTGCATTTTTAAAAGAACAGAGTCAGATTGTGTTAGATGTAAAATGTGACCTGACAAAATCTGACTCCCCTCCTTTTTTACTCTCTGTTAACACTAGTTACAAATAACTTTACACATAAGTAGCAGAGGTCACAATATGACAGCAGAGTGAAAATGGTTGGGGTTACATCTTGCATTTTTAATATAAGAGGAGAGTCAGATTGTGACAGATGTAAAATGTGACCTGATAAAATCTGACTCTCTCCTTTTTACTCTCTGTTAACACTAGTTACAAATAACTTTACAAATAAGTAGCAGAGGTCACAATATGACAGCAGAGTGAAAATGGTTGGTGTTACATCTTGCATTTTTAATATACGAGGGGAGTCAGATTGTGACAGATGTAAAATGTGACCTGACAAAATCTGACTTCCCTTCTTTTTTCCTCTGTTACCACTAGTTACAAATAACTTTATAAATAAGTAGCAGAGGTCACAATATGGCAGCAGAGTGAAAATGGTTGGTGTTACATCTTGCATTTTTATTATAAGAGGAGAGTCAGATTGTGACAGATGTAAAATGTGACCTGATAAAATCTGACTCTCTCCTTTTTGCTCTCTGTTAACACTAGTTACAAATAACTTTACACATAAGTAGCAGAGGTCACAATATGACAGCAGAGTGAAAATGGTTGGTGTTACATCTTGCATTTTTAATATAAGAGGGGAGTCAGATTGTGACAGATGTAAAATGTGACCTGACAAAATCTGACTCCCCTTCTTTTTTCCTCTGTTACCACTAGTTACAAATAACTTTATAAATAAGTAGCAGAGGTCACAATATGGCAGCAGAGTGAAAATGGTTGGTGTTACATCTTGCATTTTTAATATAAGAGGGGAGTCAGATTGTGACAGATGTAAAATGTGACCTGACAAAATCTGACTCCCCTCCTTTTTACTCTCTGTTAACACTAGTTACAAATAACGTTGCACATAAGTAGCAGAGGTCACAATATGACAGCAGAGTGAAAATGGTTGGTGTTACATCTTGCATTTTTAATATAAGAACAGAGTCAGATTGTGTTAGATGTAAAATGTGACCTGACAAAATCTGACTCCCCTCCTTTTTTACTCTCTGTTAACACTAGTTACAAATAACTTTACAAATAAGTAGCAGAGGTCACAATATGACAGCAGAGTGAAAATGGTTGGGGTTCCATCTTGCATTTTTAATATAAGAGGAGAGTCAGATTGTGACAGATGTAAAATGTGACCTGATAAAATCTGACTCTCTCCTTTTTACTCTCTGTTACCACTAGTTACAAATAACTTTATAAATAAGTAGCAGAGGTCACAATATGGCAGCAGAGTGAAAATGGTTGGTGTTACATCTTGCATTTTTAATATAAGAGGGGAGTCAGATTGTGACAGATGTAAAATGTGACCTGACAAAATCTGACTCCCCTTCTTTTTTCCTCTGTTACCACTAGTTACAAATAACTTTATAAATAAGTAGCAGAGGTCACAATGTGGCAGCAGAGTGAAAATGTTTGGTGTTACATCTTGCATTTTTAATATAAGAACAGAGTCAGATTGTGACAGATGTAAAATGTGACCTGACAAAATCTAACTCCCCTCCTTTTTTCCTCTCTGTTAACACTAGTTACAAATAACTTTACAAATAAGTAGCAGAGGTCACAATATGGCAGCAGAGTGAAAATGGTTGGTGTTACATCTTGCATTTTTAATATAAGAGGGGAGTCAGATTGTGACAGATGTAAAATGTGACCTGACAAAATCTGACTCCCCTCCTTTTTTACTCTCTGTTAACACTAGTTACAAATAACTTTACAAATAAGTAGCAGAGGTCACAATATGACAGCAGAGTGAAAATGGTTGGTGTTACATCTTGCATTTTTAATATAAGAGGGGAGTCAGATTGTGACAGATGTAAAATGTGACCTGACAAAATCTGACTTCCCTTCTTTTTTCCTCTGTTAACACTAGTTACAAATAACTTTATAAATAAGTAGCAGAGGTCACAATATGGCAGCAGAGTGAAAATGGTTGGTGTTACATCTTGCATTTTTAATATAAGAGGGGAGTCAGATTGTGACAGATGTAAAATGTGACCTGACAAAATCTGACTCCCCTCCTTTTTTACTCTCTGTTAACACTAGTTACAAATAACGTTACAAATAAGTAGCAGAGGTCACAATATGACAGCAGAGTGAAAATGGTTGGTGTTACATCTTGCATTTTTAATATAAGAACAGAGTCAGATTGTGTTAGATGTAAAATGTGACCTGACAAAATCTGACTCCCCTCCTTTTTTACTCTCTGTTAACACTAGTTACAAATAACTTTACACATAAGTAGCAGAGGTCACAATATGACAGCAGAGTGAAAATGGTTGGGGTTACATCTTGCATTTTTAATATAAGATAGGAGTCAGATTGTGACAGATGTAAAATGTGACCTGATAAAATCTGACTCTCTCCTTTTTACTCTCTGTTAACACTAGTTACAAATAACTTAACACATAAGTAGCAGAGGTCACAATATGACAGAAGAGTGAAAATGGTTGGTGTTACATCTTGCATTTTTAATATAAGAGGGGAGTCAGATTGTGACAGATGTAAAATGTGACCTGACAAAATCTGACTCCCCTTCTTTTTTCCTCTGTTACCACTAGTTACAAATAACTTTATAAATAAGTAGCAGAGGTCAAAATATGGCAGCAGAGTGAAAATGTTTGGTGTTACATCTTGCATGTTTAATATAAGAACAGAGTCAGATTGTGACAGATGTAAAATGTGACCTGACAAAATCCGACTCCCCTCCTTTTTTCCTCTCTGTTAACACTAGTTACAAATAACTTTACAAATAAGTAGCAGAGGTCACAATATGACAGCAGAGTGAAAATGGTTGGGGTTACATCTTGCATTTTTAATATAAGATAGGAGTCAGATTGTGACAGATGTAAAATGTGACCTGATAAAATCTGACTCTCTCCTTTTTACTCTCTGTTAACACTAGTTACAAATAACTTTATAAATAAGTAGCAGAGGTCACAATATGACAGCAGAGTGAAAATGGTTGGTGTTACATCTTGCATTTTTAATATAAGAGGGGAGTCAGATTGTGACAGATGTAAAATGTGACCTGACAAAATCTGACTCCCCTTCTTTTTTCCTCTGTTACCACTAGTTACAAATAACTTTATAAATAAGTAGCAGAGGTCACAATATGGCAGCAGAGTGAAAATGGTTGGTGTTACATCTTGCATTTTTAATATAAGAGGGGAGTCAGATTGTGACAGATGTAAAATGTGACCTGACAAAATCTGACTCCCCTTCCTTTTTCCTCTGTTACCACTAGTTACAAATAACTTCATAAATAAGTAGCAGAGGTCACAATATGGCAGCAGAGTGAAAATGGTTGGTGTTACATCTTGCATTTTTAATATAAGAACAGAGTCAGATTGTGTTAGATGAAAAATGTGACCTGACAAAATCTGACTCCCCTCCTTTTTTCCTCTCTGTTAATACTAGTTACAAATAAACTTTACAAATAAGTAGCAGAGGTCACAATATGACAGCAGAGTGAAAATGGTTGGGGTTACATCTTGCATTTTTAATATAAGAGGAGAGTCAGATTGTGACAGATGTAAAATGTGACCTGATAAAATCTGACTCTCTCCTTGTTACTCTCTGTTAACACTAGTTACAAATAACTTAACACATAAGTAGCAGAGGTCACAATATGACAGCAGAGTGAAAATGGTTGGTGTTACATCTTGCATTTTTAATATAAGAGGGGAGTCAGATTGTGACAGATGTAAAATGTGACCTGACAAAATCTGACTCCCCTTCTTTTTTCCTCTGTTACCACTAGTTACAAATAACTTTATAAATAAGTAGCAGAGGTCACAATATGGCAGCAGAGTGAAAATGTTTGGTGTTACATCTTGCATTTTTAATATAAGAACAGAGTCAGATTGTGACAGATGTAAAATGTGACCTGACAAAATCCGACTCCCCTCCTTTTTTCCTCTCTGTTAACACTAGTTACAAATAACTTTACAAATAAGTAGCAGAGGTCACAATATGGCAGCAGAGTGAAAATGGTTGGTGTTACATCTTGCATTTTTAATATAAGAGGGGAGTCAGATTGTGACAGATGTAAAATGTGACCTGACAAAATCTGACTCCCCTTCCTTTTTCCTCTGTTACCACTAGTTACAAATAACTTCATAAATAAGTAGCAGAGGTCACAATATGGCAGCAGAGTGAAAATGGTTGGGGTTACATCTTGCATTTTTAATATAAGATAGGAGTCAGATTGTGACAGATGTAAAATGTGACCTGATAAAATCTGACTCTCTCCTTTTTACTCTCTGTTAACACTAGTTACAAATAACTTTATAAATAAGTAGCAGAGGTCACAATATGACAGCAGAGTGAAAATGGTTGGTGTTACATCTTGCATTTTTAATATAAGAGGGGAGTCAGATTGTGACAGATGTAAAATGTGACCTGACAAAATCTGACTCCCCTTCTTTTTTCCTCTGTTACCACTAGTTACAAATAACTTTATAAATAAGTAGCAGAGGTCACAATATGGCAGCAGAGTGAAAATGGTTGGTGTTACATCTTGCATTTTTAATATAAGAGGGGAGTCAGATTGTGACAGATGTAAAATGTGACCTGACAAAATCTGACTCCCCTTCCTTTTTCCTCTGTTACCACTAGTTACAAATAACTTCATAAATAAGTAGCAGAGGTCACAATATGGCAGCAGAGTGAAAATGGTTGGTGTTACATCTTGCATTTTTAATATAAGAACAGAGTCAGATTGTGTTAGATGAAAAATGTGACCTGACAAAATCTGACTCCCCTCCTTTCTTCCTCTCTGTTAATACTAGTTACAAATAAACTTTACAAATAAGTAGCAGAGGTCACAATATGACAGCAGAGTGAAAATGGTTGGGGTTACATCTTGCATTTTTAATATAAGAGGAGAGTCAGATTGTGACAGATGTAAAATGTGACCTGATAAAATCTGACTCTCTCCTTGTTACTCTCTGTTAACACTAGTTACAAATAACTTAACACATAAGTAGCAGAGGTCACAATATGACAGCAGAGTGAAAATGGTTGGTGTTACATCTTGCATTTTTAATATAAGAACAGAGTCATATTGTGTTAGATGTAAAATGTGACCTGACAAAATCTGACTCCCCTCCTTTTTTCCTCTCTGTTAACACTAGTTACAAATAACTTTACACATAAGTAGCAGAGGTCACAATATGACAGCAGAGTGAAAATGGTTGGTGTTACATCTTGCATTTTTAATATAAGAACAGAGTCATATTGTGTTAGATGTAAAATGTGACCTGACAAAATCTGACTCCCCTCCTTTTTTCCTCTCTGTTAACACTAGTTACAAATAACTTTACACATAAGTAGCAGAGGTCACAATATGACAGCAGAGTGAAAATGGTTGGTGTTACATCTTGCATTTTTAATATAAGAACAGAGTCATATTGTGTTAGATGTAAAATGTGACCTGACAAAATCTGACTCCCCTCCTTTTTTCCTCTCTGTTAACACTAGTTACAAATAACTTTACACATAAGTAGCAGAGGTCACAATATGCCAGCAGAGTGAAAATGGTTGGTGTCACTGTTGTGGAGAAATTGCTGAAGTCAAAGGTCAATGGTGAGGTCAGGAGGGAAGAAAGTGTTTGGGAGCCTCTGATGTCTTATGCTATAATATCTATTGACGCTTGGCCAAGGAGAATTAGAGACACTCTCATAGTACATCAGAAGTGCCTGAGTCGGTCTCACATTCTGCCGAACTCGTGCTGGTGGATAGACTTTAAACCTCAATATAACACCACAAATACTATACGCCACAAATGAGACAAAGAGAATGTTTTTACCAAGAACGGAGTTATCGTCAACATGTTCTAGTCTGGAGACACAGATGTCTGTTTACGTCAACGGCCAGCTATCTATTATGTCTAGGAAGGCAGCAACAGGTCTCTTCGACCCTGGCCACCACAGTGTTGAGATAGACTGGCACCTACTGCCCCCAGTCAAAGCCAAACAATTAATACTGCCGAGGACCTCAAGGCCCACACGTGACCTCGTGTAACCTAAGGATAGAAAATTCCATATGAGGTTACATTTTGCATTTTTAATATAAGAGTGGAGTCAGATTGTGACAGATGTAAAATGTGACCTGACAAAATCTGACTCCCCTTCTTTTTTCCTCTCTGTTAATACTAGTTACAAATAACTTTACAAATAAGTAGCAGAGGTCACAATATGGCAGCAGAGTGAAAATGGTTGGTGTTACATCTTGCATTTTTAATGTAAGAGGGGAGTCAGATTGTGACAGATGTAAAATGTGACCTGACAAAATCTGACTCCCCTCCTTTTTTACTCTCTGTTAACACTAGTTACAAATAACTTTACACATAAGTAGCAGAGGTCACAATATGACAGCAGAGTGAAAATGGTTGGTGTTACATCTTGCATTTTTAATATAAGAGGAGAGTCAGATTGTGACAGATGTAAAATGTGACCTGATAAAATCTGACTCTCTCCTTTTTACTCTCTGTTAACACTAGTTACAAATAACTTTACAAATAAGTAGCAGAGGTCACAATATGGCAGCAGAGTGAAAATGGTTGGTGTTACATCTTGCATTTTTAATATAAGAACAGAGTCAGATTGTGACAGATGTAAAATGTGACCTGACAAAATCCGACTCCCCTCCTTTTTTCCTCTCTGTTAACACTAGTTACAAATAACTTTACAAATAAGTAGCAGAGGTCACAATATGGCAGCAGAGTGAAAATGGTTGGTGTTACATCTTGCATTTTTAATATAAGAGAGGAGTCAGATTGTGACAGATGTAAAATGTGACCTGACAAAATCTGACTCCCCTCCTTTTTCCTCTCTCTTAATACTAGTTACAAACAACTTTACAAATAAGTAGCAGAGGTCACAATATGGCAGCAGAGTGAAAATGGTTGGTGTTACATCTTGCATTTTTAATATAAGAGGGGAGTCAGATTGTGACAGATGTAAAATGTGACCTGACAAAATCTGACTCCCCTCCTTTTTTACTCTCTGTTAACACTAGTTACAAATAACTTTACACATAAGTAGCAGAGGTCACAATATGACAGCAGAGTGAAAATGGTTGGTGTTACATCTTGCATTTTTAATATAAGAGGGGAGTCAGATTGTGACAGATGTAAAATGTGACCTGACAAAATCTGACTTCCCTTCTTTTTTCCTCTGTTACCACTAGTTACAAATAACTTTATAAATAAGTAGCAGAGGTCACAATATGGCAGCAGAGTGAAAATGGTTGGTGTTACATCTTGCATTTTTAATATAAGAACAGAGTCAGATTGTGTTAGATGTAAAATGTGACCTGACAAAATCTGACTCCCCTCCTTTTTTACTCTCTGTTAACACTAGTTACAAATAACTTTACACATAAGTAGCAGAGGTCACAATATGACAGCAGAGTGAAAATGGTTGGGGTTACATCTTGCATTTTTAATATAAGAGGAGAGTCAGATTGTGACAGATGTAAAATGTGACCTGATAAAATCTGACTCTCTCCTTTTTACTCTCTGTTAACACTAGTTACAAATAACTTTACAAATAAGTAGCAGAGGTCACAATATGACAGCAGAGTGAAAATGGTTGGTGTTACTTCTTGCATTTTTAATATAAGAGGGGAGTCAGATTGTGACAGATGTAAAATGTGACCTGACAAAATCTGACTTCCCTTCTTTTTTCCTCTGTTACCACTAGTTACAAATAACTTTATAAATAAGTAGCAGAGGTCACAATATGGCAGCAGAGTGAAAATGGTTGGTGTTACATCTTGCATTTTTAATATAAGAGAGGAGTCAGATTGTGACAGATGTAAAATGTGACCTGACAAAATCTGACTCCCCTTCTTTTTTCCTCTCTCTTAATACTAGTTACAAACAACTTCACAAATAAGTAGCAGAGGTCACAATATGGCAGCAGAGTGAAAATGGTTGGTGTTACATCTTGCATTTTTAATATAAGAGGGGAGTCAGATTGTGACAGATGTAAAATGTGACCTGACAAAATCTGACTCCCCTTCTTTTTTCCTCTGTTACCACTAGTTACAAATAACTTTATAAATAAGTAGCAGAGGTCACAATATGGCAGCAGAGTGAAAATGGTTGGTGTTACATCTTGCATTTTTAATATAAGAACAGAGTCAGATTGTGTTAGATGTAAAATGTGACCTGACAAAATCTGACTCCCCTCCTTTTTTACTCTCTGTTAACACTAGTTACAAATAACTTTACACATAAGTAGCAGAGGTCACAATATGACAGCAGAGTGAAAATGGTTGGTGTTACATCTTGCATTTTTAATATAAGAGGAGAGTCAGATTGTGACAGATGTAAAATGTGACCTGATAAAATCTGACTCTCTCCTTTTTACTCTCTGTTAACACTAGTTACAAATAACTTTACAAATAAGTAGCAGAGGTCACAATATGACAGCAGAGTGAAAATGGTTGGTGTTACATCTTGCATTTTTAATATAAGAGGGGAGTCAGATTGTGACAGATGTAAAATGTGACCTGACAAAATCTGACTTCCCTTCTTTTTTCCTCTGTTACCACTAGTTACAAATAACTTTATAAATAAGTAGCAGAGGTCACAATATGGCAGCAGAGTGAAAATGGTTGGTGTTACATCTTGCATTTTTAATATAAGAACAGAGTCAGATTGTGTTAGATGTAAAATGTGACCTTACAAAATCTGACTCCCCTCCTTTTTTACTCTCTGTTAACACTAGTTACAAATAACTTTACACATAAGTAGCAGAGGTCACAATATGACAGCAGAGTGAAAATGGTTGGGGTTACATCTTGCATTTTTAATATAAGAACAGAGTCAGATTGTGTTAGATGTAAAATGTGACCTGACAAAATCTGACTCCCCTCCTTTTTTCCTCTCTGTTAATACTAGTTACAAATAAACTTTACAAATAAGTAGCAGAGGTCACAATATGGCAGCAGAGTGAAAATGGTTGGTGTTACATCTTGCACTTTTAATCGAAGAGGGGAGTCAGATTGTCACAGATGTAAAATGTGACCTGACAAAATCTGACTCCCCTCCTTTTTACTCACTGTTAACACTAGTTACAAATAACTTTACACATAAGTAGCAGAGGTCACAATATGACAGCAGAGTGAAAATGGTTGGGGTTACATCTTGCATTTTTAATATAAGAACAGAGTCAGATTGTGTTAGATGTAAAATGTGACCTGACAAAATCTGACTCCCTCCTTTTTTCCTCTCTGTTAATACTAGTTACAAATAAACTTTACAAATAAGTAGCAGAGGTCACAATATGGCAGCAGAGTGAAAATGGTTGGTGTTACATCTTGCATTTTTAATCGAAGAGGGGAGTCAGATTGTCACAGATGTAAAATGTGACCTGACAAAATCTGACTCCCCTCCTTTTTACTCTCTGTTAACACTAGTTACAAATAACGTTACACATAAGTAGCAGAGGTCACAATATGACAGCAGAGTGAAAATGGTTGGTGTTACATCTTGCATTTTTAATATAAGAACAGAGTCAGATTGTGTTAGATGTAAAATGTGACCTGACAAAATCTGACTCCCCTCCTTTTTACTCTCTGTTAACACTAGTTACAAATAACTTTACACATAAGTAGCAGAGGTCACAATATGACAGCAGAGTGAAAATGGTTGGGGTTACATCTTGCATTTTTAATATAAGAGGAGAGTCAGATTGTGACAGATGTAAAATGTGACCTGATAAAATCTGACTCTCTCCTTTTTACTCTCTGTTAACACTAGTTACAAATAACTTTACAAATAAGTAGCAGAGGTCACAATATGACAGCAGAGTGAAAATGGTTGGTGTTACATCTTGCATTTTTAATATAAGAGGGGAGTCAGATTGTGACAGATGTAAAATGTGACCTGACAAAATCTGACTTCCCTTCTTTTTTCCTCTGTTACCACTAGTTACAAATAACTTTATAAATAAGTAGCAGAGGTCACAATATGGCAGCAGAGTGAAAATGGTTGGTGTTACATCTTGCATTTTTATTATAAGAGGAGAGTCAGATTGTGACAGATGTAAAATGTGACCTGATAAAATCTGACTCTCTCCTTTTTGCCTCTCTGTTAACAGTAGTTACAAATAACTTTACACATAAGTAGCAGAGGTCACAATATGACAGCAGAGTGAAAATGGTTGGTGTTACATCTTGCATTTTTAATATAAGAGGGGAGTCAGATTGTGACAGATGTAAAATGTGACCTGACAAAATCTGACTTCCCTTCTTTTTTCCTCTGTTACCACTAGTTACAAATAACTTTATAAATAAGTAGCAGAGGTCACAATATGGCAGCAGAGTGAAAATGGTTGGTGTTACATCTTGCATTTTTAATATAAGAGGGGAGTCAGATTGTGACAGATGTAAAATGTGACCTGACAAAATCTGACTCCCCTCCTTTTTTACTCTCTGTTAACACTAGTTACAAATAACGTTACACATAAGTAGCAGAGGTCACAATATGACAGCAGA
>CAMPSB010000771.1:0-109352 GCA_946959425.1 Argyrosomus regius | reverse complement strand
CTGTTCTTTTCCAAGGCCTACAGCTTTACCATTCACCAGGTGCGAACCTCGCACCGAATGGCTTTCATTAAGATGGAGATGCTCTGCTATTACTTTGTGGTTTTTGATACGATCTACACATTACTTTCATTACTTTAGTTCGAGGGGTCAGAGAGAAGAGAGAGATTGAGCTACAAGGACAGCCATGCTTCTCAATTGCCTGACCTGCAGCTATCTTCTGGTTGGCCAAGAATCCTTAAGCCTGCCTTAACTAACTTATTGAAGTCTCAGTTATCAGTGAAAGAATACAATTCCATAATGCTGATAGGCCAGAGTCAGGCACACTCAAAATTTCTTAGAAATATTCTAGTTCTTAATTTCTTTGCTTTTATTCCAGAACCAAGTCTTAAAAAAGTCTTGGATCTTCTTTGAACATATTTTGTATCTGATTTGATCTAAGAGCAAAATTATTTTATCTTAGGTTTATAAATTCTAATGCATATTTCTCTCAATGAACTCAATATAAATTTTTCTATCATTTATGCAACTATTTTTTGTTTCTTAAACATTTAACCTGCTGCTTTAGGATACAAGATAACCTACCACAATTGAAAAGTCCACTCAGTGGTCATGCGGTGTTGAAGTTTGCTTCACTTCACAATCATATGTAAGCCAAACTGAACATGTATAACTGTATGTAAAACTATGACTCCAGAAGCTTTCTTCGACCCTACCCATGTGGATCAGTGATGACATGGCAGTCATACATGTTGTCATTCCACCGCTGGCTGCCTGAGGTGGTGTCCAACATGTATTTCACATAGACAATTGGACACCTTCTGGGGAAAACCTGGTCTGATTAGGGAGACTGCATCCATCCCACTTCTGGATGGAGCAGCTCTATATCTGTAGCTACATGGCCAAGTTTATTAAACACCAAAACCGTGACAACCCAGAGTTGAGACCAGCAGAGCTGCAGTCCACATCGCCTTCTTGTACCATTAGGGCAGACACCAAATTCAACTTTTTAGCAGGGAGTAGAGACCACCAACCCTCTGCCAGTCCACCTACATTATTTGAAAAGAGAAAACAAACAGAGAGGAGAATGACTATAAAAACTTAATAAAAATTAAAACAACAACTCTCAAAGCAGTCCAAAATAAGAGAATTAAATGTGGACTCTGAATATCAGGTCTTTGTCCTCTAAAGCTGTTTTAGTCAATGAATTAACAACATCTGATTATGACATTGATCCCTTATTTTTGTATTACATGAAACCTGATTGCAGGAGGATGAATATGCTAGTTTAAACGAATCCACTCCTCCCAGTCATTGGAATACTCATATTCCTCAAGTACTGTTTGAGTTGGTGGAGTTGGATTCATATTTGACTCAAGTCTATTAATAAATCCTAAACCTAAACTGAATTATAATTCATTTGAAAGTCTTGTTCTTAGCCTTACCACCCAACCTGGAAAACATTACAGCCAATTCTATTTGTTATAGTATATCAGTATCTAGTTCCTTACTCTGAATTTTTATCTGAATTTGCAGAATTTGCATCAGGCTCGATCCTTAAAACAGATAAAGTAATTATTGTAGGTGATTTTAATATTCATGTGGACAACCACAATGATAGTCTTAGTACTGCGTTGATCTCTTTGTTAGATCCATTGGCTTCTGTCAGAGTGTAAATAAACCGACTCATTGTCTGAACCACATCTTGATCTTGTTCTCTCATATGGCATTGAAATTGATCATCTAATAGTCTTTCCACAGAATCCTCTTCTGTCAGACCATTTTTTAATAACCTTTGAGTTCATATTACTGGACTATAAGCCTTCTGCAGAAACTCCTACAGCAGATGTTTATCTGATAGTGCTGTAGCCAAATTTAAGGAAGTGATTCCTTCAGTATTGAATCCAATGACTTGTCTCAATGTAGCAGAGGACTTGTCTGCTTCCTTTAGCCCTCACAAATAGATCATCTTGTTGATAGTACTACAGGCTCATTAAGAACAACTCTAGACTCTATTGCACCTCTGAAAAAGGAAGATAATTAAACAAAGGAGGTTAGCACCATGGTATAGCCAGCAGACTCGCAACTTAAAGCAAGAGGCACGTAAATCTGAACACAAATGGCGTGCCACTAAACTGGAAGAATCTCGCTTAGCCTGGCAAGATAATCTTAAAACATACAGGAAGGTTTCCGTAGTGCCAGAGCAGCCTACTACTCTTCATTAATAGAGGAAAATAAGAACAACCCCAGGTTTCTCTTCAGCACTGTAGCCAGGCTAACAGAGAGCCACAGCTCTATTGAGCCATCCATTCCTTTAGGTCTAAGTAGCAATGACTTCATGAGCTTCTTTAATGATAAAATTATAACTATTAGAGACAAAAATTCATCACCTCTTGCCCTCAACAGGCACTGATCTGCATTCTGATACAGCAAGTTTGGAAACAGCTGTAAAACCTGATATATATTTAGACTGTTTTTCTCCAATCGACCTTCATCAAATAACTTCAATAATTTCTTCATCTAAGTCGTCAACCTGTCTCTTAGATCCCATCCTAACCAGGCTGGTCAAGGATGTTTTACCTCTAGTTAGCCCTTCTTTATTGGATATGATTAATCTGTCTTTATTATCAGGATATGTACCACAGTCCTTTAAAGTAGCTGTAATTAAACCTCTTCTTAAAAAGCCCACTCTAGACCCAGAGGTTTTAGCCAATTACAGACCGATATCAAACCTTCCCTTTCTCTCTAAGATACTTGAGAAAGCTGTAGCCAATCAGCTGTGCGACTTTCTCCATAAGAACAGTTTATATGAGGGATTTTCAGTCAGGATTTAGAGTGCATCATAGCACAGAGACCGCACTAGTCAAAGTTACAAACGACCTCCTAATGGCATCAGACAAAGGACTCATCTCTGTACTTGTCCTGTTAGATCTTAGTGCCGCATTTGACACTATTGACCATCAAATTCTTTTACAGAGACTGGAACATCAAATTGGCATCAAAGGAACCGCCCTAAGCTGGTTTAAGTCTTATTTTTAGATCGTTCTCAGTTTGTTCTTGTCAATGATGAATCCTCCATGCATACCAAAGTTTGTCATGGAGTCCCACAAGGTTCTGTACTCGGACCACTTCTATTCAGTTTATATATGCTTCCTCTAGGGAACATTATTAGGAATCACTCCGTTAATTTTCATTGTTATGCCACGACACCAATTATATTTAACTCGATCAAGCCTGATGAAACCAATCAATTAACTAAACTCCAAGCATGCCTTAAAGATATAAAAAGTTGGATGACCTTCAATTTTCCGATGTTAAATTCAGACAAAACTGAAGTTCTTGTAATTGGACCCAAAAACATCAGAGACTCTCTCTCTAGAGACTTAGTTACCTTAGATGGGGATCACCCTGGCCTCCAGCTCCACCGCAAAGAATCTTGGAGTTGTTTTTGATCAGGATTTGTCCTTTAATGTCCACATAAAACAAATTTCAAGGACTGCATTCTTCCATTTACGTAACATTGCCAAAATCAGACGCATTGTATCTCAAGCAGATGCAGAAAAACTAGTCCACGCATTTGTTACTTCTAGGCTGGACTATTGTAACTCATTGTTATCAGGCTGCTCCAATAAGTCTCTTTAGGACTTTGCAGCTAATTCAGAATGCTGCTGCACGTGTTCTGACAGGAACCAAGATCAGAGATCACATCTCTCCCATTTTGGCTTCCTTGCATTGGCTACCTGTTAAATCTAGAATAGAATTTAAAATTCTTCTCCTTACATACAAAGCTCTTCATGGTCAGGCACCATCATATCTAAAAGAGCTCATAGTACCTTACTACCCCTCTGAACACTGCGCTCTCAGAATGCTGGGTTCCCTTGTGGTTCCTATAGTTTCCAAAAGTAGATTGGGAGCCAGAGCTCTCAGCTATCAAGCCCTCTTCTGTGGAACAAACTACCATTTTGGGTTCGGGAGGCAGACACGGTCAACACTTTTAAGAGTAAACTTAAGACTTTCCCTTTTGATAGAGCTTATAGTTAGGGCTGGCTCAGGTCATCCCTTAGTTATGGTGCTATAGGACTATACTGCCGGGGGACTCCCCCTTTCAGGGTTATGCCTAGCCAGGCACGGTATTGGTTGAAGATGCAGTCACATCTCCCTTTACTGAAAACCCTCTCTCTCTCTCTCTCTCTCTCTCTCTCTCTCTCTCTCACTATCACCATCACCATCTAAACATACATGTGTCATACATGTACATTAATGCACTTACTAACTAAACTTCTTCCCGAGTTTCTGTGCTCTCTCGTCCAGCAGGTTCTCATGTGGATCGTGACTGCTGCTGTGGTCCTGCATGACGTCCACTACATATATTATTACTGTCATTAATGTTACCATATCTCCATTACAGTTTATAGTAACTTCAGTTAATGATTTGCTGCTGCTGTGCATCTGTGTCTCTCTGGTTCTATCACAGGTTCTACTGCTGCTGTAATCATTTATCATTCATTGTAATCCATTGTCATTTTCATTGTAATAGGCCAAAATGTTTCAGCTGACTTGTTGACTGTACACGTGACATCTATTGAACGTCTGTCAGTCCTGGGAGAGGGATCCCTCCTCTGTGGGTCTTCCTGCGGTACCTGAGTTTCCTCCTACCAAACCGAGGGTCCAAGAGACAGAGAGGGTGTCACTCCCTAGCACAGATTGTGAAGCCCTCCGAGGCAAAATGTATTTTGGAACTTTGAGCTATACAAATAAAATTTGATTTGATTTGATTTGATTTGATATAATTCATTGAAATGATTTTATTATGCGCATGGTTACATAACTACATATCACTTCTTAAATGTGGAGATGTTTTTAAATCTTTGAGTGGACTCAAAATTAGTTCTGTGGTCACAAAACCAACAAAATAAATTCAGATTTAAAGGCGAACAGAAACAGCTTTCTATTATCAAACTCTGCGTATAGCATCATACTTACTGCTTAAAAGTTCTCAGGTCTTTTGCAGTAGTGACCAAACAGAGGGAATAGGTTTCTGGTCGTGTCGAACTGAAGCTGAGCTGCCCCACCATCACTGAAATGATTAGACAGGATGACCTGCCAGAAACACATGGATACGTTGATTGTAACTGCATACACATGGCTGCACATTGAAATTGCCTGGTGATTTCCTGGGGTGCCTTGTTTGGATAATCTAAACTGTCCCCAAACAGCCTGAATTTATCATGTCTACTTTGAGAATGAAATTTGTTTTTAATATACTCTGCCACAAATCTTTATATAACACAAAAGCACTTATTCTCTTACATCCTGGTACAGAAAGTTGTCAAGTCTCTCAGCCAGACCCTGCCAGGCCAGTTGGAACAGAGAAAGACTCAGGACCTGATGAAGGTTCAACAATCTGTCCTCACACATAGCATCATGGGACAAGCTGAACTGGACAAGGACATGGTGGACTGGTCATGCTGGGATGGTAGAGACAACCACCTAAAGAAAATTAAGAGAGATAAAAGAGTAAAAGCAGGTGAGAGAACAAATCAGTGCTAACTAATCAAAATTGTTTATCACCATAAACCGGGCGGCTGTGGCTTGGAGGCAGAGCTGGAGCGGGTCGTCCCTTCAGTCTGCATGCCGAAGTGTCCTTGGGCAAGATACTGAACCCCAAATTGCTCCCCGAAGGGTGCTGCATCGTGTGTGAATGTGTATGAATGGTTAGCTCCTCAAACTGATGAGCAGTTGGTACCTTACGTGGCAGCCAATGCAATCAGTGTATGAAAGTGTGTAAATGGGTGAATGAGATATGTCCTGTAAAAGTGCTTTGAGTGGTCGGAAGACTAGAAGGCGCTATATAGGTACAATCCATTTACCATAAAAGAGGCTTAACTCAACATACATAAACACCATTTCGTGATTTTTGAGAGTTTTCTGTAAACAGCTCTCAATTCATACAGACAGAAAGCCAAAAACAGGAGTGACAGAGCAGGTACTCTAGTTGGTGGGGCACTGGAAAGACAGCTGAGTTGAGGAGACTGGAACTGCTCAGGTTTTTGAGGAACCTTTGTGTAGGGTCAGCCCAGTTTATAGGGGGAAGGCTTTCTCTGACACTGATGGCCTTCTATTCAGGTGGTTCCAGCCAATCTAGGTGTGTAAAGTTCTGATGAGGGTCATGCCAAACACATTCCCCAGCATTTCACATGAAATGAATGCCATGAAGGACAACTCATACTGTGATGGAAATAAAACAAAATCTCCTCTCCCTCTCCTCCACACCACACCACATAGCAATCAGTCATCTTTGTCAAGTCAAATAGCTGAAACAAAAAAAAATAAAACAAAAAAAACAATTCAGGTTCTCTGATTAAAGGCGAGTAATGTAAATGCTCAATAACCGACCACATTGTAGTGCAACCCGAATACATTCTTTGATTAATGTTGAACATATTTCCATAAGGTATCTGTGTTCCAGGTATGATGACTTTAGCATGATTAGGCTTTGAGATTTTAATCAATATATGTGCACCTGCAGAGACAATACCCATTAAAAATGATCACTGTAAAATAGTAATATCTTAATAACTGTAACAGATATCAAAAACAAATGTAATAACCATAACACACGTTTGCACGTTGTTTATACATGTTGTCAGTGTGTCTGAAAAAGAATCATCACACATTAGTTTTGGAATTGCAATGTCTTGAAATTTAGATTTGATGTAATAAATTATCCCCACTTTTATCCATCATTACCAAATTTCATGTAATAATTTCTCATAATTTATGAGCATTTATGTAAATTGAACTTTTGAAAAAACGTACGGAATATAAAAATTAAAAAACATAGCTTTTCCCAGGTAATTCCATGTAAAATGATCGAGGGTCAACAACACATCCCTGCCAGCTCATGTTACAAAGTACTTGTTACTGTGGCAACATTAGTTCCACTATATAACTAGACTATGTATGACATCTTCCTTCCTGTTAAGTTGTTATCATAACAGACTATAATGAACTATGGTAAACACATACATTAACAGCCAGAAAATATTTCATATTCAAACATAACATGTATCCTTAGCATATAAACTCTACTTCTATAATAAACACATATATGAAAAACATTTCCCCTGTATGCTATTTAAGGTAATCCACAAGGCATGTATAAATTGTAATAATAATAGACCCTATAAATGCTATTTACTTAACTCAATCTTAAATTATTAAATCAAATATTATGACATTAAACTTTACTAAGGCTCTCTCTCTCTCTCTCTCTCTCTCTTTCCAAAAAAAAAAAAAAAATTAGTCCTTCTGTTTCCCTAATCCCCCCAAAGGCCATATAAGTGACACCTCAGTGTCTGTCCACAGGACTAGCCTGTTGACTGGTCTGCAGAGTCATCCAACTCTGGTTCAATACTGTCCTGGTGTCTGTGCAGTTGTGTGTGAGGCTTTGTGACTTCCTTCGCGACTAGAAGAAACAGTCTCTGGAGTGGTGACACTTGCTGTTTGGGAAATCACTCCTGTACTCTCAGCTGATGAAAGTGGGGTGTCTTGGGCCGGGATTGTGAAGACAGATCTGCCAGGAGATGGCGGCGGAACACTGCTCCTTGCGGTGTTGATGATGTATGACCTTGAGTCACACATTCCTTTGAAACGACTGCACGTGTCACCCAGGCCCTTTTCCCGATCCAGCTTGGTGAGGACTGTGTCTCCCGGTCGTAGTGGTGGAAGAGGTCTGGCTCCATGTGGTCGATTATAATAGAAAGCTTGTTTAGCCAGCATCCTTCTGTTCAACAGTCTTTCTGTTGGGCCATTTAGGTCGAAGATTCTTCTCTAATGTGGGGATATGCTGTTCAGAGTCTTTCCCCCAGCTAACAGTTCTGCTGGACGGACTCGCGTAGTGGCACAGGGAGTTGATCTGTAGCACATGAGGGCTATTACAGGGCCTTCTTCTTGTCGAAGGATTCTCTTCGAAGTCCAAGTGTATATACAGCCACTCGGTTTGTACCTCATAAAGTCGCATTGGAGATGTTGACATCTTAAAAGGAACATTATCGAGGGCTTTGGCTGTTGATAAGTGAAGGCACCCGAATGGCTTAGAAGTCTCAAGCCTAAATTCATCTAAGCCACAGAGTATCTGTCGACTTTTCACAAGCCCACACGCCAGCCAGACACTCCTTCTTTATCTGGGCATAGCGTGTTTCAGCTTCTGAGAGACGTCTGGAGCAGTAGGCTACTGGCTTCCACTCTTCTCCGTGAAGCTGGAGCAGCACAGCTCCAAGTCCGTAGCTACAGGCGTCTGCTGATACTGTGATACGTCTGTGATGTCGTAAAAGGTAAGAACAGGTGCTTTTAGCCAGCATTCTTTTAATGTCTTCAAAAGCTGATTGCTGTGAGTGTCCCCAGGTCCAGATGTTCTTTAGCAGCTCATACAACGGCTGTTCCCACTGTTGCAAGGGCTGGGACGAACCTCCCCAGGTAATTCACCATGCCGAGGACTCTTTTTAGCTCCTGCACATTTTCAGGCAGTGGCAGCTGGTGAATGGCCTCCACTTTGTCAGGGTCCGGTCTGACCCCTGACTGGTCGACAAGATGACCCAGGAAACATAGCTGGTTCTGTCTGAGGGAACATTTCTCCTTGTTGAGTTTCAATCCTGCCAACTCAACACGCTGCAGCACCTTCTCGAGTCGGGCGTCATGTTGCTCCATCGAGGTCCCATAGATAAGGATGTCATCCATGAAGACTGCCACGCCTTCCAGTCCTTATAGAGTCTCCAGCATCTTCTGCTGGAAGATCTCAAGTGCACTTGTTATGCCAAAAGGTAATCTCTTGAAACAGTATCTGCCAAACGGTGTTATGAATGTTGTCAGCTTACAGCTGTCTGGATGCGGAGGATCTGCCAGAATCCACTGGCAGCATCAAGGAGGAAAACACAGTTGCACCACTCAGCTTGGCTGTTATCTCGTCTGTGGTAGGTAGGATGGAGCGTTCTCTTTTGACTGATTTATTTAGCTTTGTCAGGTCAACGCAGATTCTGGCTGTGCCTGTGTTCTTCTTCAGGACTGGTACCATGGGAGCGCACCATTCAGTAGGCCGTGTCACCCGCTCTATGACACCATCCTTCTCCATCCTCTGTATTTCCACTTTCACCTTCTGTAACATGGGAAAGGGCACACGGCGTGCAGTGTGCACAGCATATGGTACAGCATCATCTCTTAACTGGATTTTGACTGGTTCAGTTTTAGAGTGCCAAGTTCACTGTGGGTTTGTAGATGGCTGGTGATGCATTTTAGCTCATCTACTTGCTTCACCAGGTTCATTGAGCAAACATGAATGACTTAAAAATGTTTTCTGCCCTCGGCCAACTTTGAGGGCACGCCACAGACACGCCCTTCGACGTGCAGTCACGAAAAGCACATTTTTAATTGAGCTCCACGTGGTGAAAGTACTGACCAAGTTTGAAGGCGATCCGAGAAATTCCCTAGAGGAGTTAAGCTTCAAAAGTGCTAAAAATGTAAAAAAATTAAAACGAAAATATCCGACTACCTGTGGGATTTGGGAAATGTGTCCAAGAGGCTTTTTTGTGCGTCTTGCTACGTTCTATGAGCCTATCAAGTTTTACGTACATATCGGCGAAAAAATCGGCGAAACGTGGCGCTGGGGCAGTTCCTTAGGTCTTGTAGGGGGTGCTACAACCACTAGCAACGCGATTTTTGGTATGTGAGCCCCAGGCACCAGTCTACACGTGTCTGGTGAATTTCATATTCATAACTATTACGGTTTGCGCAGAATGAGTTTTCGGCCACCAGAGCGCCACCTAGCGGTGGAATTTTTTCCCCCTTTTTAGGGGAGCCTCAGAGCGCCATGGACATGCAGCATACCAATTTACGTTTTATTTGCACGTGGCGATGCAGAGATATAAGCGGTTAACTTTGAAAGTGCGCCACCTTGTGGCAATGGCCTGAAATTTTGCAAAATTGTGCACGATGCATAATGAAGACATGCTAAACTATTGTTCCGAATTTGGTGTCAATCGGCCATACCATTATGAGTAAAGACCCCACTTCCTGTTTTGACGCGAAATCAACAGGAAGTGCTAATGTTGCAACGCGCTTATCTTTCAAAATTTCAACATACTTTACATTAGTGTTTTTGTCAGGACGGTCTCCAGATTGTACGTGGAAAATTTCGTGCAAATCGAACAAACGTGCACGGAGAAACATGAAAAAGTCATTTTCGCACATATCGCCCTCTAGCGGAAAAAAAGTTTAGGCGGAAATGGGCGTGGCCTACATGGAGAGACTTAGCGACATCCACCGAACGCGTGGATATAAGGTTTATGAATGTGCGACAAACGGTGCGGGAGTTATTAGCAGTATGAGAAATAAGCGCCACCTAGTGGTCTTCCTAGTGGCAAATTTGAATGTGATGCACAGATTATCAAATTTTTCACCAGCCCTGACAAATTTGCCAAATAAAATTCACTGAATGTGTGCATTCAGGCACTTGAAACAAGCCGCGAAGATCCCAAGCGTAAGAATAATAAATAAACACTCGAAACAAGCCGCGAAGATCCCAAGCGTAAGAATAATAAATAAACTAACGGACCAAATACAATAAGGACCTTACCAGGTTCCCTGGCTCGGTCCTTAATTAACTGACTGCTTAATGGTGCTCAGTGAACCATGTTCTAATATGTTAAGCATTTACACATGGGCTAAGCTGTCCACAACTTGTGAATATTTTTCTTTTTAAATATTACATGTTTTAAACTCAGACAAAGACAAAACTAAAATTCTTCTAACTGACCAGGTGGTCTGTTTGTGTTTTGTGTTTTTCTGATTTGTGCTGAAGCTCCGGTTGCCAGATATGAAACATACTACAGCCAAGAGGAAAAAAATCAAGTAAATCAACAGAGTGAACATGCTCTATATGGGAAGTGTCATGAGACAACTTTTGTAGTAAATTGGTACTATATAAATAAAATTAAATTGAGCTGAACTATAATACAGTTGATGTCTGTCGTTATAACAGAGTCTCACCTGTCTTGGCAGTATGGTTTAGCTTTTTCTGTGATTTCTCTCATGGTCCATTCTAGCAGTCTTCCCATCATGTCTCCTTTAAGTCGATCCAGCAATGCCAACAGACCTTCAAATAGAGAGCCCTCCAGAGAAGCCAGGCGACCCACTTCCATCACCCGAGGCCACTCAATACTGCTTCCTCACCAAGTGAAACAGCTGCCTGTTGTAGCTGTAGGAAAAACTGAAGAAAGAAAAAAGGGAACTGCTAAATACATCAATCAATCAATCAATCAAATTTTATCTGTATAGCCCAAAGTCGCAAAATACATTTTGCCTCGGAGGGCTTCACAATCTGTACAGGGAGTGACACCCTCTGTCCTTAGACCCTCGGTTCGAGTGAGGGAAAAACTTGCCCACAAAAAACCCTTTTAACAGGGAAAAAAGTGGAAGAAACCTCAGGAAGAGCCACAGAGGAGGGATCCCTCTCCCAGGACGGACAGACGTGCAATAGATGTCACGTGTACAGTCAACAAGTCAACAGAAACATTTTGTACAATTACAATGAAAAATGACAATGGATTACAATGAATGATAAAATGATTACAGTAGCAGTGGAACCTGTGATAGAGATAGAGAGACACAGATGCACAGCAGCAGCAAATCATTAACTAAGTTACTATAAACTGTAAAATACATAACTGTTAGAAGGAAAGTAAAACAAAATTGTATCTTCTGGCTGTCCTCAGGCAGCTCAGTGCAGTTTGTTCTCACATGAAAGCTATAGGCCTCTATTTTTGTGACAGTTATTTTCAGTTAAAAAAAGCAGTTAGTTCAGCAGTTATTTTCTCGTATGGATTGAACTGTGTCCAAGTGTCAAAACTGCCAAGTATTGAAGAATAGCATTAAATACTTGCTCAGATTTGTACCAATTATGATTTCATTCAATTAGCGTGTGAGTGTGATTTTGGTGATTGTTTGGTGAGTGTTTTTGTCAATATTAAATCAAATTCTAAACTTGTTCCCCCATTGCATCAATCACAAGTGCTTGGAAAAAAAAATAAAAATAAGGTCCAGACTGAAAAACACAGCACAAACAAGTGGAAACAACACCTTGGTAAACAATCCCACCAAAGCCTCTCTCTATTGGTCCACAGGTACGGCAAAACTTATATTTCTATATCTATTTTGGATTAAGGCCTAATAAACATAGTCGGAAATGTTTGGTAATGTGAAATGATTTTGAGTTGTTTGTTGAACATAATGAGCTTTGTTTATAGTTAATTGTTCAGATAAGCATCGTCATGATATGACCAATCTACACAATAGTTTTAAAGGCATAACTGTAACTGACCTAAGCAGTGGAAATTTAAAAAATGTGTTCCAGATATTGTTTTAAAGCCAGTCAGCAGTAAGTTAAAAGAGTAAAAGTGCTAAAATGATATACTTAAGTATGTTTTCATAATTCCAGTCACTTGTTTAGCTTAGTAATTTTTGAATATGTGGAATATCTGTTAAATCAATTTGGATACATGCGCACATATTTTCATCCAGGTAGAATGTCTTTTTGTTGACAATGACAATTGTTTTTATAAAATAACATCAGTTGGTTACACCATTTGTTTAATTTGTCAAACATACTGAGTTAATATTCACTTTCATCAAAGAGTTAGACATATGTGAAACTATGTGTTCATAGACAAAACAAAGTTTAGACGCTAACTTTTGGTTCTCTCTCTATTGGTCCACAGACACACATCTATATATACGGCTACACAGTGCTTCCTAGCCTGTGTAAGCGCAGATTCACACAGGATTAGGCGCTCCAGAAAAAATGGAGGTCAATCAATTCAATTCATTTTAGTGGGGGTAGTCACACTCCGCAAGCTAATCAGACAATCGACACTCAGATCGATCAAACCTCCACAGACAGCCTGAAATGTCTCTGAAGCAGAAACTATCCAGGTGGATTCACAGACTAAACTCTGATAATCTACCTGTGTGTGTGTTCTGACTTTGTTTATTTCATGTACCAGCTTCTAAATCTAAATCTGACTTGCAATTTACGCCAAAATAGTGACACAAAGAAAGTCAGAAGTTTAATTTAATTTGTGTCCGATGGTCTGAGAGAGAGAGAGAGAGAGAGAGAGAGAGAGAGAGAGAGAGAGAGAGAGAGACGCTTTGGTTGATAGGCATAGAGTAACAATAACAGTGAGAGAGCGCTGGCCTCAATAAAGCTGTTAATCAGAGAAATAAAAATTTATTTCCTGATTGTTTCACGGCAGTTACATTCAGCAGGTATAGACACACCCCACGGCAACCCACCTCTGCTCCCCTCACCCCCCCCACCACCGGACAACCCTGCTACGAGTTGCCGCAATACCTGATCCTGTGTGAATTCACCCTAACCCTTGCTGCCGATCCAAATTACCTCTAGCTTTTGTGCTGGTAACATACGTCCCAACCACTGATTCATACGGTCTATGTTAACATACTATGTTACTATGTACTATGTACTTAACATACTATTTCTCCAGTGCAAAAATTCCTTATGGGTAGAGCTCCTTACTGAGATCCTTACTGAGCTCTACCCATCTACCCATACAATCTTCATCTATGGGAGCACAAATTACATCAAGTAAAAACAATAAATTAAACTGATGTGATGTCACGATGTGATATTGAACTTCTTGCTATAACTGTTGAAAGTCTGGGTAAACACTGTGTCATATTATTTGAATGTTAATGTTGTAAAGTTTTCAGGCGGCTTTTTTAGTTTTTAATCAGTGGCTTCAGGGGCTGTGCTCTGCTACTACTTTGAGTTTTCTTGATCACCTTGATATGTTCTGCAGAAACATTGTCAAACTATGTCAATGACGGCCTCATATCATTTCCATCTAATGATGAGGCTATTGCTGGTGTCAAGGGGTACCAGGAAACTCTAGCTGCATCTAATTTACAGTTCTAGTGCTATGCTACTAGTTTCAGCTTTCTGGATCACTTTGATGTGTTCTGGAATAGGAGAGACTCGTTCAAACGTGATATCCATCTAATTGGCATTAAAGGAACCGCCTAAGCTGGTTTAAGTCTTATTTTTTAGATCAATCTCAGTTTGTTCACGTCAATGATGAATCCTCCATGCACACCAAAGTTTGTCACGGAGTCCCACAAGGTTCTGTGCTAGGACCACTTCTATTCAGTTTATATATGCTTCCCTTTAGGGAACATTATTAGGAATCACTCCATTAATTAAGGACCGGGCCAGGGAACCTGGAAGGTCCTTATTGAAACTGGTCCGTTTCTTTATTATTATTCCTCACGGGTTTCCGCCATGTGCCTGAACGTAAACATTGCGTGAATTTTATTTGGCACATTCATCGGGCCTGGTGAAAAATTCGATATTTCATGCGTCACATTCAAGTCAGCCACTAGGAAGACCACTAGGTGGCGCTATATTTAGTCAAATTTCCATAGGCCCATAAGTCCCGCATAGTTTGTCGCACATTCATAAACCTTATATCCACACGTTCAGTGGATGTAGCTGAGTCTCCCTAGGTAGGCCACGCCCACTTCCGCCTAAACTTTTTTTCGCTAGAGGGCGATATGTGCGAAAAACACTGTTTTCCCGCTAACCCATGCACGCTTGTCCGATTTGCACGAAACTTTGCACGTACAATCTGGAGACCACACTGACAAAAAACACTAATGTACAGTATGTTGAAATTTTGAAAGATAAGCGCGTTACAACGTTAGCACTTCCTGCTGATTTTGCATCAAAACAGGAAGTGGGGTGTTTCGTCACAATAGTATGGCCGATTGACCCGTTGATTGTCCAGTAGATGGCGCCATTGCATAACAATTCAGCATCTGGGTGAAAGCTTAGTCTTTTGCTGTGTCTGAAACGTGTTACAACGTACAGTGCTCTCCCACAGCTTCTGCACATCAGGGCTTGGGACTGGGGTGACGTGAGGCTTTCGTGACGTGGTCCGCACGTGTTACGACGGCGCGTGTTACGATGGCGCGGACGCGGTTGCAACACGCCCCGAGTCGCGTGGGGCTCGGTCCGCCTCAGTACTGCTTGCAGTCCTCGTTTTCATTGTTATGCTGATGACACCCAATTATATTTATTGATCAAGTCTGATGAAAACAATCAGTTAACTAAACTCCAAGCATGCCTTAAGGATATAAAAAGTTGGATGACCTACAATTTTCTGATGTTAAATTCAGACAAAACTGAAGTTCTTGTAATTGGACTCAAACACCTCAGAAACTCTCTTTCTAGAGACTTAGTTACTTTAGACGGGCTCACCCTGGCCTCCAGCTCCACCGTAAAGAATCTTGGAGTTGTTTTTGATCAGGATTTGTCCTTTAATGTCCACATAAAACAAATTTCGAGGACTGCTTTCTTCCACTTACGTAAAAATTATTTTAAAAAAACTTATCGCCAAATCTCAAGCGGATGCAGAAAAACTAGTCCACGCATTTGGTACTTCTAGGCTGGACTATTGTAACTCTTTGTTTTCAGGCTGCTCCAATAAGTCTCTTAGGACTTTGCAGCTAATTCAGAATGCTGCTGCACGTGTACTGACAGGAACCAAGATCAGAGACTAGACTGCCGGGACTCGCTCTCTCTCTCTCTCGCTTGCTCTCGCTCTCTCTCTCTCTCTCACCATCTATAAACATACGTGTCTCATTAATGCATGTTAATGCATGTTACTAACTAAACTTCTTCCCCGGAATTTCTGTGCTCTCTCGTCCAGCAGGTTCTCATGGATCGTGGCTGCTGCTGTGGTCCTGCACAACGTCTACTACATACATTATTTGAGTGTGCCTGCAAGGCGCACTATATACTATTCCCCATACTTATTATTCTTACGTATCCCAGGAATTTCGGCACGCTACTCCTCCCACAGTTTTGGTCGCACATACACAAAAAAGGTATCAAAACATGCGGCTCGGCTGGGTGATGCGGGCTATGACTTTTCTAAGCGTTTTGCCAAATGGTTTGCCGAATGAATGGGTGTGCACTGGTAGAATGTTTGAGAGCTGTGTGACATCATCGCTAGAGTGGAGAGGGAGAGAAAAAACTGTTGAAAATTAAATTTGTAAACTGCTCCTGAGGCCACAAATTTCACTCCACAGAAATAATTCATAGATAGAAATGTAGGAAAATTCGTCTTCTCACTCCTATTAATCTGCTGAAGTTGTCAGATGTATAGTCTGGGCGTGGGACACACAGATGTGCCAGCAAAACCCCCTCACATCCCCATCTACTCCCATGTAAATTGGAGAGGAGAAATTTCCAAAAGGAGCAGGTAGCACCTGTTCTTTCCCAAACTCCAGAGGTCACAGTTTTTAACATTCACCAGTGAAACTCGGCACGGAAATGGTCGACAAGATGGGGATGCTCATGGTCATTTCGGGTTTTTGATACAATTTACGGTCTGGCATTTCTGGCCACTAGTTCGAAGGGGTTCATTTTGAGATTTTCTGTCTCTCTCAGGAGTCAGAGAGAGGGGAGAGAGAGAGATTGAGCGCACACAGCTGCGCCTAATTGCTCTGGCCTGACCCTGGTTGCTTGGCAACCTCAAGCCTGCCTTTGACTAACTTTATTGAAATCTCTGTGCTACTGCAGTGTCAATAATATTGTATGGGCGCAACGGGGCCAGAGTCAGGCACACTCAAAATTTCTTTAGAAATGTTCTAGTTACTGTCATTATTGCTACCATATCTCCATTACAGTTTATAGTTAGTTAACTAAAAAATTTCTAAAGAAATTTTGAGTGTGCTTGACTCTGGTCCCGTCGCACCCTACATTAAATAGATGAAAGATAAAAGTATTTCATTTTGAAAGGACTCTTATTTTGAAAGCCTTTTGTCTTGTCTGTGTGGGTGTGTGTGTGTGTATGTGTGTGTGTGTGTCTGTGTGTGTGTGGGTGTGTTTGTGTCTGTCTCTTTACATGTCTGTCTGTCTGTGTGTCTGTGAGAGAGAAGGATAAAATGGCCGACATTCAAACTGTATTATTGACAGTCATTGTTATTATACAGAGAGTTCAATAAAGTTAATCACAGTCAGGCTTGTGAGGGGGGGCAGGCTTTGGTATCTAAGCAACCAGGGCCAGGTGGAGGCCACCAATCAGAGCAGAGCAAGCAACCGCAGCTGCTCCTGTGAAATTTGACACCGCTGAGACAGAGAAAAAACGCTGAAAGTACCCCTCAAACAGGAAGGCTTTTTGGCCAAACCGTAATTCCTATCATTGAACCGGCTTCACTGTGAGCATCCTGAGTTCTTCCTGAACGTCTACATATATATTTTATGTGGCTAAAGTTAGGAAATGGGACTTTTAGAGCGATGGAAAGAAACTCGTACCTCTGCTTTCCTCCAGAAATGTTCCTGCCTTTTTAACATGGCAGTCTATGAGAGAGTGGCAGTCTAGAGTGGCATTTGCGGCCTCGAGCGCAGTTTCCAAATGTATTTTTCGACAGTTTTTTCTCTCCCTTTACACTCTAGCTAAGATGTCACGCACTCTAGCTCGCGAACATTCTACCAATACACACCCATTCATTTTTTTTGTGTATTTTTTTGCGATTTAGAAAAAGACACTTAGAAAAGACATAGCACACTATTCCTGGCCAAGCCGCACGTTTTGATACCTTTTTTGTGTAAATGCGACTAAAACTGCGGGAGGAGACTAGAAACTAGAAAATTTCTAAAGAAATTTTGAGTGTGCCTGACTCTGGCCCCGTCATGCCCATACATTAAGTAGCTGTCAGTGTGTGTGTGTGCGTGCTTGTTTCACACAGTCAGGCTTGTGGTTGCCAAGCAACCAGGGTCAGGTGCCGCCCAGAGCAATCAAGCGCAGCTGTGCGCGCGTGCTTTCTCCCTCTGACCCGAGAGATACAGAAAATCTCAAAGTGAACCCCTCGAACAGGTGGCCACAAATGGCAAATGGTGTGGTGTATCCAAAAGCCAAAATGACTGTCAGCATCCTCATCTTGTTGGAATGCTGAGTTTCAGTGCTTAAAGTTAAAAAATGTGACCTCGGGAGATAGAGAAAGAACAGGTGCCCTGTGCTCCTTTGGGAAGTTTCTCCGCTTCAATTTACATGGGAGTAGATGGGGGCGGTGGGTGCGTGTTGCTGGCACATCAGTGCGTCTCCGCCAAAACTATAAGTCTGACAGCTTCAGCAGTGATATCACTGTGACCCCGTCGGATTTTCCTACATTTCTATTTATAAATTATTTCTGAAGAGTGACATTTGTGGTCTCGAAAGCTGTTTAAAAATTCATTTTTCAACAAATTTTTCTCTCCCTCTCCACTCTAGCGATGATGTCATGCACTCTAGCTCGCGAACATTCTACCAATAAACACCCATTCATTTTTCTGACGTGGTTTTTGGCGATTTTTGGCAAAACTGTTCGGAGAAACGCTTAGAAAAGTCATAGCACACCATTCCCGTCCGAGCCAGTCATTTTGATACCTTTTTTGTATATGTGCGACCAAAACTGCGGGAGGAGTAGCGTGCCAAAATTCCTGGAATACGTAAGAATAATGTATGGGGAATAGTATATAGTGCGCCTTGCAGGCACACTCAACTAGAGTATTTGCATTTCCTGCGGAAAGTGCAGTGTGGATGCCCTCTTCTGAAATGCCCGATGCATCTGTGGAAATTTGTATGAAAAGATAGAATTGTAGAATATTTTGAAATCTTATTTAAATTTGTAGAACATTCTAACAAAGTGAAAAAATAAGCTGAAAAAAAGTTGAGTAATTTTCCTACTTGTGCCATATTCATACTATTTATATCTTTTAGATTTACCACATTCTTTTCTTACATATCTTTTAACTTGTATATATATTTTTATATTGTATGTTTTAAATTGCATGTATATTGCTGTTTGCACCAGGGATCTGAGAGAAACACTATTTCAATTCTCTGTATGTACTGTACACATAGCAGCAATGACAATAAAGTTGACTTAACAAGTGAGAATTGCAGAATATTGTGAAATTGTATGAATTTGTAGGCTATTATAACAAAGTGTGAGATTAGCCGAATAAAGTCAAGCAACCAGCGCCATTTAGTTTGAAGCTCTGATGGTAATTTGGTTGTTCTTGAGGAGGTGCATGGTATAATATTGAAGGTTAATTGGTTCTAGCTTTAGGGCAGTCTGTGTTGTTAACCTAGTTTGTGCGCGCTGTCTGTGTTAGTGTTATTACGGGCTTGTTGTCTTGTGCTGTTTGTCAAGGTAGGTGTTGGTTTGTGTGTCACATTGGACTGTGCGTTTCCCCTGTTAGGCTTATAGCATTTTCCCTTTGGAATCTGCTCATCCGTGTCTGTAGTGTGGGGTGACGGCGGTTAGAGCAGTTGTCTCAGGGGGCATGTCCATGGTTTTTGGTGGCGTTGCCAGATGACTGGTCGCGTCACCACACCAGTGGGTTTCAGTGCGTAAGTACCCACCACCAGATCCCCTGAAGACTAGGGTTGAGTTGGTCGAGGTTAGTTTTGGTTAGGCAGTTTAGTTAGTGGGGGGACGCACACCGGGTAGGGTGAGTGATTACCCTTGGCACAATAACTACACTTGCTTTGGGATGCAGCACAGGTTTGGCTGGAGCGCCTGGGGTTTTTTCTCTTCTCTTTTCTCAATTAGTATTGACTTGGCTTGTATGTTGGGGACTGTTCTAGCTTTGATATGGCTAACATTGCTGAGTTCGTGGAAGCTCTGAGTTTGGAGTTACTGAATAGATTCACCAAAGACCAGTTACTCAGAGTAGCGGACCACTACAGGATAGGAATCAGTGATAAAAAGTCAAATAAAGAGGTACTGAAGTCTGAGATTAAAGCCTTTTTGAGTGACCTAGGGATCCTGACCCTGACTGAAGAGGAGCCTCGTCCTGTTCTAGAGTAGAAGTGGCTTGGTGAACCTGGTGATGGTTTGTGCCAGCATCCTGGGATGGTAACTGGTAATTTAACATTTGAGCAGCAGAGCTGTTTGTGTTGCAGTCCCAAGAGCGGATTGAAGTGGAGAGGCTGCGTATAGAGCAATCCAGACTTGACATTGAAAAAATTACACTTAAATTGATAAAAGAGGGTAAACTTGCAGCTGGGGAGGCTGGGGTATCCGCTGGTCGTTCATGGGTTTCAGGGTCTAATGATCAGGATTTTGACATTTTCCGCAATCTGCGCCATGTACCAAAATTCAATGAAAAGGATCCAGAGACATTCTTTTCTCTTTTTGAACGTGTCGCTGAGGTCCGCAATTGGCCGGAGTCTGCATGCACATTAATGTTGCAGTGCGTGCTTACCGGCAGGGCTCAGGAGGCCTATGCAAGTTTAAGTTCAGAGGATAGTAAGAAGTACTCATTAGTTAAAAATGCAGTGTTAAGAGCTTTTGAGCTGGTTCCAGACGCATACTGCAAACGTTTTCATACGTGGTGGAAAGGTGAGAAGCAAACTCACTTGGAATTGGCGGGTGATCTGGCAAGGCACTGGTGACCGCTGGTGTGCTGCGCTGGAAGTCAGTGATTATGATGGTTTGCGCAAACTTATAGTTCTCGAGCAATTTCAAAACACATTACCTTAACATATTGCTAATCACATCAGTGACCAGAAAGTGAAAACAGACATGGATTTGGTGAGCGGCGTTTGTTTAGCCAGCACTCACGTGTTCATAATGGTAATGGCCATGGAGATGGGGCACATTCAGGTTTATATGCAGTGGGCAGTTCAGCTAAAGGGGTTGCATGTGAGGCTACAAATGATAATGGTGCTCGTAGTCGTGAGGAAAGAACCTGTAACTACTGTAACAAAAAGGGCCATTTAAAAGCTGACTGTTATGCTCTTAAAGCTAAGTCAAACTCCAACCTCCAGTCTGTCTCTCAACCTAGGGCTAAAGGTGCGTCTATGGCTGTGTCGGTGCCAAGTTCGCTGCCTTTGGTTGTAAGTGGGGGGGTTGCAGGTTGAAACTCACGGTCAAAGTCCGCCAGTTTTGCCATTCACTAATGAGAGCGATACTGGGTCGTTTATTCCTGTGTTGGGTATGGGTTTAAATTCACTTCAAGTTCCCATGCATAACATCATGCTGTACTTTTCCAGGGACAAGCAGTTGTGGGGGTGTGTCCTGCCTTACCAATAGAGGGTGTCAATGTGCTTTTGGGTAATGGCCTGGCTGGTGCCCGTGTGTGGGCTTAGGTGCAGCCACAGTTAGAGGTGGACACGGTGCCTGTGGTAAAACGACAGCCTGATGACAGTCAATCAGCATTTCCTGAAGTGTTCACAGCATGTGCTGTAACACGTGCTATGACACGGGATGAGTCTAATTCCAGTGTGTGGATCAAATAAAAATCAAAATATGGTATCGGCATATATGTTTTTTCTGTCTGACTTTCCCTTGTCAGTTTCACAGGAGGATTTGAAAGTGGAGCAAGAGGCTGATTATTCTCTGCAAGGCTTGTTTGAGCAGGTGGGGACTGGTGCCCAGATAGAGAGCAGTGCCCGGGGTTATTTCCTTAATGACAGCCTGTTGGTAAGGAAGTGGGTCCCGCATGGTCAGAGTTTTGTAGGGGATCCGATTAACCAAATTGTGTTTCCCAAGAGGTTTCACGAGTCTGTTTTAAAGGTAGCTCATGAAGGGTCGGGGCATCTTGGCGTTCGAAAAACATATGACCGGATTCTGAGGCATTTTTGGATTTCTGGCCTCGGTTGAAACATGATGTGTCAGCACACATAAAAACTTGCCACACATGCCAACTAACAAGTAAGCCCAATCAGATTTCCAGACCCGCTTCTTTATCACCAATTCCAGCAGTCAACCAACCTTTTGAGCACCTGATCGTGGACTGTGTGGGCCCACTCCCTCGCTCGAAATCCGGTGTTGTCTATCTCCTCACTATAATGTGCCAAGCCACTCGCTATCCAGCAGCGTACCCATTGCGTACAATTACTGCTAGGTCAGTTGTGAGAGCGCTGTCACAATTCATCTCCATATTTGGCATTCCGAAAATTATTCAAAGTGACCAGGGTTCAAATTTCTCCTCACACCAGCTTAACATCAAGCATAACAAGGCATCTGCATATCACGCGCAAAGCCAGGGAGCTATAGAACGGTTCCATCAAACCAAGTCTTTGCTACGTTCTTATTGCACTCAAATGGAGGGGAACTGGGAGGAGGGTTTGCCCTGGTAATGCTTGCGGCTAGGGAAGTAGTTCAAGAGAGCACAGGGTTTAGTCCAAATGAATTAGTGTTTGGCCATACTGTATGCGGCCCATTGGCCATTTTGAGTGACCAGTGGAGGACGGAGGACCCTCCCCGGAACCTATTAGATTACGTGAATGGTTTTCGACATAGACTTTATGCAGCTGGAGAACTGGCCAGGGACAAAATGGAGCGTGCACAGGGAAAGATGAAAAAGCTCCAAGATAGATGCACAGAACGGTGGGTTTTCAGTCCTGGTGATCGGGTACTGGCTCTGTTGCCCATCATAGGCTCGCAATTTCAAGCCAAATTAGTGGCCCACACACGGTGATAAAAAAGCTTTCTGATTTGAATTATTTGATTTCAACTCCTGAGTGCAGGAAAACCACCCAGTTATGTCATGTGAACTTGTTAAAACCATATCATGAACGTGCATCAAAGTCGGCTGAGTCTGGTGCGCAGGCTATCGTGGCGAGTGCTCACGCAGCACATTTGGTGACCAGAGCGTCAGTGGTCACCTCTCCTCTGTTGGTGAGGGAGGTGGAGGATGATGGGTTACCTGCTGCTGATCAAGCATTAACAATGCCCGGCTTATTCGTCAAAGGATTTATTGTGTCAATGCTGAAAAGCGCAAGTATCTTGATGCCGAAATTAGATATATGCTGGACAATGGTATAGCCGAGCCATCGTCCTCAAGCTGGGCGTCGCCTTGCATTACAATTCCCAAATCTGACGACACACCAAGGTTTTGCACTGACTTTAGAAAAGTTAATGCTGTCACCAAGCCTGACTCGTTTCCACTTCCTCATATGGAGGATTGTGTGAGGTTGGTCATGCTAAGTTTGTGAGTAAGTTTGATTTACGCCTATCTGTTTTCTTACAAGGTGATGCCTTTTGGCTTGAGAAATGCGGCTGCGACATTTCAACGGCTCATGACTCATGTTCTGGGTGACATTGAGGGTTGCACCGTGTATTTGGAGGACGTGGTGGTGTTTTCTGACTCTTGGTCTCAGCATGTCGATCACATCAGGGCACTGTTCAGCCGCTTGGCTGAGGCATGTCTCACAGTGAATCTGTCAAAATGTGAGTTTGCCAGGGCGACGGTGACATATCTCGGTCGAGTTGTTGGTCAAGGATGTGTCCGCCCAGTTGCTGCCAAAGTGAGTGCGGTTAAGAATTACCCTGTGCCGACCACTAAGAAGGAACTGTTGCGGTTTCTTGGTTTAGTTGGTTACTACAGGTGTTTTTGTCGTGACTTTTCCACTGTTGCATCGCCACTCACTAACCTTCTGAGGGCAAATACGGTGTACATCTGGACCCTTGAATGTCAAAAGGCTTTCAAGCCTTGTTATGTACTGCTCCTGTACTGCTCCTGTTCTTGAAGCACCACGGTTTGACCGTCCATTTTCACTGCAGGTAAACGCAAGTCACGTGGGTGCATTTGCTGTTCTACTGCAAGCTGATGATCTGGGTCTTGATAAGCCAGTGAGTTTTTTCTCTAAAAAGTTCAACTCCTACCGGTTGTGGAGAAATTGCTGAAGTCAAAGGTCAATGGTGAGGTCAGGAGTGAAGAAAGTGTTCAGGAGCCTCTGATGTCTTATGCTGTAATATTTATTGACACTTGGCCAAGGAGAATTAGAGACACTCTCAAAGTACATCAGAAGTGCCTGAGTCGGTCTCACATTCTGCCCAACTCATGCTGGTGGTCAGACTTTAAACCCAAAGATAACACCACAAATACTATACACCCCGAATTAGTCAAAGAGAATGTTTTTACCCATGCAGGTGTTATTGTCAGCATATTCTAGTCTGGAGACACAGATGTCTGTTTACGCAGATTGGAACGTCAACGGCCAGCTATCTATTATGTCTAGGAAGGCAGCAATAGTCTCTTCGACCCTGGCCACCACAGTGTTGAGATAGGCTGGCACCTACTGTTCCCAACCAAAGCCAAACAATTAATACTGCCGAGGAGGACCTCAAGGCCCACACGTGACCTCATGTAACCTAAGGATAGAAAATTCCATAACAGTACCAACTAAATTATTCAACTATCGAAAAGGAGGCACTGGCTTTGATATGGGCTTTGAAACACTTTGACGCTTATGTAGTTTCAGGTGCTGCACCTGTGGTGGTCTACACAGACCACAATCCATTAGCCTTTCTGAATTCCTTGCAGTGTACGAACCAGAGACTTATACGATGGTCTCTGATGTTACAGTCCTATTGGTTAGACATCAGGTATATAAAGGGATCAGAGAATGTTGTGGCGGATGCCCTCTCTAGGGCCGGTAAGGGTTGGGAGAGGGGCCTAGTGTGTTTAGGACATGTTGACCAGTTTATGTCCCCTTCCTGTTCTGCTTGCTGTGTCTGTTCCTGCCTCCCGTCTTCCTCCTCTTAAATGCTCACAGAAATCCTAGGCAAATCTCTGTTGCTGAGGAGCAAGAGTCTGGTGTGCCGGGGCAGATGGCGTTGGTTGGACTGGAGACTTCTGATGGGGCAAGTGTTTTGTAGGTTGCTATTATTTTTTATTTTTTTGTTGTAGATCTGACATTTGTTTTTGTAATTTTCTTTGGGTATTTCATAGTTCCTTTGTGTATGGTTGTGTGTATGTAGCGCTGGTTGTTTATTGTAGCTGCTAGATGTAAACTTATTTCGGTTCCCTATATGGGACCTCTTCTTAGGCGGAGGGTGTCACAGCCCCTTTGGGTGACTTTTAGGGCCTGTGCTGGGCACTCTGGTGTGTCTCTCTCTCTCTGCCTCTCTCTCCTCAGATCTTAAGCTGATTGGAGCACAGGGCTCTGATTAGCGCAACTCAGTACATCTGGCCAGTGTCCTGTGGGGTTGTGATTAAAGCCCTGTCTCTCATTTGGGTTCTCTCGCTCCCTGAGGACAGCAGCGCATCTTGGTTCTATTGGCGTTACTCTTTCGTTATGTTTCGCATCATACAACACTCTTGCAGCACATTTACCCCACAGTTATTCTTTTGTTGCACATTCAGTTCAGTTTTGGATTATTGTAATAAATTAATTATATATATATATATATATATATTTACTACTCAGGAGCTGTGGCAAAAAAAATGCATAAATAAATTAAATATATTTAATAAACTTCACACACCACATTGTCTCCCCAGTCTCCCAAGATGGTGCAAATATAGTTCACAGCATTAAGGATGGCACAATAACGGACTCCCAGTGGGCAGCGAGACTCCTCCTTCATCACCTGAAAAGACAAAAACTTTATCAACCATTCATTTATCTCTCATCCTCTTTCTTCAAAAATGAGTCCATAAATAGTTACACAAACAAAGGCAATCACACTGAATCACAATAAATGAACAAAATATATGATATCCTTGTCAAACTTTCAGTCAGAGACGGCATTGAAATACTGATTTTATCCTTTGGTTGATCAACTCTTTAAGTTCCATTGTTCCATTGCTCTAACATTATTGTTCAATAATAAAGCAATAATCAGAGGTCCACTGTAAGGACAGTTAATTGCGAATAAATGTAAATTGTGAAATGTCCAGCTCTTTTGTATCTCTTTCACCGTTTGTACTTCAATGTTTTCCTCATAATCATTACCATAGTAGTAGATGTAGTATTACCATACTGCCTCTGAACTTCTTTAGCAATGTCCCTGAAAACCTCAGTCTTCCTTCCTACTTGAGTTTTATTCTTCATTAATAATGGAGTGTCTTTGTCATTATTACCTGGGTGAGTCGAATGCGGAAGTCATCCACCAGTTCTCTTTGGAGCCCCAGAAACTTCAGTTGTGCAGAACGACAGGGTAAGGCCCGGTACCGCTCTAAGAAAAGCAGGATGACAAAAGACAAAATGTTTTATATGGACAGTATTACTGTACTATCTATCATTATTAATTAATGTATTCTTTAAAAGTACTTTACGTTTTTTTGACCACTTGCAAAGCCATGGAGTAATGTGATGAGTGGGTTTTTCATGCCTTCATTTTGTTTTCATCTCATGTATGTACACATAGACACACATGGAGTGACAAGTGAGTGCCATAGAATATAGTAAAATGTTGCCATACAATAAATAACTCTATTCAACTACTGTACTAATTCATAATATGGCAGAACCACTCAACTAAGTAAAGAGAAACAACAGTGCATCATTACTTTAAGACATGAAGGTCCAAATATCCAGAAAATTTCAACAACTTTGGAAATTGAAAAAAGTGTTTCATGCTAAAGTGTTTCATCATAAAACCATCAAACACTAAACAGGCATCTGTGTCTCCAGACTAGAATATGCTGACAATAACACCTGCATGGGTAAAAACATTCTCTTTGTCTCATTTGGGGCGTATAGTATTTGTGGTGTTATCTTGAGGTTTAAAGTCTATCCACCAGCATGAGTTCGGCAGAATGTGAGACCGACTCAGGCACTTCTGATGCACTATGAGAGTGTCTCTAATTCTCCTTGGCCAAGTGTCAATGAATATTACAGCATAAGACATCAGTTCCTGAACACTTTCTTCCCTCCTGACCTCACCATTGACCTTTGACTTCAGCAATTTCTCCACAACAAGCACCTCACGTTCACACGCTGACCAAGAGCATCCTTTTTTTTCACAACACACTCTTCTATTTTGCTGCTACTTCAGTGTCACAGACAGCTTATACTGCCACCTACTGGCGAGTGCAATAATACATTTCAGAACAAATATTATGAGCTAAAATGATAAAATAAGATAACTTGCTATATAAGTATAATGAAATCTTATTCCAGGTGCCACAATAGCATTCTGCAGTGATATGCCATCCCATCTGGTTTGGACTTTGGATTTTCTTTTGGACCAACGCGTTACAGTAGGAGCCTACTCAGCCTCTTAGCGGCAGTTTTAATGGAAAGTTGCCGCTACAATTAAGTCAACAGAAAATAAGTGCATCTACACGGCAGCATGAACGGGATTCGGCGTGGGATTATGCCCATGGACCCACTGGATCACGGACGTTTTGGATTAATGGACATTGGATGGATTAGAACCTTTCTTTGAATGTGGATCGGTGTGGAAACGTGCTTGTCAGCGGCAGCACATCACAGCCATCAGAATGTGGATGCGGTTTATTTGTTTATTAGTGGATTTGTTGGTGGCTTTGTTGGTGGCTCTGTTTGTGACTTTGTTTATAGCTACGCACTTTTGATTTATTGAGTGTTGAAAAAGTGGCAAAATGAGTGAGACAAATGAACTGGAAGAGAGGACGGTCAAGCTCAAATCCAGGGCATGGGCCTGCAAAATTGAAACTCTTCAAAAGGAACGTCAATCAAATGTGAAAAATATTAAAGGTCTCACACATGAAGTTAAAGAACTCATGAAAAATTATGAAAATGCAAAGGATGCACAAATCAAATTGGATAAAGTGATTCAGCTGTATAAAAATGCAAAAGTTGCACATGAATCTGGCCTTGTATTGCTTCCTAAAGATGAGCGGGAAACTCAAAACAACTGGTTTAAACGTGTAACCAAACACAGTATGGACTTTATACTAGATATTAAACAATGGTTTGTGGAAACTGTGCAAACAAAGCATTTAACTGCAGATTTAACAACTACTGCAGAGACAAACATCACTCCCATTACACCTGAGGAAGTACCTGTTGAATTAAATAAGCAAATTCCCTATACTGATTCTCAACATGAAATTCCCTCCTCACAGTTAGATATGAAAGCAACAGCTGATATGTAGGATGAAATACAACCAAAAGACAGTGTATCAAATGTTGGAAGCAAAAAAAGCAAACTAAGTTCTTCAGGCTCAAGCTCCAAGGTTTCAAGTGCTGCATCTACACGCATAAAGGCTGAGGCTGAGGTGGCTGCTCTTGTCATCCGTCAAAAACTTCTCAAGGATAAACATGCCTTGGAGGAACAGGAGGAGCAGCTAAGGAGGAAAAAAGAGCAACTGAAAATGGAAGCAGACATTACTGCTACAATGGCCAAAATTAAGGTACTGGGACCCTCAAGAGCATCCAGTATCCAAAGTCACTTCTCTCATGTATCTGATGGTATGGAATCATATTTTGAAAAGGACAACAAGAAAAGAAAATGGTTGATCCAAATGTTCAAATGAAACAGATTCCTTTGTACTACAGGCTGTGCATGCACATGGACAAATCCCTTTAAAGCACAGTGTTATCAACCCACAAACACCTGATGACCACAGAATAAACTGGAACACATACCCAATCCTTCCCCGGAGCTCCCTTAACACTCCAATCAAGCATCAGTAATCCAGGTGAACATCCACAGGTGACATCTTCAGCTACAATGCCAGCTTCAAGAAACAATTAACAGAGCAATATATTCTCAAGACAAAGACAAAATGAAATTACAGCCTTATTAATACGGCAACATTGTCTCTCTTCACTGCCCAAGAAAGAAATTCAAGTTTTTGACGGTAACCCACTTTAATACCAAACATTTATGAAATCCTTTGAACACAATACCGAAAGCAAGATTCCAAACCCCAAGTAAGGTCTCTACTACCTGGAACAATATACACCACCACCGTAACAGCTGCAGATCAGGAAAAGGATAAAGAAACAAGGAAGGAAAAAGAGTCAACCTATTGTAAAGAATTGCTTGTTTTGTAAAAGGAACGTGCTTAGGAATTATGTCCACAGTTGGAAAAGAAAGAACACACTGAGAAGCTAAAATTCATAAAGGAAAATGGAATTTGTTTTGGCTGCTTGTGTAAAGGACACATCAGCAAAGACTGCAGGAAGTGACTCAGCTCTAACATATGTGGTTTGAAGCATCCCAAAATGCTACACATCCGTCAGAAAAAGAAAGAAATGGGGGGGGTCGTTTAGCTCAGTCGGTAGAGCAACCGCCCCATGTACAAAGGCTCAGTCCTTGCCATGGCAGCCCAGGGTTCGAATCCGACCTGTGGCTCTTTCCTGCATGTCATTCCCCATCTCTCTCTCTCTCTCTCTCTCTCTCCCCACATTCCTGTCACTCTTCAGGCTGTCTCTGTCAAATAAAGCTTGGGCCAAAAATATATCTTAAAAAAAAAAAGAAGAAAGAAATGGACAAAAACCTAACAGAAAAGAAAGAAGCATACATAGTTAGCGCCTTGGTTGAAACGAGTTGTCTTACTGGGGCCGGTCAAGACAACTGCAAGCTCTCCATAGTGCCTGTACAAGTAAAGGCTAAGAAGGGAAGTGCAATGGTGCATACTTATGCATTTCTTGACCCAGGTAGCACTGCATAATTTTGTACAGTGCATCTGATGAATGAGCTCAATCTTTAGGGAAGAAATACAAACATTCTCTTAAGCACTATGGGCCAAAAGAAAGTGGTTGAAACCAGCAATGTTTCAGGCCTAGTGGTCGCTGGACTGAACAGCAGCGAATTTTGCAAACTCCCAGACATATACACCCAGAGAAGAATGCCTGTACACAAAGAAAATACCACACATCAAACTGACATCAACCAGTGGCCATATTTGAGAAAAATTCATCTTGCTGAACTGGACTCTGAGATAGGTTTGCTAATTGGTTTAAATGTACCAAAAGCCCTGGAGCCGACTTCCGGTGAGGCAAGATGGCAGCACGGCACTGAGCACTGACCTACAACCCTCCTTTTACATGCTTTTCTGGGCTCAAAGACAGTCTTAATATACTGTAAGTCTGGTTGACGACGTTACGGGAGACATGGCCTCAAAGAATAATCCAACCCCCGCCAAGAAACAAGATACCAACCAATGAAACCAAACTAGTGATCCACCAGAGGATGTGGCTAAGCTAATCAAGGTAACGTTGGCTGCCGAGATGGAAACTTTGCAAGAGAAGGTAGCACACAAGCTAGAGGTGTCCTTGGAAAAAGCTCTGGAACCGATACAGAAGCACATGGCAGAGAATGGCGACATTTTACGGTCGTTAAAAGAGCAAGCTGACATCCATGCTAAGAAATTCAACACGGTCTTCAACAAAATAGACAGCATCCAGACTAGCTTACACAAGAATGAAAAAGACACCAAATCCTGCCTCACGGAGATGACAAAGCTACGAAAGAAGCTAAATGATCTGGAAGACAGATCCCGGAGGAATAATGTGCATCTTGTAAACTTACCGACCAGCATGGAGGGTGACGACCCGAGAAGCTACCTACAGAAGATGCTACCAAAGTGGATTCCTACACTCAGGGGCTCCCAGGGCAGCCGGATTGAAATCGACAGAGCACATCGAATCTTCTCGAACAACTCCAACAACACATCAAGACCGCGGACCATGATCTTCAGGCTCCTGAGATACACCGACCGGCAGGCGGTCCTGGAGGGTGCGAGGAAGGCTAATCCTATGCTCCCTGACGGCACCCGGCTGCAGTTCTTCGCTGATTATAGCCCAGGTACAATACAGGAGCGGCAGGAATATACTCAGGGTTCCACCACCAATATACAGCAGAAGTGCAGTATAACAGACAAGCAAGAGAACTTAAATGTTGTATAATTTAATGTGAGAGGAATGAACTCTCCCTACAAACAGTCAAAGATTCTAGATTTCTTACCTGGAAAGAAGATAGATATTGCGCTCCTACAGGAAACACACCTAAAGCCTAGTGATGTTCCCAGAGTTCAAAACCGCTTTTATAAACCCATTGTGGCCTCGGCTGATGGTACTTGCTCAAGGGTACAATGATATTAATGAGACGTGGTATTAATGTTGCAGTTGAAAGAACTGGTTCGGACAATGGGGGTCGTCTAGCCTACTGCTGCACCTCCATCCAGGGTAAAAAGATAGCATTCATTAGTATTTATGCTCCAGCTGTATTTGAAACAGATTTTTTTTCCCCACGGTTACCTCACAATTATTGAAATCAAGTGATCATCAACTATATGTGGGTTCAGACATGAATGCTACACTAAACAGTAATAAATCATATTCAAATGTCTCAAACACCCAGGACTCTGCCTCAAAAGCACTTAATCTCTTTATTAAGGACTTAAATTTAGTGGATGTGTGGAGGGTGTATAACCCAACCACTAAAGATTACACTTTCTTTTCGTTAAGACATAAAACGTTCTCCCGAATAGATTACATTTTTTATTTTCATAGAGACCTAAATACAGGCCTGATCACGGTTATACCTAAGCATGGTAAGGACCCCTTGGAGTGCGCCAACCATCGTCCTATCTCTCTGATAAATGCTGACCTTAAAATATTAAAAAAATATTAATATATTTGGATATTTGTCAGGATACAAAGTTAATCTCTCAAAGTCAGCACTTATGCTGATTAATACAGGCCAAAGCAAATTATCTCTTCCTCCTCGGATTAAGGTTTCAAAGGAGGTCATTTACTTAGGCATCAGAATAAGTAATTCTTTATCAGATGTGGCTAAAACAAATTATTCATTAATTCTGAAAAACTTTTTAGATATAAACAGGTGGAGACACCTACCAGTGTCCGTCCCTGCACGAATAGCGGTCATTAAAATGAATGTTCTACCCCGCGTTAACTTCATCAGTTCGATGTTGCCACTTGCACCCCCAACAGGATATTGGCAGAAACTAGACTCTTTACTGCGACGCTATGTCTGGAATGGCAAGCGTCCCAATATAAAGTGGTCCGCACTTCAGCGCAATAAGAAGGCTGGGGGATTAGCATGTCCAAACTAACCCTAACCCCTAACCCCAACTACTAACACTTGTTCAGACGTGGTGCTTGGTAGAATGCAACTCGCATTGCGTCTCTCTCTCACACTCTCTCTCTCTCTCTCTCCCTGCCGGTCGCCTGAGTTTTTTTTCTTTTTTTAAACCGTCAGAGTGTCTGACACTTTCTTGCTGTATTTCATAAAAAAATAAAGGTAGTAATGGCATAAATAATATTACAAATTAAGTCTCTCTCTCTCTCTCTCTCGTAAATAGTTTTCTAATCAGCAATAAATATAACAATTTCTGATCAACCCATATCAATTGCATGCTTAAAATAACATACTGGTTAAAGCCCCGCCCATTTAAAGACAACCCGACCCACTTACGGGATAGGCCCCACCCACTCTGAGTACAGATACAGATAATTCATATGGTTTACAGATACAGATACAGATACAGATAATGCTGTACTCGCTCATCCCTAGTCAGATGCTGTATGGGATTCCATTTTCAGGCTGGTTAATTCAACATCTCTCCGTGCACACCCCTGCCTGTTACAATTTAAGGTGGTGCACAGGGGCCATATGTCCAAAGTCAAATTATCTCGCATCTACCCAGACATTAATTCCTTGTGCGGCATAGGTGATCCCCGGAGCATGTGGCAACACATCACAAACTACAAGCAGAAGAGTTAGGGGGCCACAACCAGCAGAAGAGTTAGGGGGCCACAACCAGCAGAGCCACCCTGCCTACCAGATGAGCTCAAAGAGTTCTACGCTTGCTTTGAGGCCCTCAACATGAGCCGACAGGGAGGTACTCTAGCCACTAAGGGCATACTAGACACACCGCTCTCTGTGTCACCGGCAGAGGTGCACTCTGCTCTGAGGAAAACAAACCCATGGAAGGCAGCTGGCCCAGATAACATCCCTGGACATGCTCATCAGAACTGACAGGAGTGTTAACAGACATCTACAACCGGACCCTCACTCAGGCCTCGGCCCCCACATCCTTCAAGTCCATCACTATTGTGCCCCTTCGAAAGAAAGACACTGTGACCTGTTCAAATAACTATCATCCTGTTGCGCTGACTCCTATTGTGACAAAGAGTTTTGAAAGGATAGTCATGACCCACATCAAAAAGACTATCCCGGCCACCTTGGACCCTTTACAGTGTCACAGATGACACTGTCAACGCCGCCATCCACACAGCCCTCACACACTTAGAGGGAAAGGACACATATGTGAGAATGCTTTTTATTGACTACAGCTCAGCATTCAAAACAGTCATTCCACACAGACTCTCTGAAAAGCTCCCTCTGTAACTGGGTGCTGAACTTCCTGTCAGTTGGAGACCAGACATCAGGCATCAGGACTTGGCCTGTCAACCAAAATCCTCAGCAACTTCTACAGATGTACAATCGAGAGCATCATCACCAGCTCAATTACCGTGTGGCATGGCAGCTGCACTGCTCAGGACAGGAAGGCTCTCCAGCGTGTGATAAAAACTGCACAATTCATCTCTGGAGCAGCCTTCCTATTAACATAAACAGACAACAGTGGCTCCAGACTAGAATGTGCTGAAGGTAAATGGTAAATGCACTGTACTTATATAGCGCCTTTCTAGTTTTCCGACCACTCAAAGCGCTTTACATATCTATATATATATATATATATATATATATATATATAGATATCTATCTATCTATATACATATATCTATCTATCTATCTATCTATCTATCTATCTATATATATCTATATCTATATCTATATCTATATATATATATATAGATATAGATATAGATATAGATATAGATATAGATATAGATATATAGATATAGATATAGATATAGATATATACATATATCTCATTCACCCATTCACACACATTCATACACTGATGGCACTGGCTGCCATGCAAGGTGCCAAGTGCTCATCAGTTTGAGGAGCTAACCATTCATACACATTCACACACCGATGGCACAGCCTTCGGGAGCAATATGGGGTTCAGTATCTTGCCCAAAGACACTACGACATGCAGACTGGAGGGGATCAAACCGGGGATTGAACCGCCGATCATCTGATTAGTGGACGACTCGCTCTACCTCCGAACCACAGCCGCCCCAAAAGGTGAACACTAACAAGGGTAAATGCATTCCCTTTGACTATTTTAGGGCGTATAGTATTTGTGGTGTCATCTGTAGGGGTTTAAAGTCTAACAACCAGTATGAGTTGGGCAGAATAGAGACCGACTCACATGCATACCTGATTGTGTGTGAGAATGTCTCTGATTCTCCTTGATCAAGCTTCAATAAATACTACAGCATAAGACATCACATGCTCATGAACACTTTCTTCCCTTCTGACCTGGTGCCTTGATTTCAGCAATTTCTCCACAACAACTCTGTAATGCAAATGTCACTTTAACTGTTACTGCGAGGCACAGAGCACCTTATTTTTCAGGTTTTCACTTTAGACTATATTTCATTTTTTTTATATTTTCATTTCACTCTTATTTTTCTATTATTGTTTTGTGTATTTTTTCTTATTGTTGTTGTGTAAAGCGAGATGAGCAAAATAATTTCATTGCTATATAAACCATGTGTTTTTACTTGCAAATGACAATAAATCTCTTGATTCTTGAATCTTGTTTAAGTTCTCTGCACATCTAATTTATTGCTCTGGTTTAATTTAAATGCAGACTTATTTTATAGGTGAATTTTTAATGTATGTTTAATGTGTTATACGTTAATTTTAATGTATGTTTAATGTTAGTTTACTGTGTTTCATGCTGCTACTCAATGCTTGTATTTCTCTCGGAATCGATTGATCGATGTTAGTAACTCACCTTCTTTCCTGTTGCATGTTACTAACACACCTGGAGTTTTTCTGCTTTCTTGTCTCGTCTTTATTGCTGCTGTGCACCTGCGTCTCTCTATTTATCTACACTACTCTCAAAAAGTTAGGGATATTTGACTTTTGGGTGAAATTTATGGAAAATGTAAAAAGTTCATGCTACAGTGATATATCATGAAAGTAGGGCATTTAAGTAGAAGCATGCAATGGTAATTTCTTCATTTCAAACAATTTATTGAAACAAAAAACAGTGGTGTGTATACCACAACAAAAAAATTTTATGTCTCAGTAACTTGTCATGTGACCTTGACCATCGATTACAGCTCGACTAGACGTCTCATGCTGTTCACAAATCGACTTATTCCAACCTGCTGATGACACTCTGTGATACTCTAAGCTCAGTGGTAACTTCCCTCTGAGTACATCCTGTTTGAAGCCTCACACTGACCAGGTACTGTTGATGGATTGTTAGGTGTCGTCTTGGTCTTATGATGTCAAAATTTGAACAGCATGATGAAGAGAGAGACTGTTTAAATACAAACTGTCATTGAAGCAGAACATTTAGTGGTCCATTCATGGATCAGACACTTGTTGTGATTTTTAATCACCTTAGAGAACAGCATGTTATGCAATAAGTACTGAAACACTGAACAGTTGGACATGTGCATTCAAAAGTTTAAAAGAGGTCAAATTAAGTTCACCTGTAAAGGTTAGAGTGCATTTTAGGTGCATTCCGAAATTTCATCAGAAAGCCGAATATCTTTTTGTGAGTAGTGTATATACCCACCTCTCCCTGCCTCTTTCTCTCTCTAATTCTTGCGGTAAGGGCAGATGGCCGCCCACCATTGCTCAAGGTTTCTGCCTGTTGAAAGTTTTTCCTTGATTCCGTTTTTCCTCAATACCGTCACCAAGAGCTCACTCATGGTGGGAACTGTTGGGTCCCTGTAAATAATATTATTGAATTCAGTCTAGAGCTGCTCTATATGAAGTGTCATGAGATACCTTTGATTGATTTGGCACTATCTAAATTTGATTGGAAAACTGAATTGGTATACATAGGTATAAAGGAAGCAAATTTAGTATTGCCTTGTGAATAAGGACATGTCACTGATTTAGTCTATGAAAGGATATTGCAACCAACCAACCCGAGCGTAAATGGAAGAAATGACAGGCCTTGAAATTTGTTAATTCAGAGCCATGTTGACCAACCTCCATTAAAGACGTTGCAACTGAAAAACATTCTGACGCACACAAAAGGTGAAGGCCTGCTCAACACTGCTTGCAGCTTTAATTTATATTGTTCTACTGTTTAGAAGTTCTACTGTGAAACAGAGAAATGTCTTGTGTTGCTTGCTCACTATTTACTACTTGAAGGAAAGGATAACTCACACACTCGCACATCTTTTTAGTCACAATGTTAAATGGACCAGGATTCCATACCTCCTCAATGCAGGAAATCAAATAGGTTTTTGTAATGTTACATCATGTACCTGTACATCATGTTAAGGAATATGATAACAGGACCCATAATAAAATGTAATAATTCATAGTCAATGAAATAGAAATATGAGAAAAACTATGAAATAAAACACTGAATTATTCAATTCAGTGTCATTTAAATTATATATTGCCAATCATAACAGATTTTATCTCATGACAGTTTCCATTTAGAGCAGGTTTAGACCGTACTCTTTATACAGTGGTATGCAAAAGTTTGGGCACCCCTTAGGAAAATCATTGCATCAGTTTGTCACTTGCTGAGCTTTTGAAGCAGCAACTTTATTTTAACATATGTTATACCGTATGGAAACAGAAACATCTCAGTAGTGAAATCATTTTCATTGGTCCAACAGAAACATTTTTATGTGTATTTAAACAAAAATAGGCATGTGCATAAATTTGGGTACTCCAAAGAAATAATTCCATCACTAGGACTGCAAGCAGTACTGAACGGACCGAGCCCCCACGCGACTCAGGGCGTGTCGCAACCGCGTCCCGCGCCGTCGTAACACACGCAGTCGTAACACGTGCGGACCACGTCACGAAAGCCTCACGTCACCCCAGTCCCAAGCCCTCATGTCCAGAAGCTGTGGGAGAGCACTGTACGTTGTCACACGTTTCAGACACTGCAAAAGACTCAGCTTTCAGCCAGATGCTGAATTCTTATGCAATGGTGCCATCTGCTGGGCTCTAGTTAGAGTAGCACGTGATTGCCAGCATTGGGGCAGCATATGGATCCAGCATAAAATGTGGTCAAAACGGCCGACTTTGAGGCCACGCCTTGGACACGCCCTTCGACGTACAGTCACGAAGAGCACCGTTTGAATAGAGGTCGACAAGATGAAAGCACTGACCAAGTTTGAAGCAGATCCAATAAAACCTGTAGGAGAAGTTAATTGAAATAGAACCTGAAAATGACATCACAGTTTGACATTTGGTCAAAACGGCCGACTTTGAGGCCACGCCACGGACACGCGCTTCGACGTACAGTCACGAAGAGCACCGTTTGAATAGAGCTCGACAGGATGAAAGTACTGACGAAGTTTGAAGGAGATATGAGAAATCCCCTAGGAGGAGTTAAAGGCCAAAAGTGGCAAAAATGAAAAATTGAAATCAAAATATCCGACTTCCTGTGGGATTTGGAACATGGGTCCAAGAGGCTTTTTTGTGCGCCTTGGCACGTTCTATGGGCCCACCAAATCGGCGAAACGTGGCTCGGGGGCTGTTCTTTAAAATTCCTGTAGGGGGCGCCACAACCACTAGAAACGCAATTTTTGGTATGTGAGCTCCAGGTACCAGTCTACACGTGTCCTGTGAATTTCATATTCATAACTATTACGGTTTGTGCAGAATGAGTGCCCCGGCCACCAGAGCGCCACCTAGCGGCGATTTTTCCCCCCCTTTTTAGGGGAGCCTCAGGGCGCCATGGGCAATCAGCGTGCCAAGTTACGTTTGAATCACACGTTCCGATGCGGAGATATAAGCCGGTAATCTTGAAAGAGCGCCACCCTGTGGCGGTGGCCTCAAATTGTGTAAAATTGTGCAGGATGCGCAATGAAGACATGATAAACTATTGTTCCAAATTTGGTGTCAATCGGCCATACCATTGTGACGAAACACCCACTACCTGTTTTGACGCCAAATCAACAGGAAGTGCTAATGTTGTAACGCGCTTATCTTTCAAAATTTCAACATACTTTACATTAGTGTTTTTGTCAGTGCAGTCTCCAGAGTGTACGTGCCAAATTTCGTGCAAATCGGACAAACGTGCACGGAGAAACACGAAAAGGTCATTTTCGCACATATTGCCCTCTAGCGGAAAAAAAAGGCGGAAATGGGCGTGGCCTATATAGGGAGACTCAGCTACATCCACCGAACGCGTGGATATAAGGTTTATGAATGTGCGACAAACGGTGCGGGAGTTATTAGCAGTATAAAAATAGCGCCACCCAGTGGTCTTCCTAGTGGCTGACTTGAATGTGACGCATAGAATATCAAATTTTTTACCAGGCACGACGAATTTGCCAAATAAAATTCACGTAATGTTTACGTTCGCACGCACTCAAAACAAGCCCCAAAGCGCAGAAGTGTAATAATAAACGGACCAATTAAGCCCCAAAGCGCAGAAGTGTAATAATAAACGGACCAATTTCAATAAGTTTCAATAATTATTTCAACAAGAATTTTGCAAATTCCACTCTCCAAGGAATCTTCTCTGCTGATCACTCCGTCCGGACGGTACTGCTATAATCGTCTATGTTTTGGCATTTCATCAGCACCAGAATATTTTCAGAAACACATGCAGCAGATCCTAGAGGGCATAGATGGTGTTGTGTGTCACATGGATGACGTGCTCATCTGGGGAGCCAGTCAGGCAGAACACAATGAGAGGCTGCGGAAAACACTCTCACGGCTGCAGAGTGCAGGAGTGACACTGAACGACAAATGTGAGTTTTCGAAAAACAAGATAAAGTTTCTGGGGCAGATCATCGAGTCAGCAGGGGTCAGTCCGGACCCAGACAAGGTGAGCGCTGTCAAATCCATGAAGGAGCCCAGAAATGTCAGTGAGGTGAGACGCTTTCTGGGGATGACTAATCATCTTGGTAAATTCATGCCTCACCTAGCTGAGAAAACTCAACCACTCAGAGAGCTGATCAAGAAATCAAACATGTGGACTTGGGGGCCGCAACAGCAGCAGGCTTTTGACAGCATAAAGGAGGACCTGACTACTCCTCCAGGTCTAGCTCTGTATAACCCAAATATTGACACGCTTGTCTCAGCAGATGCCTCATCATATGGCATGGGTGCTGTTCTCCTCCAGCGGCAAGACAGCAAAGCAAAGTAGAAACCAGTGGCATATGCATCAAGGGCACTCAGCAGCACTGAACAGAGGTATGCTCAGATTGAGAAGGAGGCTCTTGCTTCCACATGGGCCTGTGAGAGGTTTGCAGAGTTCCTCATCGGGAAAAACTTTCACATAGAGACAGACCACAAACCTCTCGTCCCACTGCTGGGCTCAAAAAGCCTTGATGAGTTGCCACCACGCATCCAGCGTCTACGCATGCGCCTCATGAGATTTTCCTACACTATATTCTCATGTGCCAGGAAAAGAGATAGCGACTGCAGATGTGTTGTCCAGAGCACCTGAAAGCAGGACTGTCAGAAGAGGAGATCGACTTGTACGCCGACTCCGTCATTGCTAGTCTACCAGCAACAGAGAAAAGGCTAAAAGAAATACAGACACAACAAGCCATATCTGCCATTTCAAGGAGAAATGACAGTTCAAAGTGGCTTGCTCTACGGCAGCAGACTTGTCATCCCGCCATCGCTCAGAGCAGATATACTAGCCAAGCTGCACGAGCGTCATCTCGGCATAACCAAATGCAGGGAGAGAGCCAAGAGATCAGTATGGTGGCCTGGACTCAACAAAGAACTGACAAAACTGATAGAGAGTTGTGATACATGCACCAGAGAGAGAACAACCCTGAGAGAAACAATGTCGCCCACTGAGTTCCCGCAAAGGCCGTGGTCAACAGTAGGAGCAGACCTGTTTCAAATGAAAGACAGACAGTATTTAGTCATAGTGGATTATTATTCTCGCTTCTTTGAAGTAGCAAAATTAACTTTCACAACATCAGAGGCTGTGATTGAACACTTCAAGTCTATCTTTGCTCGTCATGGCATACCAGATGTGGTGCGCACAGACAATGGCCCACAGTTTGCTTCAGAGAAATTTCAGAAGTTTTCACAGGATTGGAGCTTCAGCCACGTCACCTCCAGTCCACACTTCCCACAAAGCAATGGAGAGGCAGAGCGGGCTGTGAGGACAATTAAAAATCTCCTCAAGAAATCCAGTGACCCCTATCTGTCCCTGATGGCCTATCGCTCTGCTCCTCTGGCCAATGGATACAATCCCACAGAGCTACTCATGGGGAGGAAGATCCGCACAACAATTCCTGTCCTTCCCTCCCAGCTCAACCCATCGTGTACAGATAGGGAGGACTTAAAATGAAAGGAGCAAAGCTACAGACAGAAACAGCAGCAGAACCACAACCGTCGCCACGCAGCACGTGACATGCCGGAACTGCAGCCCGGCGACCATGTGTGGGTCAAGGACATGCAACAGAGAGGCACCGTGGTGTCCACTGCAGGAACACCCAGATCCTACATCATGGAGAGAGCCTGGGCTCTTGAGACAGAAATGTATATAATTTTGTTATTTATTATCTGATGTTTACAGCAGTGATTTTTATGATACTGGTTTAGAAGAGAGTTTAGAGAAGAATCGAAGTGAAAAGATTTTAGAGTTTGCTTGAATTTAGATGAATTTTCAGTTATGAATGTATATATTTATATACTATTGGTTTATTGTTACAACTAGAAAAGTTGTGTTTATTGGATAGTTTCCTCATGTCTAGTCAGACATTTTTAAAGTAAGGTCTCTCTTGGAAACTAACTGGAAAAGGGAGATGTAGAGATAAGTCCTGCTAGGTGACTTTAGAATGTGAGGGTTGTCATGGGGACATAAAGAGAGCAACGTTTCCTGGACCTAACAGCTGGTGTGTCTCCGATATGCTCCTGCCTCCATACGTCTTGACTTAGCAATAATGCTACAACACCTTTCCAGTATTTTTTATGGCCTACCACATCTTTCCTTCACAAGGACTGTTCTTGTGGCCTTCCATTTCTGCACCACATTTCTGACTGGGGAGACAGACAGTCCAAACCTTCTTGATAATTTCTTGTACCCTTCTCCTAATTCATGATAATGAATTATCTTAGTATTTTGGTCAGTGGAGAGTTGTTTCGATGCCCCCATGTTGCCACACTCTAAAAAAGAACCTAGGACAAGCACAGCCAGCAATTGCCTCTGTTAAATAGCCTTTTTCATGATTGGTTCCACCTGTCTTTGTAATTGAAGGTCTCACAAGCTAGTCAAAGCAATTTTGTGCTGCAACCTGTCAGCTATAAATCCCTACAGGTCTTGAAATCAATGTGATTAAAAGGGTGCCCAAACCTTTGCACATACCATTTTTTACATTTTAATTTATCATAATAAGAATTTTGGTCTGGAAAACACTCAAATGTCTACATCTCTGTAGGAAATCAAATCTTGTTGCCGTGATCTTCTTTTATAAAGTTAGAGCAAATTATCATGAAATCTTAGAGGGGTGCCCAAACTTTTGCATACCACTGTAATATTATTTACACCCAACAATTCCCACCATAAACAAACACTTGGCAATGGTGGAAAGGAAAACGTTCCTTTTAAAAAGGCAGAAACCTTGAACAGAACCCAGCTCATGGTCTGTGGCCATCTGCCACAACTGGCTGATTTTAAATTATGTGCTAAACAAAAAAATTGTACCATGTCAGAGTTTGGTACACGACAACAATCAGATGTGTCCTTAATGTGTCTAGGTCGTATTCACACCTATACTTGCACTGTCCACTTGTGATCGGATCACCCAAGATGCATATAGAGGTATACCAGGTGTGAACAGGGTCCCACAGTACATTAGTGTTTAGCTTGTTGTTGTTGTAGCTGTCTGAGTTTGTCATCCTGGTGCATGAAATGGCAAAGTAAAATGACAAAGGAGAGGGAATAATGCTGGTTTGCTGACATGGAATTCACACACCATTAACAGTACCAAACTGGATGAACTTCAGCTACTGGTAGGGAAAAAGACTTTTTTCGCATCTCCTGTTATGCTTCATGGCAACATGGATATGTTGGTCAGTACTGGACTGCTGGCAGGGTTTCAACTTTTCAGAGCAGACTGCAACATAGAACTTTACAGCAAAACCAAAGTTGGAAGTATCATTTTTAAACAGCAGTGGACAGTGGCTGGTACAATGATCTGGCAGTGATTTAACAGCTACTACTTTAAATCAAATGCTCTGAGCCCTGGTGTTTTACAACATTAAGCAGAGGCAGCCATCCAAGCCATCCAATTGTGAGGTAATGCAAAAATATTCCCATGATGACCTTTCAAGGTCATGTACAGTTCACCTCAATGCAGCAATTTTAATTAAAATGTATTATTACAGATGAAAAATTAAAGAAAAAGAAACACCTGCTGTATTATACATATTCAGTGTGTTATACTACTGACAATGACTGAATGAAAGATTAGAATTGTATAAATGTATAGTCTTACCAGTGATGACCTGTAGCAGAGTCATGAAAGTCTCAGCACAATCTGGAGCCTTCAGCTCATCCATATCACTGATGTCTTTGTACTGAGAGCTCCAGGCTCCCTCAGCTGACAGCATGGCATCCATTTTCTCCACTGCCACTGTAAATAAACAGGGTTATGATGCTATTTCACAGTTATTGAGCACCCTACCAAGACCATGCAGAATAAACCACTATGTGGTTTGTATGAAATCTTGCATATTTTTTCCATTAGCTAAGGCTCAATTTTTGAATAAAGACCAGCACTTTGGACATTCTGATCCTTCTTTTTCTTGCTGTGAAATCTGTATACTGTAATATGCGGCAACACTACAGTACACTCTGTCAAGGTTTATAATAATCTTTGCAATAATTAACAAATGGTAAATTAATAGATAATTAACTTATTATTATTATTTTTTTTTTTTTTAACTTATTAGTTATTTTCCCAAACTCAAAACCCGCCACATAAAAAAATGGTAAATGGTAAATGGATATACATATCACCCTTTTAGTCTTTTGACCACTCAAAGCTCTTTTACACTACATATCTCATTCACCAACATTCATACACTGATGGCATTAGCTGCCATGCAAGGTGCCAACTGCTCATCAGTTTTAGGAGCTAACCATTCATACACATTCACACACAGATGGCACAGCCTTCAGGACCAATTTGGGGTTCAGTATCTTGCACAAGGACACTACGACATGCAGACTGGAGGAACCGGGGAACCACTGATCATCTGATTATTGGAGGGACCCGCTATACCTCCTGAGCCACAGCCGCCGCATATAGCAGTTTAATATCATGTTAACACAAATATAAATAGTTTAAGTTTGACAAATAAGGCTTGCTATGGCATGTTTATGATGTCATTATGTTGTCTTAGTGCAGGTGTGTCGCACATGCTGCCGCTATTAGACTGCCTGTGCATCTGAGGCAGAGAAGCGCATTGCTGTGCTAATCAAGTCAATGAGCTAACCAAGTGCATGCCAGATTATGAAAACCGAAGTTGTCAAAAGAATTTGAGGATCCAGGGAATAGGTGAAAAGGCAGAGGCAACAATGTGGTGAAGTTTATGGAGAAGTGGATCCCCCAGATTCTTGAAATGGAGACAAAGGCTGTCCAAGACAAGCCTGAGCGGGCTCATTGTATACCCGGCCCAGCATTTTTTAAACTGTGAAACTGAGGCTTTCCAGGTAGATTCATGGACTCTCATACTCTCATACATACTATCTGTTGTGTTGTTCTGTCTTGGTTTATTTCATGTACCTGTGTCTGGCTGCAAAACACGAAGAAGTTTAAGAAGGGTATAGAAAGAGCTTAAAATGGAAATAAGGAAGGGCAGGGCCACGGGGATAACTATTTCTGCTGAACGTAAAATAACGTAACTTTATTTCACTGATTAACTGGCTTTATCAATACCAGTGCTCGTTTGCTCTCATTTGCTGTCTATATGTCTCTTGACCAAAGCTTGCTCTCTCTCCTGCTCTCTAAACCATCGGACATAAAGCAAATGAAACTTCATCATGTCACTATTTTGCAGCATAAATAGCAAGCCAGACAAAGATTTAGAAGCTGGGTGCTCGAAATAAACAAAGGCAGAACACAAGACGCAGCGTATCAGAGTTTGGTCCATGAATCCACCTGGAGAGCCTCAGGTTCAGTGACATTTCAGGCTGACTGTGGAGGACCAATCTGAACATCTGATTGGCAGCCACAGTGTGACGTCAGACTGTGTTTTTCCAAAAGTTGGGTCCGACTCAGCTTCTCTGCTGCAGGTTGCGTTTTTTCCCCCCGCACCCCTGCAGCTTGCACAGTACCCCCCACTCAAATGAATGGACCTGTGTTTTTGCCACAGTGCTGGATCCTGTCTGAATGTGTCCCAACAGCTGACAGCAGATCCAGACTGTTATAAGATTGTGCAGATCAGCTCTCAGAGGTTGTTTTGAACATTTTCAACCTCAGCCTCAGAGAGAGAGAGAGTGAGTTCTGGTCCTGTGGAAAACCTCATGTGTGGTTCCAGTGACAAAAACTGAGCACCTTAGGAAACCCAATGACTTCAAACCTGTCGCCTTAACTTCTCACTTGATTGAGGCCATGGAGAGAGTCATTTTGAACCATTTCAAACCCCTGATGAGCCCAAATCTGGACTGCCTACAATTCACCTACCAGCCAGACATTGGGGTGGATGATGCACCCATCTACCTACTGTTATGGAATTTTCTGTCCTTTGGTTACACAGGGCCACATATGGGCCTTGGGGTCATAGACAGTTAGAGCACTAAATCATATCAGAGAAGACTCTCTCTCTTTGGTATGCAAGGCCGCTGTTTGGATTGCTGAAGGAGTGCAGGTGCCAGTCTATCTCAAAGTTGCCTGGTGACCAGAGTCGAAGAAAATGAATGCTGGCCTCCTAGACATAATAGATAGCTAACTGTTGACGTTTCATTAGCATGAACAGACAACAGTGTTTCCAGACTAGAATGTGCTGAAGGTGAACACTAACATGGGTAAATACATTCCCTTTGACTATTTTTGGGCGTATAATATTTGTGGCGTCATCTGTAAGGGTTTAAAGTCTGACCACTAGCATGAGTTGAGGAGAATAGAGACCGAGTCATACCTGACTGTATGTGTGAATGTCCTATTTCTCCTTGGCCAAGCTTCAATAAATATTACAGCATAAGACATCAGAGGCTCCTGAATGCTTTCTTCCCTCCTGACCTGGTGCCATTGAATTTCAACAATTCAACACCTACTACAAAGATCCCTCTCACACCTAGAAGTACTGTAAGGATCATGTTTTTTGACATTATGTATTTTCAACACAATACAGCTATCACTGCAAAGGGAGATGATAGAAGGGGCTAGAGTTGAACACCAACACACAATTTACTGAAGTGACACAAGTTTGGACAGTTACTACATCCAAGTCATTTTAATAATTTTCATCAGTCTAAGAAATTTTCCATGTCACTGCAAGTGCATTTCAGTGTTTGGAGCATTCCATTTGGTGTAATAAAATTGCCAAAAGCCCAATTTAATATGAACATAAATTAGCTGACCAAATAATAAATTGACTTAATTATAATGGGATAATTAAAATATCTTATAATCATGCTGATGCAAAAATGAAAGAGAAAGATAATTCTGGTCCAGACATTAACTTGTGAAGCTAAGTAAACCTCGTAAAGTTGACAACTTACTCTTCTTTTCCACAATGAGCCACTTCTGAAGGGTTGTGTCCTCAAGCAGGAGGTGAAGCAGACCAGGCAGCACTGCTGGATATGAGTGGTTGCTTCGCAGCTCCTTCTCAAATTGCAGCACCTCCTCCACCAAGTGACAGAAGAGCATATCATCATACAGCAGCCTAGAAGCATCGCTGGCCACCTTCTCCTGGACTAGAGACAGCAGGCCTCGACACAGCTCCACCTACATACACAAAATAATTTTTCCCAGCTGACATTTGGCATTTGCCAGTTTTATTTGTTGATTCCTCTTGAGGTATAATATATCAAACATATTGTAATCAACACAATGTCAAGATTGCAAGTTTCAAGTCCTGATGAGACATTTAACCGTTTTAAGGTTTAGAGGTTTCACATTAAATTCTAATAATTTTTTAATGTATTACCGTATATCACATACTCTAACACAATAACACTATAATGCTGTGACACATTTCTACATTTAAAAAAAAGGGGGCAGTCGGCGAAAAGAAGATTTTGCTCTTAACTGCCATGACGTGGAATGAAGTAAAATTAAAGTTTCAATAGAGGCATGCATTCATGAAACCAAAGAAACCTTTATATAGTTTATATATTACACACACCATCATGCTTGTGGCTTGTGCCCACTCCAAATAATTTATTAATTTATTCTATTATTGTCAGTAGGAAATACAGGAACACAGTATTTTGTTTTGGACAAAATCAGATTACTGTTTTGGCTACATCCAACCAGAGGGGATTAGAGCAGGAACATAGAGTCAATTATATAACAGCATACCCTGGCACTGATGGTGGCCCCAGCTCTTTCCAGGATAGGTTGGATCTTTTCCTCCATGAATGTCGAGCTGTTACCCATCCACATCAGAACTTGTGTGAGGTACCACTCTGGCTGAAAAACATACAGATAGGAGGAGTTTAAGGTTCAAAAGCTTTGCCAAAGGGTAATATATTTTCACTTTTATCCTCTGTGGGGACAACTAGTCTCTCTCTGATCTACTTCTCTTGTAAAAGTAAAAATGACAGATGACAGTTATGAGACTGTGATCCATACATGCGACTGACGTGGTTTCCGATCGCCCCTGATTAAACTTTAAAAATATGTGGTTTTTACTGCAATTGTGCAACTATGTGTTATAGCTTTACTTAGCTGTTCCTCTGTGAACCACCAAGGTCACTTTTGAAAACTTTTCAGTGGACCAACACCAAATCTGATGCCAAAAAACAAAGGTAAAAGCTTAGAGCACCAAAGGCCCAGCAGTGGCACCGGCCTCACCTGAGCGCCGCTCCCCAGACACAAACGATATGTCAGGCGAAGAAGATATGACAGTTCTTGAGGCTATTCGTACCCTATGCTCCGAGATAGTATCCATTAAAGTAGACGTGGGTACTACTGTTGATACCCAAATTGAACTATGTCCCAGATGTTCCAGATGGAAATTGATCCTGTCAGAGAGGAGTTTCACCCAGCAATCACCGCACTCAAAGCAACAAGTGAAACACATGGCAAGACCTGACCACAACCAAGGTTCTGAGACCGAGGTTAAACGGCTTTCGGAGGAGCTAAAAGCGACAAAGACCAGGTGTGACAGTCTGGAGGGCTTTTCAGGCAGAAGCAACCTGAGGATAGTGGGAATTAAGGAATCAGCGGAAGGACCTCATCCCACAAGGTTATTGCAGGGCTGATGAAGGACACGCTTGACATGGACGAGAAGCCCCTGGTGGACCAAGCACACAGATCTTCTTGCCCGAGATCCCAAGAGGGCCAGCGGCCACAGGACTTCATTCTCAGTCTACACTTTTACTTTTTACATCGAGCCCACAACACTACGCACGCACTGCCTTCACAAAAAGTGCTCAGGGGGCATCCCTGTCTTATTTGGGAAAGGGATCTGATATCATGCCATTTGTGCAGACTCTGGCTTTTGGATTGTCGTAGAGGAGTTTTATACAACCTATCAGATATTTACCAAAGTTAAAATGTTCTAAGACCTTGAAGAGAAACACCCACTCCACCCGATCAAATGCTTTTTCAGCATCAAGGCACACCATTATTGCGGACTCCTCTGACTGTTTCACTTCAGATATAATGAAGAAAAGACATCTTAGATTATTTGTTGCCATTGTATTTCTGATTAACCCAGTCTAGTCTTCATTTATTAATGAGGGAAGGTATTTCTCCAACCTGAAGGCAATAACCTTCGCAATCAGTTTTAAGTCCACATTCAGTAACAAGATTGAGCGGTACGAACTGGGCAGAGTGGGATCCCTCCCTGGCTTACAAATCAACGAGATCAATGCCTCCGGCAAAGTCAAACGCAACACACCATTCCCAATAATATGTTGATACATATCCATTAAAGGGCCTATCAGGTGTTGTTGGAATTTTTTTATAAAATTAAACTTTAAAGCCAACCATCCCTGGGGATTAAAGACGCACGAGGGCACTCAGTACTTCTCCATTAGTTATTGGTTGATCTAATCTTTCTTCCTCTGATAACCATGGCAATTTCAATTAGTTCAAGAAAAAGTCTGTATTTTCCGATGTATACAGCTGTTTGTAAAAATTTCTAAAGCATTTATTGATCTCTTGAGGATCATAAATCAGCATATAATCTGGTCTCTTTAGTTGCTGAATGCTGGAATTTGATATCTGTTTCTTCAGTTGCCAGGCCAACAATTTGTGAGCCTTATCACGTAGCTCATAGTGGCGTTGTCTTGTTCTTGGTCATGGTCTTCTCTGCTTTGTAGGTGGCCGAGAATTCATATAGATTTCTTTTCCTTGTAAGGGCTTCTTATATATATATATATATATATATATATATATATATATATATATATATATATATATATATATATATATATATATATATATATATATATATATATATATATATATCACAAATATTTCCACTGTATGTATGTATATGTGTGTGTATATATATATATATATATATATATATATATATATATATATATATATATATATATATATATATACACACACACATATACATACATACATACATACATACATACATACACACACACACACATACATACAGTGGAAATATTTGTGAAATATTGCATTAAGAATCACTTCTAGGTCTTCAAGTGTAATTTCTTTTAGTTCAGTCACAGTCAAAATACTAAACAAATCCTAAAAAAGCCATAAAAACGTAAAATTGATTGGTTCCATAAAAAATACATAAGACATTTTGAGTATTGGGTTATTGGGTAACCAGTGATCCTCTAATGAAGGTTGTGCTTTTTATTAAAAGACACAATATTTGTTGCCGTGCTTCATGCCTATATAAAGCCAGCACATTTGAAAGTTCTTCAGAGACAAAAATGGCTAAAACAAGGAACCTAACGCAGGAAACACGCCTGAAGATACAGATTTTCAGCCAGGAAGGGTACAGCTGCCGCCAGATTGCCAGGAAGTGCAGATGCAGTCCTTCAGCAGTTGGATACACTCTGCAGAAATACAGGCAAACCAACAGCTTGGAAGACAAACCAAGATCTGGGCGTCCAAGGGTTTCTTCAGCATGAAATGACCGCATCCTGATCCGCATGTGCAGGGAAAACCGCCGAATGACATCACAGGAGCTTCAGCAGCAGTGGTCAAACCAAACTGGTGTCCAGTGTTCCACCCGCACTGTACGTGGCCGACTTTTAGAACATGGCTTAAGATCCTACAAGGCTGTCAAGAAGCCCCTCATCAATAAGAGACAGAGGTTAGCCCGGCGTTGTTGGGCCCAAGCACACAAGAACTGGACAGCCAGGAACTGGAAGAAGATTCTGTGGTCAGACAAAGATTTAGAAGCTGGGTCAGCCTTCACAAAAAGTGCTCAGGGGGCATCCCTGTCTTATTTGGGAAAGGGATCTGATATCATGCCATTTGTGCAGACTCTGGCTTTTGGATTGTCGTAGAGGAGTTTTATACAACCTATCAGATATTTACCAAAGTTAAAATGTTCTAAGACCTTGAAGAGAAACACCCACTCCACCCGATCAAATGCTTTTTCAGCATCAAGGCACACCATTATTGCGGACTCCTCTGACTGTTTCACTTCAGATATAATGAAGAAAAGACATCTTAGATTATTTGTTGCCATTGTATTTCTGATTAACCCAGTCTAGTCTTCATTTCGTGCTCGTGGAGAACATGCCAGCGAGGATTAGAGCTCTACTGCGTGCTAATGGCAGGACAACTAAATATTAATTTGATGATGTGATGGTTTATTTATTTTTTGTTCAGTTTTGAACACATTCTCTGTTATTTGTTGACTTTGATACTGACAATGTTGGGAACTGACATATTGAAACTGTCAAGAATTTAGTTTTGTTAGTTTTTCTAGTAAACAATAAACAAAAAAAATATAATTTGTATTTGTTTGTGTCTGTCTAATGCAACCACACCTTTTGAAACACAAAAAAATATTTTTCCACAAATATTTCATGATAATATTTGAGATTGTGTAAAATTTTAAGGGTGTCCGAAAACTTTGTTTAGTAGTAGTAGTACTAGTAAATTATATATATATATATATATATAACAAGAAATCTTGCATCTATCCCTTTTCAAGGTACCTTAGTCTTGCTAATGTTCAGGAGGAGGTTCTTGTCTTGGTACCAGCAGGTCAGGTTCTCTACTTCCTTTAGATGGGCCTTTTCAAATGATCATCAGCACACTTGACAATGATGTTTGAGTAAAATGTGTAAAAATGCAATTTTAGAAAATGTATATATGTAATATTATGTGTAATGTAAATGTAATATTAAATTTTCCTATTTTCTATGTTTCACTCTTTTGAAAATTAAGAGAAAATTTTATTCATACACTAATTTTAAATAGAAAAATAGAAATTTGATCCATTCGAAAACTTTGCAATAAACTGTATTTGAATTCCACTTGAATTTTTTGTGTGAATGATGAGGATTATACATATAAACTGAAGATTATGTATTTGTTTTCACTGGTGTGCATAAACAAAAATAATTTGTGTTTGCACATGCATGTATATGTGATGCATGTTTTGTGTGTGACCTTGCTGAGGGAGTTAGTCTGTCGATTCCCATAGAAATGGTATCTGAACCTCCTGATGAGCGGCAGCAGCATGATCTGGATGGGAAGACAGAGTGGAGGAGCTTGGGATGGAGATGTGGCTGAAGAAACAGGCTGGGTAGAGGATACAGAAGGAGCCAAAGCCCTCTGGGATAAGAGGTCATCACTGTCAGGGGACGTTAAAGACACCAAACACTGGAACACATGCATTCTAACAAACCTACAGCCTCCTTCCTGGAACCTATTACCCTGTAACTTTCTATTTAGTGTCATTAATTTGTTCACAAACACACTGATAATACTCTACTACAGTAGAATATTAGCTATTGTTTACAGCTAATAAGGAAATGGGTGCGCAGGGGCCCAGAATGAAGGATACGAGGTCTGGAGGGCAAGCAGTTGTGTGACCAGCAGCTCTAGCTGACTGCTGATCTCCTGATAATTGGCAGTGGGTGTCAGAGACTGAGTAGGAGGGGAGATGATCGGCCAATGAAGCTGAGTCAATACTCTCTCAAAATCACTATGAAGGAAGTGAAAAGGAGGATTTAGTCACATAATAAACATAGATGATACAAGGACAATGAGTTCATCAAGGTGCATCTATGAACACTGTGTATTGAGTGACATAAAGGAATACTGTGGTGGTGGAGGTTTACCTGGCCAGTCGGTCTTTGATGATCTTGTGCCAGAAGTAGAGTGTTTCTCGGAGGAAGTCCTGGAGGTGAGAACAGCCAGACTTGTTTAGTCCCGCGTCCAGTGCAGCCATACTGTCTACTGCCCTTATGGCCTCCCAGACACTGCTGGTCATCAGACACTGCTGGACTGCAGCACTGTAGACACACAACAGACTCTTCAGCTTCAGCCCACAGCAGATGCAAACTGGGTGAACCTTTTTTAAAAAGGTCATATTAAAACTAACCATTTTATATTGTAATGCTGATAGAGTGCATAATGTTAAATGACATTTTCTCCCAGTGCCAGACAAACTCTACTAAACTTGCCACTAAAACTACTATGTATTGTACTGCAGTTCTTTTTAGAATTTGAGTGCATTCTGTCTATGACAGCACAGTCAACAAACAGTATCTATTATGGCATGATTTCACCATTTAAAGTAACTGTTGATTGAACTTTTGAACCCTAGATATTATAAAGCTTTAGACCACTAATTCACAATATTTGAGCCCATGCTTAGCTTTCAGGGTTCTTTATTCTTTCCATTACATTATCTGTTTATGTATCTTCTCCTCTTTTTCTGTCCTGTCACTCTCCATTTATCTTTGATAACTCTGTCTCTGTCTCATATGTCTTCACCCTTTTAATCTCATTTATAGTACCTGAGTTCCTCTATATGTTGCAGGCACTGTAGGTATTTCATGTGTCTCTCTATAGTGTCGACTTGGTTAAGCAGCTGGCCAAGATTATCCATCCAAGGCCGGGCCCCCTGTAGGTGCTAGAAGATAGAATCATTAACCAAAACAAACAATTTATTACCATCAAGACTTGCACCAGTTTATAGCCTTGACTAAAATACATGCATACATACATTATCTGTAACCGCTTATCCTCACTAGGGTCACATGGGCCTGGAGCCTATCCCAGCTGACATTGGGCGAGAGGCGGGGTACACCCTGGACAAGTCGCCAGTTCGCCTTGACTAACATGAAATCTGAAATATTGCTTACTTCATAAGAAAGCTTCAAAAATATGTTTGGACGCGTCTTCATTGTCTACATTGTAGATTAACACTGAAGATATCAAAACTATGAAATAACATGTGAAATTACACTAGCGTTCAAAAGTTTGGGGTCGCTTAGAAAACTCTGTGATGTTTTCAAAAGCTATTTTTTTTAGTCCATAAAAATAACATCAAATTGATCAGAAATACATTTTAGACATTGTAAATGACTATGTAAATAACTACTGTAGCTGGAAACAGCAGATTTGTAATGGAATCTCTACATAGGTGCAGAGGCCCATTATCAGTAACCATCACTCTGTGTTCCAACTGCATGTTGTGTTTGCAAGTTCATCATTTTAAATGGCTAACTAGTCATTAGAAACACCTTTTGCAATAATGGTAGCATAGCTGAAAACTGTTGTGCTGATTAAAGAAGCAATAAAATTGGCCTTCTTTAGAATAGGTGAGTGTCTTGAGCATCAGCAATTGCGGGTTCCATTACAGGCTCAAAATGGCCAGAAACAAAGAGCTTTCTTCTGAAACATGTCAGTCTATTCTTGTTCTGAGAAATGAAGGCTATTCCATGCAAGAAATTGCCAAGAAACTGAAGATCTCATACAATGCTGTGTACTATTCATGTCACAGAGCAGTGCAAACTGGCTCTAACCAGGATAGAAATAGGAGTGGGAGACCCTGGTGCCTAATTGAACAAGAGGACAAGTACATTATACATCTAGTCTGAGAAATAGACGCCTCACAGGTCCCTAACTGGTAACTTCATTAAATAGTACCTGCAAAATACCAGTGTCAACATCAACAGTGAAGAGGCAACTCAGGGATGCTGGCCTTTTAGGCAGAGTGGCAAAGAAAAAGCCATATTTCACAGCTCAGTTTGGAGCTGTGCTTTGGGTGCAAGAACTATTATTACAGTCAGCTGGCATTCTGTCTGTAACACAGTGCCCAGCACAGTCACCAGATCTCAACCCTATTAAGCTGTTGTGGGAGCACCTTGACCGTATGGTACGTAAGAAGGGCCCATCCAGCCAATCCAACTTGTGGTACGTGCTTCAGGAAGCATGGGAGGAAATCTCTTCAGTAGAATGGTACTATTTTACTACTTTAGTCATTTATATTATGGCCAAAAATGCTGAACAGAGTAAAGAAAGATGACAGTTCAGTACTACATTAAAACATAACGATCAATTTATCTGGAAAATTTTGGGAGCTTTGAATGGGTCTTGAACTGCAGTCACAAAAACCATCAAACTCTGAGGAAAGTCACTCTTATGACAAATGCCTCAGGGAAGGAAGACCAACACACCTCTGCTGCAGAGGATAAATTCATTACAGTTATGTGCCTCAGAAATTCCCAATTAAGAGCACCTCCGATTAGAGCCCACCTAAATACTTCACAGAGTTCAAGCAGAAGACACATCTTGACATCAACTGTTCAGAGGAGGCTGTGTTAATCAGACCTTTATAGTTGAAATGCTGCAAAGAAACCATGGCTGATGGAGACCAACAAGAAGAAGAGATTAGCTTGGTGCAAGAAACACAATGAATGGACATCAGGCCAGTGTAAACCTGTACTTCAGTCTGGTGAGTCAAATTAGAGATTTTTGGTTCCAGCATCTATTTGATGGATGTATTTGAGGGATGCATGGTGAACTGATAGTTTCTGTATGTCTGGGGTACTGGGCTGGTGACACTGTTACCTATTTCTTCGGTTGGTTTACTATAATAACATGTAATATTTCACTCTTTCTTTGTGCTGTCCTTACCTGGTTAAGCATATTAGAGATAAATTGCTCTTTCTGCAGCAGGGCCTCAAGTGAACATGTAGCCTCCTCAGCAGCAGACAGAGCTGCAGAAACTTTAGGAGGCGCAGAACTGGATACAGTCAGAACCTGAATGACAAGTGAGGAAATTTGTCTTAGCTAGATAAATAGATTTCTTTGTTGTCACAGTGCTTCTTGGTAATAAATCTTATACCATTGGAAAGTCTGTTTATTTCCCTTTTAAATTTCCCACATTTGTAAGGAAAGCTAATTTTTTATGGGTGCAACCCACATACTCAGCTCTGCTGCTCAACCCACAAATGCATGTTCAAATGTGGCACCATTTAAAAATCAGGCTTTCCAATGGTATAAGATTTATTCCCAACAAGGAAATCATCATTTTTGTGCATAGTTTATATTGATATATTATTTAAATAAATCCACTGTGATATATTTGAAAGAGATCGATCAATAAAGTTTTGAGAACACACACACAAAAATGATAATGTTATTATTATTATGATAACACATTCAAAGACCATCTAAGTCTTCGAGGGATAAGGAGTAACAATCGGTAACAGAATTCCTCAAACAGTTAAGCTCCAGAGTGGGTTCAATAGACGTGTGTGGAAATTTCAAAGCAAATCGCATTCCACCAAACTGGAACAATTTTGCCTGCAATTAGTCTGCCACGATAGTATCAAAACATAGAGGAAGGCACTCCATAATGCCAGAGTAGCTATTACCTCCAAAACGCATCACTGTGCCCGGTGGAATCCAGCTGTTAGAAACAACTGTCAAATATATCGACCTTCATCAAATAACTTCAATAATTCATTCATTCATTCATTCATTCATTCATTCATTCATCTAAGCAGTCAACCTGTCTCTTAGATCCCATCCCAACCAGGCTGCTCAAGGATGTTTTACCTCTAGTTAGCCCTTCTTTATTGAATATGATTAATCTGTCTTTATTATCAGGATATGTACCACAGTCCTTTAAAGTAGCTGTAATTAAACCTCTTCTTAAAAAGCCCACTTTAGATTCAGAGGTTTTAGCCAATTACAGATCGATATCAAACCTTCTCTTTCTCTCTAAGATACTTGAGAAAGCTGTAGCCAATCAGCTGTGTGACTTTCTCCATAAGAACAGTTTATTTGAGGATTTTCAGTCAGGATTTAGAGTGCATCATAGCACAGAGACCGCACTAGTCAAAGTTACAAATGACCTCCTAATGGCATCAGACAAAGGACTCATCTCTGTACTTGTCCTGTTAGATCTAAGTGCCGCATTTGACACCATCGTCCATCAAATTCTTTTACAGAGACTGGAACATCAAATTGGCATCAAAGGAACTGCCCTAAGCTGGTTTCAGACGTATTTTTTAGATCGATCTCAGTTTGTTCACGTCAATGATGAATCCTCCATGCATACAAAAGTTTGTCACGGAATTCCACAAGGTTCTGCGCTAGGACCACTTCTATTCAGTGTATATGCTTCCTTTAGGGAACATTATTAGGAATCACTCCATTAATTTTCATTGTTTTGCCGACGACACCCAATTATATTTATCGATCAAGCCTGATGAAACCAATCAGTTAACTAAACTTCAAGCATGCCTTAAGGATATAAAAAGTTGGATGACCTACAATTTTCTGATGTTAAATTCAGACAAAACTGAAGTTCTTGTAATTGGACCCAAACACCTCAGAAACTCTCTTTCTAGAGACTTAGTTACTTTAGATGGGATCACCCTAGCCTCCAGCTCCACCGTAAAGAATCTTGGAGTTGTTTTTGATTAGGATTTGCCCTTTAATGTCCACATAAAACAAATTTGGAGGATTGCTTTCTTCCACTTACGTAACATCAGAATTCATAATTCAGAATGCTGTTGCACGTGTTCTGACAGGAACCAAGATCAGAGATCACATCTCTCCCATTTTGGCTTCCTTGCATTGGCTACCTGTTAAATCTAGAATAGAATTTATAATTATCCTCCTTACATACAAAGCTTGTCATGGTCAGGCACCATCATATCTAAAAGAGCCCATAGTACCTTACTACCCCTCTAGAACACTGCGCTCTCAGAATGCTGAGTTCCTTGTGGTTCCTATAGTTTCCAAAAGAAGATTGGGAGCCAGAGCTTTCAGCTATCAAGCTCCTCTTCTGTGGAACAAAGTAGTATTTTGGGTTCGGGAGGCAGACGTCAACACTTTTAAGAGTAGACTTAAGACTCCCTAACTATGACCTTAAAACCTAAAATTTAATTGAATTGAATATATTATATTCATTTATTCATTATATTCATAAGCACTTTGACCTCCACCAATTACCTTCAATGATTTCTCATTTTCTGATGATTTAATCTATGCAGTCACCTGTAGACCTTCTTTGTCATCTATTGGTAATGTGACCACAGTACACTAAAAAAAGATTTTAGGCCAAAATGGAGGACTTATGTATTTCAATGCATAGACAATTTCCATCCATTTGAATTACATAGTTCTAATATAAATTAATAAACTTAATGTTAAGCAAGTAATACAATTTATTTACGTCTGAGTCTGACTTCAGTCGGTGCGACATTAGTTTCTAATTATTTTACAGTGGTAAAGTTCAGCATAAATAATCTCTTCCAGACCTCCTCTAGTAAAAGAAACGTCCCACACAACTTTGTAACTTGGCAACTGGTTTTGGTAACTTTGAGATGAAAATCGCCAAATTTCGTAAATATCTTACATATTGTACCTTTAATAAAGCCAATGTGTTTGCCCAAACCCCACAGTGAAAATGAATGCAATGAATGAATGGAAATTTTCTATGTAATTGAAATGCATAACTGGCCTAAATTAGGGATGCACCGAAATTCTGGGCCGATACCGATACCGATGTTTAAAATAACAACTTGGCCGATGCCGATGTTTTTTCTTTGTTACATGTATTGCAAACTGCATAACATGGATCTTTCTCGAAGCGTCCCAGAAGCATCTCTATGGGTACGCGTTGAATACGCGTCTGTTCTATTTTTGACGCTTGACGCGAGCAGCACGCGTCAATTTACACAGAGCACCTCGAGCGGGCGGAAGCCAGACACAGAAAAAGCATAGAGAATCTGGTGGATTTTCAAAATAAAATACCCCGTGCAAACTGCCGGTCGTAAAAACAGACAAAAGCTAAACTAATGGGTCACGTGACGCAAATGGCGGAGTAGGCAGCTCATTGTTTGTGCTCCCGCAGCTCAGTATCCTACAGACTATTTTTCTACAGAAAATGGTGGTTTCATTGAGCAGTCATTGATGCCTAGAACTAGGAGAGTGCCTTCTAGGCAGAGCATACTTAATCTGCTCGCAAAATCCCCTGTATCAGGAGTTCAGTCACCAAACTCGCCATCGAGCAGCCAAGCTAACATGACGGACGACACGCGGTCGCTTATGGGTCAAGTTGACGCCGACAGCTTGGTGGAAAGAATAACCGCTGAAGTGCTCAAAGGTGTGGAGGCTTCCTTTGATAAGAAGATCGACCCGGTTCTGAATAAACTCGAGGCATGTTCGTCTAAAATCACCGCGCTGGATGCCCGGATTACAGAGGCTGAAGACCGCATTTCCAACTCCGAGGACGCCATTGCAATTCACATCACTATGCTCTCCGACCTCGAGAGCAAGTTGGAGGCGGCCATGGAAAAGATTGATGATTTAGAAAACAGGAGCCGGCGGTGCAACATACGTGTCGTCGGGCTTCCTGAAGGTAGCGAGGGTGCTAACCCGGTTGCTTTCTTTAAGACTTGGCTGCCGGAGCTTCTGAAAACGAGCTTCAAAGGTGGGTCCGTTAAACTGGACCGCTGCCACCGCGCCCTCGCACGCCGTCCACCCCCCGACCAGCGGCCCCGAGCTGTTATCATAAAGCTCCACAACTTTCAAGACAAAGTCCGGATAATGCAGGCGGCAAGGAAAGCACAGACCCTGGTGTACAACGGCGCTACAATCATGATATTTGAGGATTTCTCCACAGCTGTTCTACGGAAGCGTCAGGAATTTTTCCCGGTGAAGCAACAGCTGAAAGAGAGAGGGATCGCCTTCGCCATGCTATACCCAGCCGTCCTCAGGATTACAACGGGCAAGAAAAGGTCTTTAAACATCCCAAAGAAGTGTCTGCCTTCTTGGATAAAGTGTCGCAGCACGGAGGATCTCCCTCCGTTACCTCTGCTGACTGAGAGTTGGCCTTCATTCTCTACAACACCGTCATGTTACTGTGGTACTGAACTTATTTGGAAAGGTTAGGTTCGACTGAGGAGCGGGTGAGCATATATAACTCAATTGTTTAAAGCCGGATTTGACACGACTATGTCCGTGTTTTGTTTTTGTTTTTTGTTTTTTAGGCTATTTGTTTATTCTAGCGATATAGTCTGGGATTTCCCCTTTTTTCTGTTGTTGTTCTGCATCGGCCTATACACTGATATATGCTCACCACAGAGTAGACTTCGTAACTAGTTTTGATTAGAGCTGCGGGCCAAGGGTTGAGGTGCTTTACACATTTAAGGTTTGCAAAGAGATTAATACCCGGTCCAGCATCTTCCTCAGTTTGAGCAGGGAGATTAGCTCACACCCCTGATGGGTGTAACAGACCAAAGTCTGACCCCAATGTCTATTTGTTATATTTTCTTTGTACAAAGTTCTGTTTTAAATGTTAGCAAAGCAGTCTCTTTATTATTTTTTTATGTTTTGTTTTTCGGTTTTGCTTCAGGGTGCTCCAGGTGTTTTCGATGTTTTCATCCATATATTGCCAGGATTGTTTCCTCAATACAAGATGGCCAGTGATAGACCCACACTTAAAATATGCAGTTGGAATGTGAGGGGCATACACAATCCTATTAAGCGTAAAAAGATTTTAAGTTTCCTGAAAAAGGAACATGTTCATATAGCCCTCCTGCAAGAAACACACCTTACTCCGAGTGAGCACTTAAAGTTAAAACGTGACTGGGTTGGGCAGGTGTATAGCTCACCTTTTACCAGCAAGAGCAGAGGTGTTGCCATTCTAATAAATAAACATTTACCTATAGCCGACGTCCAAACTATTTCTGATAAATCTGGTCGATATGTTATGTTAAAGGGCCGTCTCCATGGCCAATTGATGTCATTTTTGAATATTTATTTTCCCCCGGTGCAGTCGAATGACTTCATCTCGCAAGTGTTCTACTTGTTTGCTGATTGGATTGGGGAGAATACTGTCATAGCTGGAGACTTTAACTGCTACTTCTCCCCAATGATGGACAAATCGCCTTCCGTACGGAATTCAATGTCTAGCAGAGCTAAGGCTATATCGGATACGTGCAGTGAACTTGATCTTGTGGACACTTGGCGGGTTTTACATCCTAATGATAAAGCATTTACATTTCATTCTAGTGTACACAAATCAAGCAGTAGAACTGACTTTGTTCTCACCCCTAAAATCTCATTAAGTAATGTTAGGAGCTGCACTATTGGTGACATTATCGTATCAGATCACGCTCCCATTTACATAAGCTTAAATAATGTGAATCCTACATGTCAGAGCCGACCATGGAGATACAGCACGTTCTTGAACCATGATCCTAACTTTGACAAATTTTTAAAAGTGCAATTAGACTATTTTTTTTAAAGAGAACAAGAGTCCTGATGTTTCCCCTGGCCTGCTATGGGATACCATGAAAGCCTATGTTCGTGGTCTGATCATATCTTATACTGCTAGACTTAAAAAGAACAATAGGAAGAAGCAAAGGAAACTTGAGCTTGAACTGCATGAACTTCAGACTAAATATGACTTATCGCCATCAGAAGAGCTAAGAAATGACATAGAAGTGGTTAAAGCGGCTTTAGAGAGTCTACTTACAAAGAAGGCTGAAAAATCGATGTTCTTCATGAGGCAAAGGATGTATGAGTTTGCTAACAAACCTAATCGATATTTAGCCAACCTTCTTCAAAATAGGGCTTCAGCCCAGAATATTTCATATATCAGAGATTCAACTGGTGTTCATAACTATGATAACAAAATAATCAACGACACTTTTCAAAAGTTTTATAAGCAGTTATATTCTTCTCAGTTGAACCCACTCTCAGAGCAGGATATGTTCAATTTTTTCACAAAGGTGGATTTACCAAAAATTACAGATGAACAGAGAGACGACCTGTGCAAACCACTAACTCTGAGTGAAATTAAGAATTGTATCCAGCAACTCCCCAACAACAAAGCCCCAGGCCCCGACGGATTCAATGCAGAATTTTATAAAAAGTTTAATGTGGTTCTAGTCGATCCCCTACTTGAAATGTTGCAGTCCTCATTTGCAGCCGGGGCTCTCCCCCCATCTCTTATGGAGGCTAATATTTCTTTAGTACTAAAAAAGGGGAAAGCACCTGAAGAATGCTCATCATATAGGCCTATATCGGTCTTAAATTTAGATCTGAAGCTGCTTGCAAAGATTCTAGCCTCACGTTTGGAAAATGTTCTACCCTCTGTTATTAGGAATGACCAGACTGGTTTCATTCTGGGAAGGTTTTCATCACATAATGTGAGACGCCTGCTTAACATTATTCAGCATTCTTCCTTATACGATACAGCTCTGGTTATTTCTCTTGATGCGGAAAAGGCATTTGACAGGTTAGAGTGGCCTTACTTATTTTTCACACTCCAGGAATTTGGCCTAGGTGAGGATTTTATTAGATGGATTCAGATTTTATACACATCGCCCCTTTCAGCTGTAGTCACAAATGGACTCAGGTCTAGGAATTTTAATATTGAACAGGGTACAAGGCAGGGCTGTCCCCTGAGCCCGTTGTTATTTGCGTTAGCTATGGAACCTTTAGCTGCCGCCATAAGACAAGACACTAGTATTAGAGGAATCTCTTTGAATAATCATGAGCATAAAATCTCGCTGTATGCTGATGACATCTTGATTTTTTTAAGCTCCCCTACACATTCTATCCCTAAATTGACCCAACTAATTAATAATTATGGCTCTTTTTCTGGTTATAAAATAAATTTTTCTAAAAGTGAAGCCATGCCTCTTTGTTGCTCGCAAACGTTAGACCCAAATATTTCACAGCCGTTTCGCTGGTCTCCAGCAGGTTTCCTATATCTAGGTATAAAAGTCTCGCCGTGCTTAAAAGATTTGTATAAATTAAATATTGCCCCTCTCTTACAAACTATAAAACAGGACCTTGATAGATGGTGTGGCCTGCCTCTGTCCCTTCTGGGTCGAATTCATTTGATTAAAATGAACATTCTCCCACGCCTTCTGTATTACTTTCAGATGTTGCCGATTATGTTGTCAAAGAAAGTTCTTGCAAAATTTAATAGTGCTATTATATCATTTATTTGGCGTAAAAAAAGACCCAGGTTGAGATACAGTTTTCTTTGCCTACCTATTAAGAATGGTGGCTTAGCAGCACCCTCTCTTTTATATTATCTATGCGCGGCACAGTTCAAGTTTCTTTTGGAATGGTTTATAGGTGACCCTGATTCTGTTTGGCTTAGCTGCGAATCCGCCTCTCTAGATAAAATCCCTTTACAGAATTTATTATATATCTCTCCTGGCAGGGTGGCAACATTAGTAAAAGATAATGTGCTTTTAAAGAATATGTTAAACATTTGGCGTAAAGTCAGGAAATTGGAGGGGTACAGTGATTGCTTCTCTTTGTTGACTCCTATTCACGAGAACCCTGACTTTCAATCTGGATTAAGGGGCGGCCTTGCTGACTGGAAGCACAGGGGCATCAGGGTTGTCGGGGACATGATTCAGGGAGGCTCAATCCTCACATTTCAGCAAGTGAAGAGCAAATATGGGATCACTGATAAGGATTTTGTCAAATTTTTTGCAAGTTCGTAACTTTATTTTGCGCAACTTAAAAGATTTTACTGGTGGTCTTGCTATATCTCCCATAGAATCCCTATTGGTAAATGATATGCAACTTAAATCTTTCACTAAGAAACTGTATAAGATCCTCTGTAATCTTAATGTAGATAATTCTGGTAAAGTAAAAGGCAAATGGGAATCTGATTTGGGTGCAGTGGAGTCTGGGGACTGGGATGCTTTGTGCAGCCAGCCCTCCAGGGTTCTGGTGTCTAACTCTGCATGGGAGAGGCAATTCAAGATTTTGCATAGGCTTTTTATCACCCCTGTAGACAGACACAGATTTAATCCTAACCTGTCAGAGCTCTGTAATAAATGTCAATCTGATGTTGGTTCATTTATTCATTGTTTATGGAGCTGTTCTCATATCCAACAGTTCTGGAGTATAATTGTTCAACAGTTAAATCTGATATTCAAGCGCCATCTACATCTGAGTGCAAGGACTTGCCTGTTAGGACTAGAGGATGAACTGCCTGTTGGTTTTCGCCATAGAGACCTTTTACACATTCTACTGCACTGTGCCCGGAAATGTATCTTGGCCTTATGGATCACTGACAAAACCCCCCACTCTCAATCAGTGGAAACAAACTGTGACTGGTATCATTCCGTTTGAGGCTTTCTCTACAGCGTTGAAGGACAAACCCGTTGTATTCTACCGGACCTGGGATCCATTTCTTGATTACCTAGGTGCCACCACATCTCGTAGGATGAGGTCAGGGCTTGTAGACCTGGCCTGGGAAAAAGATACAGAGTTATAGTGTGATAAGCTATCAAACTTGAGTATGTATTATATTGGCTTCCTTGGTCTCCCTGATTACCCCCCTTTTTTTTTTTTCCTTTTACTATGCCAGGCTTAAATGTCTGTATTTTGTGCACTATTATTAGTGCTATGTTTTCTGTTGTCTCTGTGGCTTCTGCTTTGCAAGAAAAAGTTTAATAAAAACAAGTTTGAAAAAAAAAAAAGCGAAACTAATTAACTATGTAGCATATTTACACATGTAGAAGCATATTTAGAAGAACAGAACATACAATGGGAAAATGGCCAAATCTGAGCAAGTAAACAAAGTCTGGCGGGCTAAACGCTCCGCTTCTGAAACGCTCCCGGTGGGGTTTGAAGTCACGTGCAGGACGGACCAAAACGGCAGCGCGTACGCGACGTGCCAGAGACGTGTGCAGTGGGGTTTTGGAGCCTCCAAAAAAAAAAAAAAAGGAAAAAAGAAAGGTTTCTCCTCAGCACAGCGTTCATGCGACATGTAAAACAACATATAATCATCGGCCACTGCCATCAGTGAATGTCATCTTTATTTGCCGATGGCAGTTAAGGAGGCGAACATCGATGCCGATGCCGATGTTCAGCCGGTGCATTGGTGCATCCCTAGCCTAAATATTTTTTGAGTGTATATTCTAGTTTGTGTTTATATTTTCCACTTTGTTTGAGTTTTACAAAATAAATTGGTGGTTCTTTAATTTGACAAGTCACGCTGCAGTTTTTGACGGACATCAAGTGTAAGCTAACTGCTCGGGCACAACTAAACGAGATACAACAGTATGCAGTAAAAATGAGTCTACGCTCAGGCAAACAATATCAGCAAGCTCCTCAGCAAAAGGATGAGGAAGTGGAAAATCAGCAAGAGGGCTAACTACTGATGCCTATTCACAGTCACAGTCTTCAAAACAGTCAAGTCGAACCTCTTTTAGTTCTTGAGTACTTAAAGCCCAGGCTAAAGCAGAGGCTACGCATGCTCAGCTGGCTGATGCAGAAAGAGAGGCCAGCCTCATGAAGCAGGAAAGCCGATCCTGAAGTAAAGTTTCATATTTTACAAAGCTACACAGCTGTTGCTGCTGCTACAGCTGATGAAGAAGCTGATGAATCTAATAAGAGTGAACAAAGTCTAAGCTTACTAGAATTACCTATCAGTTCAGCATTCAGAGGAACACAAATACCATTCAAGGTTGATCCTCTAGGCTGCCACAAGATGGCGCTTGAGCAACACTGGCCATAAATGAACCAGCTACTCAACATAAGAAAAACAGAGGTGGTGATGAAGATCAAGTAAACGCAAACAAGAGCAACAAAGGGAGGAATTAAGAGATCAAATGTGCTCAGCAGAACCAACAGAACAGCCACTTTACCATCTAAGCCTCAGGGGATGCAATACATAAGAAAGTATTTAATCTGTCTAGAAATGTTAAGTGAGGGTCTCCTCAAAGTTATTGGTCATGGAAGGCATCATTGTAAAGTGCTACCAAGGATTTCAACCTTTTAACCTTTGTGGCCGGGTACTTATCTATCAAAACCAAAAGGCTCACATTCTCCACCTCTAATAACCTCTTCTAATACTGTGCTACTGTAAATATCTATAGTGTATTCATATACTGCTGTCTGTACTGTACATATAGTGTAATTTTTTAATTAATCAATTTTAATTAATTTTTTTAGTTTTCATGCAATAATTTAATTCATGCAATCTTTCAGTTTTGGGTAACCTTACCTCCTCTGGCAGTTCACCACTTACCTTTGTACCATTTCAAGCTATTCATTGGACTTGAACTGCTTAAATTTCAATAAAAGTGCCACAGATTCATGGGAACGTCACTTGATTTCCTGCCATGAGTGTGTTCAGCTGTTATATTTGCCAAAGGTGCCTATTTTGATGAGTCAAAAGTTTAGAATACATTTTGGTTTATAAATTGATTCCATGATTTCTTCAATTTTTTATTTCTTCTATACTTTAATTTCAGAGTACAATGAGACATTGAACAGCATGAATTGCATTAAAACCTGGAAAAAGCTGGGTGTTCTAAAACCTTTGACCAGTATAGTATTTATTAGTATTTATGTATATAAATATATAACATGTAAAATATGAATGAAAGTACACTCCAAGTTAGCTTTAATAAAGTAATAGATCTGAATTTCAGCTTTCTTTGATAAATATTCTGTACTTAATGTTACTGTTAGACCGCCTCATTAATACCGATGTGTACTAGTTTCTGTGCAGCATGTCGGAGATCAAACTGTTTAGTGACCGCAGAGAAAGATTATTAAATTTGATTCTTAGAAATAACTACTATAGGGGTTGTGGCCTCAGGGCTACAGTCTGTCACGTGGGAAGTAATGTCGATCAAGATGACAGACTGAGACTGCTCAGTGTAGCAAGAATACAGCTGCCAGTAGTCAGAGCTAACCAAGCTTATCAGCTATGACACTGTGATGGACGGTCTACTGGAATTTTGACACTCAATTTCAACTGACATTAGTGCCAGCTCTAAGTAGCAGGGCACAGTGTTTTTATGGGGAGATGGGGAGAATTAGTTAAATATCTTTATCAAGTTTAGTGGAGATTTCTCTTAAACTATAAACACTTTTGGTTATGATCATTTCCATGGAAAACTTTTGTTTTGTTTGATTTCATAATGGAGGCTAATAATTTTGAACTTTAACTGTATGAATGTGAGTTGTTGCACTTGCTTGATGTTGGCTGTGCTAGCAAAATTGTCGACTCGCTAGTTTTTCATCATGAGTAATATAATCATAACCAATGCACCTCGAAGACTGTCTATATGTTGAAAAGTGGTAATGCACTCTGAACGCTATGTCACAAAAATACCAATATCTACTAAATGTTGCTACGTGTGTTTTTCCTTCTATGACTGGTTAGAATGTTTGCTGTTCCATCAGCCCATTGGAAGGAAATCATAATATCCACTCGCCATACTGCGGCATCTATACGGGTCTATGCTTACGCACTCTGCATCCCCTTGAAAGCCTACTGAGATGACTTATGTAACATGCAGTGCGACAAATAAGACGATCTGCCACATTTTATATGCTCCTTTTTAGGTTTTTTGCTCCGTACGAAAAAATGTTGAAGCTGTTGATTCACCTGTCCCTCCAGTACGTTGTTTTCCTCTGTCAGCTTCTCCAGCAGGTCGCCAACATTCTTCAAGGACTTCAGGTCGTTGCCTACCTCTTTCTCGAGAAAACCCATTATATAATGCTGTAGTTTCTCCGAATCTGCTGGGAAGGATTCGCTGTCGCTTGTTATGTACGCGGAGTTTAAGAAAATCTCTGTCCGTTTGTCCATCGTTTTCTCAGCCGATGAGGGCGCCGCCATCTTTCTTCTTCGATGCTGTCAACAAAGTTGCTAGGACTGGAGAGAGGCGCTCGTTTATTGTCTCGGTGTGACACGCGGGCGGTTATGTTGTCTTCAGGCAGGGTTATGTGGCACTATACCCCCAATTTTTGAGTTACCTATCGACAGTGTGTGACCGCAAATAAAGAGAAGTTGATACTTGTGTCAAGCTTACTCTGTCTATTGAAACGTGTTTTACAGCCTTGTTCCACCAACACTGGGCTATCTACGGAGCACACTGAGAAGAAAAACAAGGACATCTAGCTTACGTCACACCGGAGTCTCACGTCCATAGATGACACGTCAACAAATGTATCCTTTTTTTCATCTAAGTCCAACATTCGGTTTACAGATGTTTTGTTTTTGTGTATACAAAATACTTAGTACTTACAGAATATAATAAGATCAATAATAGAACAATGATTCAAAAATGTCCATATTTTATACTGTTTATATCTTTAAATTTGCCGTATTTTTCTTAGATATCTTTTAACTTGTATATTTTTTATATTTTATATTTCATATATATTGTCGTTTGGGGGATATGAGGGAAACACTATTTCAATTCTCTGTATGTCCTGTACATATGGCAGCATTGACACTGAATGGTAAAATTAAATATATAAGCACGCATAATAGTAACGCAAAAAAAACATGAAAACCACATTTTTACATAAGTGCTTCATATATTGACTATGTTGTCATAAATGCTGTTTATGCAGGAGGGCCACCACCACAAACCACCATGCCAAACCTATGTAGACAACCTATTGAAACTTTAAAAGAACAATATGTATGATATTTAGTATATTAAGGCCACATTCAGACAGGGACAGGGAAACCGGCAAAAGGTGGTGGAGAAGTGCGGTGGAGGTGGGTTGCTGTGGGAGTGTCTATAGGCCTACCTACCTACCTACGTGCTGAATGTAACCGCTGTGAAACAATCAGGAAATAACTTTTTATTTCTCTGATTAATGACAGCTTTATCGAGGCCGGCGCTCGCTCTCTGTGTTGTTACTCTATGTCTCTCTACCAAAGACCGCTCTCTCTCTCTCTCTCTCTCTCTCTCTCTAATCATCGACACAAATCAAATTAAACTTCTTCGTGTCATTATATTTTGCAGCGTAAATTGCGAGTCGGACTCAGATTTAGAAGCTGGTACATGAATTAAACAAAGTGAAACACACACACAGGTAGATTATCAGATTATCAGAGTTTAGTCCGTGAATCCACCTGGATAGTCTCTGCTTCAGAGACATTTCAGGCTGTCTGTGGAGGTTTGACCGATCTGAGTGTCTGATTGGCGGCCGGAGCGTGACGTGGGGCTCCGTTTTCCTAAAAGGTGAATCTGGATCAACTTCTCTTGCCGACGGTTTTTGCGGCAACCCCTGCGCAACGCAGGCGTCCGTTTTGTCTGTCCCTGTCTGAACGCGGCCTAAGTCATAACATGATCATGCTTTGTCATCAGAGATTAAGGAAACATACATACATACATCCATTATCTGTAACCACTTATCCTCACTAGGGTTGCAGGGGGAGGCTGGAGTCTATCCCAGCTGACTTAGGGCGAGAGGCGGGGTACACCCTGGACAAGTCACCAGCTCATCACAGGACACATAGAGACAAACAACCACTCACTCTCACATTCACACCTACGGACAGTTTAGAGTCACCAGTTAACCTGTTAAGGTTCATGTCTTTGGACTGTGAGAGGAAGTCAGAGTACCCGTAGAGAACCCACACAGACAGGAGAACATGCAAACTCCACACAGAAAGGCTTCTTAACAACAACACTACAGCCAGTATGTTTGTATATTTCCTTTGGAATTTTGTATTCCAGTTCAGAAGGTGTTTGTGTTTTTATCCCATAAATAAGAAATATATAAAACAAATCTAAGATATACTTGAAATAGAAAGCAAATAAAATAAAAAGTTATATCTCACTTTCCAATATACTGTCTTGCACCTATCATTCACATATACACTCACCAGCCACTTTATTAGGTACATCTGTACTATATGATGCAATCCAATACAACAGCCCTGTCATGAATCCTGCTTTCACAAAGCTTATAATTTTTCAGTTTTTGTTGACACTGTAACAATTGTACTTTATTACTGAGTTCATAGTGGGTGGTGGTGTATATGTAATTGGGGTGGCCACAATATTATTAACGCCTCTCAATGTATTGCAGTCCAGTTCAACACCACTGCAAACTACAATTTCAATAATAAACTTGTAGTCTAGATAAATTACCTCTCTGACAGTGTCATTATTATCTTTGTAAAGGCAGATTATATGGCAAAACTGTTGTAGATTAGATTATGTACCTAATGAAGTGACCAAGTGTAGTGGTGTAGAGTGTATATGTATAAATAACAGTAACAGAAAAACAAAAATAAGTAATTTAACAATGAAGTCATGCTAATGTTCAAGAATCTGACAGCGGTTGGAATGAAGGAACTCTGATAGTGCTCCTTGTTCATGATGGATGTAGATTTCTAACATCCTCCTCTCCCCCACTTCCTCAATGGAGTCTATGGGGCAGTCCAGCAGACATTTTGACATCATAGCAGGAAAACTCACAGGTGCATTAATGACTGCTGCATTCCAGCAGTCCAGGACAGAGCTGACCCTTCTGACCAGTTTGTTGAGTTTTCCTGCCCCTTCCGTGAAAAGGACAGAGGACTGCACAGGATAATTACTATAGGGGTTGTGGCCTCGGGGCTACATAGTGTGTCACATGGGAAGTAATGTTGATCAGGATGACAGACTGAGACAGCTCAGTGTAGCCCCTACTACAGTCTCATCCAGAAGGTGAGGGGAGTTGTTCATGATGGATGTAAGCTTTGCTAACATCCTCCTCTCCCCCACTTCCTCTGTGGAATCAATGTGGCAGTCCGGCAGACATTGTGACGTCACAGTAGGAAAACTCACAGGTGTATTAATGACTGCTGCATTCCAGCCCGCTCGGCGATTGCCAACGGTCGGGACCAAAGGCTCGGTTCGGGTCACGCTTGATTTTTAAATAAACAATCCGTCGTGCGGCTCATTAGGGTATCTGCCTCACTGAAGCTCACACTGAGCAGCAACGTTGGGCACAAACACACCCCCTCCTCTCTTTTTGTGAGGCTCTCTGTCACAGCACTGCAGGCAGACACACACACACACACCTGCATAATGCAGGTGAACATAATTTCAGTTTGTGTGATTTGAGTTCAGGTTATTGCAGCATATTGAATATGCAGCATATTGAATTTCCTGCATATTTGCAGGAAGCTGCAAAGACATAGAGTAGTAAGTATTGAAATCACTTCACATAATCATCATCAGGGAACAGTTGGACCTACTGCCAGAGACGTAGGTTATTTTCCTGGGGAAACGGCACATTCCGTAGGGAAAACTGATTGGGTCACAGCAACTTTTCTATTTAAGCTGTAAATAAACCATTTTTTCTCATAATTTGCCAAAAACACAACGCTGTGAACAATCAGGAAGTAACAGTATTTCTCTGTATCTCTGCCTGTCTGCCTCTCACTTTCTCCCTCTGCCTCTGTCTCTCTGAAACAAACAAGCACAAACCAAAGGAAGCTTTTGCTGTCATGACTTTGCAGCACAGAATGAAATCACATTGATATGATGATGATAAACAGTGTTGTGCTCATCTTGCACTCATGAAGGTTGTCTGCAATCTGACATTAGTGTTACACATAAAGTTAAATATTGCTCCTTTAAATAACTTGTGAGCTTGTAACTCTGTTGTAGTCCGAAATGATATTTACTGACAAGACAGTGAGCTGTGAAAATACAGCACTGTGCAAACATGATGAAATGTCTGCATGAAACATGCATAAAATATTCTGCATACAGTGGAATTCATTTTGATCCCAGACTGATCTCATACCTTCTATAAAAATACAAAGCCATCTTTTACAGTTCAAATGTAATTTTAATGAGAAAATTACATAAATATAACTTAAACAATATGTAACTTTCGTGTAATACTGGTATCTAGGGGCTAAAACTGCTACTGCAGTCAAAATTCAAAATACTTGAGAGTTGTCTCCCCCTTCCCCTGAAGTGCACAAAGTTTGCCAAAAAGCCAAATAAAAATAGAAATTAAATTCCCTATTGGAGGAATGCTAGGAGAAAGGCCAAGAGCCATCAAATCAATAGGTCCACAAGTGATCCAATATCAATAGGCACATCATTTCACAATTCAAACCAGTTGTAAAGTTCTCAGCTTTACTCACAAATAATGTTTCTGTATCAGCTTCTGCAACTGACAGTCAATGCCACCCAACAGCCATTACAGATTGCTGAACCTTTTTACACTTCAGGTAGCAGTCTGCAATGAAGGGCATCTTAGTAGTGTTAATTTTGATAGCAATAGTAATTTGATAATACAGTGAGCAAAATATGTTGTGGCACAAACCAAAGGAGTGAATGTTTTATTGAAATTGTTTAACTGTGTTTGTAGGTCCTGTGCCCTCAGCAGGGACTGAAACATCCAGTCATCAAACATCAGTTTGGTAGCATAAACAAATGTGCAACCAAAAAGAATGAGGTAAAATGTGAAGTGAATAAGCAATATTAGAAATTAAGTGTTTGTTCAAGTTACACCCAACATCGGATGTTACATCGGATAGTAACAAAGAGAGGGAAGATGATCGGAACCGAGGGGGTTGAACTACCAGAAAGTCACATTGCAGATATACAGGACAGCCCAAATCCAGCACCCTGAGGCTGTACACTAAGCAAAGTGAGGGAGGCCGAGGACTGGTGAGCGTCAGAACCACCATCCAGGGTGAAACAAAGATCCAGTAGTACATCAGATGGGCCCCAAAGACGAGTTGCTAAGTGAATACCTCAGGCAGCAGAAAACCGATGGTGCATAGGAGGAGGATGAATCATCATAGAGCATCAAGCCCATGCATACGGAGCCCGTCTGGTGACATGGGTGGAAAAAAAAACGAAAAAAAATTCTGTGGCCACAAATTAATAATGCGTGGGAACAAGATCCTATTCCGTGGCCACAACCTGCTTAATACATGGGAACGAGATGATTATTAGGTGGCCACGAATTAATAAGGCGTGGTCATTTTGTGTGGCCATGAGAAATGTTAGTCATTGCATCAGTGAGACAGTTGACTTTCTTTCTGGCATCAGTAGCTTCAGCGGCAAACATGGACAAGTTTGATCTGATTTCGTTTTATTTTAATCTAGGGATGAATTACAATGATATTCTTATGTCACTTGGGGTTAGATATTTTCATTCATACTATATTGTCCTACAATTATCATCCAAAGTGAAGGATAACTTTAGCGCACAGGAGCCACTGGCCTGATCAGGTCAATAGAGTGTTTTAATGTACAGCCCCGCTCCTAGTTGAGTTATAGGTTTATAATCTTGAATATAAAAGTGTAATTTCCTGTATTTAGCATTAAGCAAGGCGTTATTAATTCGTGGCCACGGAATTTTTTTTTTTTTTCCACCCAAGTCACCAGACGGGCTCCATACCTGCATGACATGTACCACCAACAGATTAAAGTCTGTGTAAAGTAAAAATAAATATGTGTTCTGAGTCAGACCAAACCATCCAGCCAAATTTGAATGACTAAAAATATGTACAAGTTTATGAAATTAGGTGTCAAAATCAGCTAAAAATGAATTCTCAGCTCCAGGACTGTGGGGGTTAGGGTTACTTTTACGGTACGGTGCCTTGGTCAAGGGCACCTCAGCCATGGCAAGGAGGTGGACTGCCACCTAAAGTTATTATTGTTATTGCTGTGCATTTATCTCGCTCTCCCTTTGCATGCAATCTAGGGTTTATTTAACATGAGACCCTAGCCAAACACCTAGCTAACTTAAATTAACCTAAGTTTCAAGATTCTGTGTTTTGTTGGTATGGAACACCTGTTACAGGTAATAGCAGTACAGACATAAGGTTCACTATACTAAATGAGCAATGAGAAATAAATTTCAACTTTATCAGTGCATGTATAATTAACAGTATTAGTTGCACTACTGAGGATATCAATTTGATGTTTAGTTTCTTGATAAAGAAACCAATTGGTAATGAACAAATCTTTTTCAAAATGGTAGCTTCAGTTGTTAGTCATTCGTCACAAAAGTTCTTGTGTTGTAAAAATTGAGTGAAAGGCCAAAGCCTGTGAGGGTGCTGGCCTGTGGGCATAAATGGCATAAACAGTCACCCTGTTACTTTACAGGTCATCCTGAATGTGACAACACAAGTCGATCTGCCCAACAACACTATGTTCCGGTGTGTGTGTGTGTGTGTGTGTGTGTGTGTGTGTGTGTGTGTGTGTGTGTGTGTGAGAGAGAGAGAGAGAGAAAGAGACGTACAGAGAGAATGTCCAGCAGTGTCACGTGGAACACCAGCCTCTGAAACTTCTATTGAGCAAAACATGCATGTACATATGACAGCGTATTCTTAAATATATAAAAATCTGTTTAGTTTCTCTCTGAGACAAAAATGTTCTTATTTTAAACAGATTTTTGTTTTTATTGTTTTTTTTTATTCTACTTGATGTTTGATACTTCATACTGAATCATATTTATAATAACTTTCTCCCAATTAAAATCTTCTTATATTGTTATAACAACCGCAATATCCAGCTAATGCCCAAAGTACATTTAATCAAATCAAATTTTATTTGTATAGCCCAAAGTCGCAAAATACATTTTGCCTCGGAGGGCTTCACAATCTGTACAGGGAGTGACACCCTCTGTCCTTAGACCCTTGGTTCGAGTGAGGAAAAACTTGCCCACAAAAAACCCTTTTAACAGGGAAAAAAGTGGAAGAAACCTCAGGAAGAGCCACAGAGGAGGGATCCCTCTCCCAGGACGGACAGACGTGCAATAGATGTCACGTGTACAGTCAACAAGTCAACAGAAACATTTTGTATAATTACAATGAAAAATGACAATGGATTACAATGAATGATAAAATGATTACAGTAGCAGTGGAACCTGTGATAGAGATAGAGACACAGATGCACAGCAGCAGCAAATCATTAACTAACTATAAACTGTAATGGAGATCTGGTAACATTAATGACAGTAATAATATATGTAGTGGACGTCATGCAGGACCACAGCAGCAGTCACGATCCACGAGAACCTGCTGGACGAGAGAGCACAGAAACTCCGGGGAAGAAGTTTAGTTAGTAAGATGCATTAATGTACATGTATGACAGACATGTATGTTTACAGATGGTGGTGGTGATGGTGAGAGAGAGAGAGAGAGAGAGAGAGAGAGAGAGAGAGAGAGAGAGAGAGAGAGAGGGTTTTCAGTAAAGGGAGATGTGACTGCATCTTCAACCAATACCATGCCTGGCTAGGCATAACCCTGAAAGGGGGAGTCCCCCGGCAGTATAGTCCTATAGCAGCATAACTAAGGGATGACCTGAGCCAGCCCTAACTATAAGCTCTATCAAAAAGGAAAGTCTTAAGTTTACTCTTAAAAGTGTTGACCGTGTCTGCCTCCCGAACCCAAAATGGTAGTTTGTTCCACAGAAGAATTTAAAGAGTGTATTAGTGTGTAAGCATTAGGTATTAGAGATGTCAAACTGGGATCCTTTTACAGACTCAAGTCTTTCACTAAACAGATCAAGATCATACAAGATCATACAAAGCCTCACTGTCTCGGACTACAAATATTCTAAATAAATTCACATTAGAGAGCTATTCTACAAGGAGGGCAGTCTACTGTTTGTTTGATTTTTGATGCAGGGTTGATGCAATGCTTGTGAGTAAGTAACTAGGTTAACCTACATGTCAGTATTTCTCTTATAATCATTATATTACATACATCTGCAGTTCAGTCTGTGTGCACCGCATGCACCTTCAACAAGCCTCACTTGCTCCCTCACCCGACAGTAGTCTATACTCAACTGATGTGTCCTCTGTTAGCCATAATTAAATTTTTTGGCAATCGGGACGTTCCGGTGGTCAAACTTGCCTTGGAGGAATGTAGACACTGGCTGGATTGACCATAAGAATCTTGTTAAAGAGGCTCAGAAGCTCCAACCTGATCCCTGTAGGGCTGTCAAAATTGCTCCAAAATGACGTTTGAATATTCGCTCTAAAAAAAACACATAGGTTCGAACCATTCGAATATCTATATTTGCGCATTATGTCAATAACATGAGGCCAAACTAATACGAGACATAACTACTTGTGTAGGTATTTTAATTTAAGTTTTAACATGTCTTTGAAAACATACCTACACATTACAAAATAAGTAAATTAATTAATTAATAATTCTCTCTGCCATCTGCATCTGCCACGGTTTTTGTCGCGTTTCACTTTCAGCAGTGAGTGACGCTGTGCTCCTGTGACCTGTCCCTGACCCGTCATGCAGTGCGCCCACTCGCAGAGCAGCCGCAGATGTGTTTTTTTCCCCAGTCGAATGTTCATTTTCACAATCGAATCTCCGTTTTTTTTTATATTCGAATATATATTCGAATTTAGAATATACGTTGACAGCCCTACATCCCTGTTTGTTTGTTCCTGACTCTGTATATTCTCAGGTGCTTTAGTGATTGCTTCCCAGTTTCCCTGTCCTCCTCGTTGGTGTTTGTGATGGCTGGAGGCAAAATAACAAGAAAATGACTATTTGGGTGGTGATGAATGTGTATTTATTAACACACATACAAAATCAAAACACTTTACAATAATAATACTCACAATCCAATTTCCAATACTCTCCAATCTCATACCAACTCTTCACAACTCTCTACCACCAACAAACAATTCTGAGTCCCTTTTAAACCTCTGTCCTTAGTCACATGACTAATTAAGTTAAACCATTGATAGGTTTTCATTTTTACACAAATATTAATAAACCATAAATATTTACATAAATACATAAATACAATATATACAATATAAACACCTATTTACAAACCCATATACCATTAGTAAACACCCCAAAAAATACATATACATGAATAAACATATTTACATAATTAAGCAAACTCCCCTGCTCCCACTTCCTACTTACTGCTGTCCTCAGGAACCATACTTAAGGGGTCACGTCCCCGGGGATCTCTTTTGGCGTGACACCACGGTAGGACAGAGCAACAGGTTGTGGTAAGTTTGCCTTTGCGTTGTTACTTTTGTTTACTCAATTAGCATAACCGTTTACAGTTCGTTTCCAACAATCGTCATACCCGTGTACTTAGTCCGTGTTTGTGTGTGCAGGCGGATCACGAGCGGACTACGAGCGGACTACGAGGCAGACTGGCCCCGTGCCATGTGTCTCCGCCCTCGCCGGAAATGCACACCTGAATACAATCAATCAATAAATGTCCTTTTTCCCGCATCTCATATGCGTGCTTATTTCAATCTGCCTGAATATGAGGGGAACGGCGAGCCTGTCGTTAATTTCCTCCCTTCCTCTCCGAAGAGTCCAGTACTCAGTCCTCATGGACTCTTGAGAGACAGTCGGCCACCAGGTTGTCCTTCCCCGCCCGGTACTGCACTGTAAAGTTGTATGTGCTGCAGGGACAGGTACCACCCTGTGAGGCGCGTATTGGTGTCCTTCATCCTATTCAAACATTACAAAGCCCGATGATCCGTTTCAAGGTAGAACTGGCGCCCCACCAAGTAGTAGCGGAGCAAGTCGATGGCCCACTTCATGGCCAGACACTCCTTTTCCACCGTGGAGTACCTTGTCTCCCGGTCCAGGAGCTTGCGGCTTAGAAAGAGCAGTGGCCATCTTTCTCCTCTCGTCTCCTGCAGTCACTGCTCTGAGGCTAACCCCAGAGGCATCAGTCTGCAGTATGAATGGTTTTGCAAAGTCTGGGCTGTGGAGCACTGAGTCCTTTGTGATGGTTGTACCATCCCACCAGCCCCACAAAGGCCTGCACCTTCTTTTTGGTGGTGGGTACAAGATATCCGTGGATGACCTCCACTTCGCCCACTTGTGGTTTCACCACGCCCTGTTCGACAACATGGCCCAGGTACTGGACCTGCTTGTGTGCGAATGCACATTTGCCTGGGTTGATAGTCAGGCCAGCTTGCTTGATTAGGTGGAGCACTTGTTGGAGGTGATCCAAATGTTTCTCCCAGGTCTGGCTGTAGATCACCACATTGTCCAGGTACGCTGCTGCAAATGCTGGCACGTCCCTCAGCACTTGGTCCATCAGTCGCTGGAACATTGCTGGCGCCCCCTGGAGACCAAATGGCATCACTTTGAACTGGAACAGTCCATATGGCGTTTTGAACACTGTTAGTTCTTTTGTCTCTGGTGCAAGGGCCAGCTGCCAGTACCCTTTGCTTAGGTCCAGAGTGGCGATAACAGTGGACTTCCTCACTCTCTCCAACAGTTCATCAATGCAGGGCATCGGGTATGACTCGAACTTGGAAACTGCATTCAGGTAACTGAAGTCAATGCAGAATCGGAGAGAACCATCCTTCTTTGGGACCAGCACAATGGGGCTGCACCATTCGCTTGTCGACACTTCGATGATGCCTAGCTGCAACATAAGGTTGATCTCTTTCTTCAGCTTGGGGACCAACCGCTCAGGAATCCTGTAGCTCTTCTGGCGTGGCGTTACATCCTCTTTAAGGTGGACCTTATGCCGGACTAGGGTCGTGAAGCCGGATTTTTCTTGGAAGAGTTGTGGATCCAGTAGGGCTCTTATCTCCCTCTGCTGGTCAGGCTGGAGATGGGATACATCCATCTGGTTGGAGTCTGGGTTGCTGGTGGGGAAAGATTGCTCTCTCTCCTCCTCTTCGTCAAGAGCACGGATGAGGACGTAGGACACAACATTCTCCCCCTCTGCACCTGGATCCTCCCAGTGCTCCTTCAGGAAGTCCAGCAGCCCCCTCACCTCGCGACCATAGAGCAGCTCGAAGGGTGAGAATCCCGTTGACGCCTGTGGCACCTCACGGTACGCAAACAGCAGGTATGGCAGCCATTGGTCCCAATTGGAGCCTGTGTGGGACACAAACTTTCGCAGCATGTTCTTGAGCGTTTGGTTGAATCTCTCAACCAGACCGTCTGTCTGGGGGTGGTATGGAGTGGTCCTAATACCCCTAACAACTAATAAACCTGCTGTAGCAGTTTGGACAGGAAGGTTGTGCCACAGTCTGTAAGGACCTCCCTAGGTATGCCTACCCTTGAAAACAGCTGAAACAGACAATTTGCAACCTGTCTGGCCTTAACTGATCTGAGGGGAAAGGCTTCTGGATATCGGGTGGCATAATCACAGATTACCAAGATGTACCAATTGCCTGAGGAACTTCTCTCCAGCGGCCCCACAATATCCACGCCTATCCTGTCAAAGGGTGTGTCAATGATGGTTAATGGCTGAAGCTGGGTACGTGCTACTCCCCTAGGTGATGTTAGCTGACAGGTTTCACATGATTCACAGAAGGATTTCACCTGGGTGTACATGCCTGGCCAAACAAACCTACTGGCAATTCTGTTTAGGGACTTCTGAAATCCTAGATGGCCTGCCCACAGGATAGAGTGACCTAGCTCCATAACCTTGTGTCTCAAGTTATGTGGCAAAGCTAAGGCCTCTACCTTACCCTGCCGCTGGTAAAGAATTCCATTCTTGATCACATAGCTGGCATCAGCTATGCAGTCAGTCTTGCCCTGTTTCACACCCTCAACCTCTGAGACCTTCTGAAACCAGGGTTTTAGTACTTGATCAGCTTTCTGTAGTGCTGCTATGTCTGATGGAATGTGAAAATCTAGTGGCTGGGTGGGCTTCACTGTTTCCTCACACTGTCCCCTTGCTGTTGTTAAAACCTTCTCCCTTCATCTTTGAGCTCTGGTCTTTGGCTGCTTAGCTCTGCCTGCTTCCAGTTCAGTGTCGTAAAAAAGTAACTCCTGAAGAGTGTTCCTTTCCATCTGAGCCCTAGTTGTGACCATGTTCAGTGAACTAGCTGCTGGCTGTGAGTCTAGCTGCTGTTGTCGTTGCTCAACCTCCAGAATTGGTGCCTCAACAGTGTCCTTTATCTGACCCTCACAGGTACCCTGGTTGTTACCTTTTGACTGCTGTATCAGGTCTAGCAGAGTGGGAACATCAGTCCCCAGGATCACAGGGTATGGCAACCTAGGCACCAAAGCTACTGGCAGGAGATAAGTCTGACCACCTACAGTAAGATACACCTCAGCTATGGGATACACTTTCTCATCCCCATGAACACAGCCTCTTAGAAGTGGACTCACTCCACAGTTTTCTAGGGACGATGCTGGATAGCACAACAGACTGGACACTACCAGAGTCCAAGAGGGCCTCCTCACGCTGGCCATTCACTAAGACTGACACTGTGTGTACCTCATTCTGAACTGGGGCTGGGTGGGTGGGTCTGGGGACTGTACACAAGAGTGAGGGTTTACTCTGTCTGGTGGCAGGGCATGTGTACTGGGTGTGATCTATTTCATTGCACAGATAACAGCGGATATCCTGTCTGGAGCCAGAAAATGACTGTTTGGTTGCTCTACTGGGAGGGTACTGCCTGGTACCAGACTGAGGTCTAACTCAAGCTTGACCACCCCTCTCACCCCCATTGGACTTACTACGCCTGGTGAAGTGGTCATCACGGCCGAAGCTGCCTCGTCTGCTCCCAGTTCTGGCTGACATGAAGACCTCCAAGTCTGGGCTCACCATCCTCAGAAACTGCTCCAAAATCAGCATCTCACAAATGTCTTTCACTGTGGAGGTTTCCGGTCTGACCCATCTGCTGAAAAGGTCCTTCAGCCGCACATAGAGTTCTCGAGGGGTTTCCCCCCGATGAATGTCCAGTGACCGGAACCGTCGTCTGTAGGTGTCAGCTGTGATCTCATATTTAGTCAGGATACACTCCTTGACTTTGTCATAGTCCTCTGTATCTGCCAAGTCCATGAGAACATAGGCACTACGTGCCTTACCTGTGAGCAGTGGGACAAGCTGGATGGCCCACTCTTCTTTCGACCAACGGCAGACGGTAGCCATTCTCTCAAACGTCGTGAGGTAATGCTTGATGTCATCCTCAGGAGCAAGTGGTATCAGCTTTGGGTCCCTGCGGCTGTGCAACAACCTCTGTGGTGGTGGTGGTGGTGGCTCAAGCCAGCCGGCAGGCCCATCCCAGGGTCTTCCCCATCATTGCCATCATCATCCTCATGCTCAGGTCTGTTCTCATAATCTTCTTTCAGCTCTTTCACTTGTACTTGGATCTGGGTGAATTGGTGCTGCAGGCCTCTCCATCTATGTTCCTGGCGTGTCGTCTCTTTGTCCATCCTTTCATCTCTGGATGCCTGTGAGACGACCAGAGACTTCACCAGACTGGTCAGCTCCTCCAGCTTATCAGGGCTGCTGGCTGCTGTGGCCCCTCGCTCCTCCGGAGGCAAAATAACAAGAAAATGACTCTTTGGGTGGCGATGAATGTGTGTTTATTAACACACATACAAAATCCAAACACTTTACAACAGGGGTCATCAACTGCATTTGTCCAAGGGCCAGAATTTTTCTTGGCAGACACTATCAGACGCTCTCGTAAAATTAAATGAATATTGTATCCTAAGTAATATATTATTATTTCATATATCAATTGAAATGTATGTTATTTTTTAGCGTTTGTCAGCCACTAGGGGGCGAAAATGATATTTTAGGCTTCATATTCATGAGGCTGTCAACTGCTAACGTGGGGAAGGTGATGCTGCTGGATGAGGCGGCTAATCACAGTGAACTGATTGACATCCAGGCCGCTGGTGACATGAAGGCTGCTCTCCGTGGTGCTGAAAGCTTGAGTGCCTTTTGGGTGGCTTGTCCCCAAAAGTATGATACACTGAAGACATTGGCCATGTATGTGCTCATCACGTTCGGATCAACATACACCTGTGAAGTTGTGAAAAATGAACTCTATAAAAACGCATGAGATGAACTGACTGTCAAACCAGTCTTTGGAGGACTGCGGGCGCATAAGGCAAACGTGAGTATTTCAGTTTTGTGATTTTCTTGGTTTTACTTCGTATTTATTTGTTGGATCACAGGCTACTTTAATTTGATATAAAGAGTAACATTTCTCATAACTGACGGCCTGATGCTTTTATTTGTCGTTTATATCTATTTACTGATGTGCAAAGCTTGCACTTACCATGCCCTTCTCTGTTATATTGACGGTTGTTATTGAGACACTGCAATAGTGCGCTATTTTGTGGGGAAATGAAGCCCAAGAAAGGACAATTTTGACAGACGTGAAACAATAAAAGAGCCGCGCGTTTATCGTCATTTTTGATTGGAGGCGGGCTTTGGCACAAGCTACTTTTCAGAGGGCGTTTCATTTCACTTAAAGAAAAATGTAGAAACATACTTTTTCCTCTTCACTAGGCTATTCCTGAATTCAGTAATATTCGGGGGGCCAGATGGAAAGCTCTGGCGGGCCGGATGTGGCCCGCGGGCCGCCAGTTGACATTCACTGCTTTACAATATTAATACTTACAATCTAATTTCCAATACTCTCCAATCTCATACCAAGTCTCCATAACTCTCTACCACCAACAAACAATTCTGAGTCCCTTTTAAACCTCTGTCCTTAGTCACATGACTAATTAGGTTAAACCATTGATAGGTGTTTTGCATATTTACACAAATATTAATAAACCATAAATATTTACATAAATACAATATATACAATATAAACACCTATTTACAAACCCATATACCATTAGTAAACACCCAAAAAATACATATACATGAATAAACATATTTACATAATTAAGCAAACTCCCCTGCTCCTACTTACTGCTGTCCTCAGGAACCATACTTAAGGGGTCACGTCATCTCTTTTGGCGTGACACCACGGGAGGACAGAGCAGCAGGTTGTGGTAAGTTTGCGTTGTTACTTTTGTTTACTCAATTAGCATAACCGTTTACAGTTCATTTCCAACAATCGTCATACTCGTGTACTTAGTCCGTGTCTGTGTGTGTTTGTGTGTGCAGGCGAATCACGAGCGGACTACGAGCGGACTATGAGTGGACTACGAGGCGGACTGGCCCCGTGCCATGTGTCTCCGCCCTCGCCGGAAATGCACACCTGAATACAATCAATCAATAAATGTCCTTTTTCCCGCATCTCATATGCGTGCTTATTTCAATCTGCCTGAATATGGGGGTAACGGTGAGCCTGTCGTTACAGACTTGGTTACTTACCATGTTTATTTTGTATTTTGTCACCAGCCAATCTATTGCGACAGGTAACATGCTACAGCCATCGTTTTCCTGAACTTTGTTTTGTAATCCCCTATTTCCTAGCCATTGCTCTCCCCATGTCTTGGCATTCATGCCAGCCATTTCCTATTGTCTGCCACCACCAGCCCTCCACCTCTCTGGACATTCACAACACCACTAACCCCACTGCCATGCTGCCTCTAAAAATTTAGCTATTCAGCCATCTTGTTCCATACACGCACGCACACACAGTCCAGACAATTCTTGTCTCCTGGCATGTGTTTGCAAAATTGGTCCACAACCACAATCTTTACACAAGCAGTATCAAATTGGTGACATAGGGATATTCCAAACAGTTTTCAGAAATTATACATATTTAATGCTGTCTTAAATTTAGCCATTGTAACCAAACTTTTTGCTAGTGTTTGGTGATCATATGCTAGACTGGTAATGACTGATTAAAATATGCAAAATAAATTAATACCATTCATTCAAATGCTACCAAAATTGACACAGACATCCTTTGGATACCAAATATCATATTTTGAACAGTGTACAGAATGGTCAAACGATGCATAGTGACATTATGTGTCTTACTATAATTATTCTGCATGTGCAACATAATGTATAATTTTATCACCAGCATTTTGAATGTTATTGGGAGGGTTATAGTGTGAAATCCAATACCAGAGTGGAGCCAGAGTGTGTGTGTGTTTGTGTCAGAAGTTCAAATACAGAGATGATAGGATTTTTTAAAACGCTTCCACATATAGCCTCTAAATTGAAGCCTTGTCCCACTAAGGGTTTCCATATGAGTATATAAGTGAGTATGAAAATGAATATTTTCAGTGACAGGCGCCATAAATACCTATCACCTGTACTGTATAGTGTTTTTGCCCCAATAAAGATAATGTAGTATAAAATTTTTCATGGAATTGAATAAATGGTAAATGGACTGTACTTATATAGCGCCTTTCTAGTCTTCCGACCACTCAAAGCGCTTTACAGTACGTATCTCATTCACCCATTCACACACATTCATACACTGATGGCATTGGCTGCCATGCAAGGTGCCAATTGCTCATCAGTTTGAGGAGCTAACCATTCATACACATTCACACACTGATGGCACATCTTGCCCAAGGACACTTCGACATGCAGAGGGGATCGAACCACTGATCTTCTGATTAGTGAACGACCCGCTCTACCTCTGAGCCACAGCCGCTATCTATAACAGTATAGATTTTGTATGAATGAAAATAATCAACAATTTTCTTTTCATTGTCACAATTATATATTTTTTTTAGATGACAATGTAACCAAATCTAAGCCAATCAGGCATGAACAAATCTAAAAACCAGTTCTTCCTTTCTTTCACATCTGGAGTCAAATAACAAAGAATAAATGGTACGGAACATGTTAAACTTGCATGAAGTTGATACAAATCTTAACCTCATGTTCATTCTAAACATGACTTATTATGAGTAATGCAAAGTCTGTTAACATTTAAGTTTAAAACATATCACTCTTGCTCTTGTCTTTCACAAGATCATTCAGAAAGTAATATTTAAAAAGTTATATATCTACAGATATGTAACACCAGCAGTTATGTCCTTAGAGGTTGACGTTTAGTGCATTCAAATGCTTTATTATGAGCCAAAAAAGCCAAATCTTCCAGCCATACAGTATCTGACAATGCTAGCAGGCCATAAATATTATATTATAAAAATGGTGCTTCCGGCCGCATGAAATCTGACCACGGGCCGTGATTGGCCCCCGGGCCGTACTTTTGACATCCCTGATTTAGATGATCTAGATTTAGCATGTTATGTTAATCCTTGCAAGAGCACTATGTAGATGACTTGTAATACAATTATGAAGAACATCTAACATAAAGCTGTGGGGAACAATATTGTATGGGATGAGGGCCAAGCATACATAGTGGAAAGCAAGTAAAACAGGTGCAATATTGTCATGGACAGGGCAACAGAAGGTAAATAGTTTGAAGCCAAGCCCCCGAAAAGATAATGATTGAACACCTTAATAACATATTCTCTTGATATTAGATAGTATTATATTTTTATTGGAGGAGAAATGGAGATGGCTGTGTACCATGGTTTGAGATGGATGTTAACATCTGTGTAACTATAAAAGACAATGTTTTGAGCTTAGAAATCAGAAACCTGAATTTCAACCCACTAGTAACAATGGTAGAGCAGAACCTTAAACGCTGGATGCCTCTACATCTGTCGCTTGCTGGTAGAATAAATGCTATAAAAATGAATGTTTTGCCCAAATTTAGCTATCTTTTTCAATGTCTTCCAGTGTATATTCCCATGTCATTTTTTAAACACCTGGACACTCTTATATTCAGCTTCATCTGGAATAATAAGAGTCCACGATTGAACAGAGCCTATCTACAACGTCCAAAGGTGTTAGGTGGTATGGCTCTGCCCAACTTTCAATTGTATTATTGGGCTGCTAATATTCAACCTATTCTCCATTGGCTATATGAGGATCCAGATGCCGGTGCCCCCTCATGGTGCACTCTTGAAGCTAGATCCTGTGCCCCGTCCTCATTGTCAGCATTAATCTATGCACCTTTAGCCTCAGACACCGCCCCGTATATAAGAAATATTTTAGTTCGAACAACACAGGTCCGCCGGCACTACGGATGCCATAGTTTTTCATTGAAATTTTTTTTTTCATTTTTCTATTCAGGACAGCGTGTTTCTGCAGTGGCAAAACAGAGGACTGCGCACACAGCAGGACCTCTTCATAGATGGCTCCTTTCAACAATTGCGCACTAAATTTCTTATTCCACATACACACTTTTTTCGATACTTACAGTTGCGTGATTTTATCCGAAAACAGCTGCCTCATTTTCCAGAATATCCCCTGAGCTCTGATATTGACTCTCTATTGGCACCTGTGCAGTCATTCAAAGGTATAATATCTAACCTATACAGTGCACTTTCATCCCAAAAATCCCTGTCCCTTGACACCATTAAACACAGATGGGAGCAGGATTTAAATGAGAACATACTTGATGAAACTTGGGACGCAATATTAAAAAGAGTCCACACCTCCTCTATCTGTGCAAGGCATGGATTAATACAGTGCAAAATCTTGCATCGAGATCACTGGACCAAAGAGAGGTTATCAGAGAGATTCCTAATACTTCTGAAATGGAAAGATGCCATCCCTCCATCCTACACACTTTGGATCAGAAATACTTTATATTATATGAAATTGGAAAAAATAAAATACACACTTAGAGGTTCAGCTGGCAAATTTAATAAGATTTGGCAACCTTTTCTGAGACGTGGAGGAAAAATCTGAGCTGCATGAATCGAGTTAATTAGGACAACCACTGATTTCATTGTGTCTAAGACAACCCGCTTAAATAGTATTCAATATGTACTGTACTTCTTTAATGTTTTTTGTTTGTTTGTTTTTTTTGTTTTCTGTAACATTCTCTCCTTTTTATGTTTATATATGTCCTCTTTTACAACATGCTTAACATACATTGTCTTAGACTTACTCATTTATTTATTATTATTATTTATCCATCTATATATTTATTTTTCTACATTATGGGGTGGGGAGTGTTCCTGTATGTCTGTGTTCTATTGTGAAAAAAAAGCTTAAAAAAAAAAAAAAGAAAGAAATCAGAAACCTTCATGAACGGACGTCAGGTTTTGTTTTCTGTGAAGAGGATAAAACTCTACTCAACTCTGAAGATCTCTGGTGTGTTGCAAGTGGTGCAGGAGTTGGGACTTGGGACTCAAGGTCCAGCCTTTTGAAGCACAACAGAAATGTAAAGCATAAATTATCATCAGATGATGTGTGACGTCTTTTGAGAACTTCACTGGTACTAGTGAAAGAAGCAAAACTCATACCCGAAAGGTGTTTTGTAATTATGGAGTTATACTGCAAATGTGCATGTGATGACCAACCCGAAGGGCCGGCACGTCATGGGGGGGATTTAGTGCTTTACTGTTTACTCGTTTTTAGACAATTAGTAATTTCACTTGGTTTGGTTAAGTATAGATTATGTTTATTTTAATGAGTTAATTTTCCTGATTTGCTTTGTTGGTAAATTAACTGTTGTCTTTTGTGTTTAGTGTTTATGTTAACCCCTCTTGTGTTTGGTATGGGCTGATCACCCAGTATATAAGTTCCCCTCTTGTGTTCAGTCAGCAGCAGTTTGTTTTGTCTTCTGTTAGCTTGTTCAGTTGACGTTTGTACAGTTTTGTTAATTTGACCTTTTTTATGGGCCCAAATCTTTATTACTTTTGCTTTTTGGGAATTTTGTTGCTTCACATTTTGGGTAAATAAAGACCCCTTTTTGAAAATACTACCTGTTGTCCTCATTGCCGACTGACGCGGTCCCTCACAGTGCACCTCCGCACAAATTGTTGCTTTTCTTAATAATAGGTGTAGGTACTGGAGATGCCTGCTGATTGAATCAGACAGTCCAGTAATGCTTTACCTGAATGACGTGCTAGGATGATGATGTCATCGATCTAGCAGACAGCCTTAGGTTACTTATGAGAGTGTCACTCACTCACTCACATATACGTGTGTGTGTGTGTGTGTGTGTGTGTGTGTGTGTTTTTAGTTTATATGACTCACAGAGCAAATGTTCTTTCTTGCCCCCACCCTCACACACACTCTTTCTCTCCTCCTCCCTCACTGTGTTTCTCTTTAATATTAAAATGTGAGAGGAATAGAAAAGCTTCTGCACCCTCTTCTCTGAGCCAGAACTTCCTTCACACACCCTGCAGAATGCCTGGAAACATCAGATCAGGTAGCCATTTCAAAACTTTGCATGAGGAAACCCAAAGGAAGAACTGTCACTACTCATTCTGCATGCCACCTGTTCTCTTCCTATTCACCATGATTTGTGTATTTATTTAATTCAGTCCTTGGTGTTTCATCTGCTCTCAAACGTCTTTAAAACGACCTTATCTCAGTTATACCAGATTCTTAACAATAAGTTATGATTCAGGTTGACTGACTTTATTATATTGCTGTTGTGTTATTTGGATAATTCTTTGAGTGCTGCAATATTTTGTTTTATCTACTTTCTTTGTTTTTTCCTTAATCTTTGGTCTCTATAGTGCCCATTGTGTGGATGGTGTTGGTCTATCTGTTGTTCTGTAGCAGACTGACCACTGTAGGGGCAGCACCCATCTGTACCAATGCGCAAGCTGGGTGCCATGTCCTCTCTTTGGCCAACCTGTTTGACCGGGTCATCCAACACTCAGCCAGGATGCATGGAATTTCAAATGACCTTCACTCTGAGTTTGTAAGTCTGCAATGTGTTGCAATTTATCTGACAATGTTGTCTAATAATGTTTAATGAACAATTAATGGTTATATTTATGTTTGGTAAGTGTTTAAATGCTACATATGCAACTGATAAGTTAAGGGTGATATCTTGCTAGTTTTCTTTCATCATTTAATCAATGAAACAAGGAGCCTTTTTTTTTTCACAAACTGCTTAATCAAGACTTGTACATGTATGACCAATTTATTGAGTACACCAAGCTAAAACAAATACAGGTTAATGTAACAGTCCTGCAACAAATCCTCTTTTAATGACAGTTCTTAGTTTGTGTTGAAAACATTTGTAGATGATTGATTCAACTGCCCTATTATTTTTGGTGGATATAGTTTGTGATGCCATTGAACTACAGTATGTTGCATTAAACTATTCATAATAATATTATCCTGCATCACATATTGTTGAACATATTTCTCATATTCACCCATTCACAAACACACATTCATACACTGATGTATCAGGATGCAGTGCCTCCTATTCAAAGCACTCACATTGATACTTAGCTCACACAACCAGGTTGTGCCAAGAATCGAACTGAACCCTCTGATTACAACGCTCTCAATCACCTGTACCACAGTTTTAGCTAGATAGACCTAATAAACTGGCAACTAAGTGCAGTCATACACACTCAGATATACTGTATATCCTCAGGCATTTGTGATTATTTGCAGTAGCAGGCTATTGTACTATTTCATTCATCACTTCTGTACTCTAGGTTGACATTTAAATCACATCTGACCTCTGACATTTCATTCTTGAATCCATGTTCATCCTGTCAGGAGCAGTACTTCCTGCCCAGTAAGAATCAAATTGGCCGGGTCAGTCGCAACTGTCACACTTCCACCATCCTCACCCCAAATGGCAAAGAGAATGCTCAAAGAATGGCGGTGAATTAACCTTTAGAAAAGCTTTTTCCTCTCATTGGCATGCACTGTCCACATCATTTTTCCAATAAGAATTTAGAGTTCTTGCATCCTTTCACAGCACCCTTCCCTTTGTACAACCCACTACAATCAATGTTTGAAACATTTCAAAATGTGTTTGTTTCCAGTCTTTACATGCTTTATACATTGTGTCCCTTTACATATATTTTTCTGTCATCCCAAACTTCCAATAAATTTTAGTGATGTCAATTTTTATCTTAACGACACACAACTGTCTTCACACATCTTTTGATTCAACTGACTTGTTCTGTTATCACTGTAGAGAGAGGAGTTAACAGGGGTGATTCTGAAACTCCTGGTAGCATGGAGGGATCCCCTGTCGCATTTCCACCAAAGCATGGTTCATCATTATGACTTCAACAACTTCAGCTCCAATAAAGCTCTTGAGATGAGTGACATGGTGCATGAGCTATGTAAAGGTGTAGAAAAAGTGGCTGAAAAGGTACAGTAAATGGTGTGTGGGGTAGTTTTCATAAGCCCTGTAGCGCCCAGTTACAGTGTTTGCTTGAAGTGTAGAAAGTTTCTGCTTTGAAGACTAGATTAGAACATTAGGACCAGAGTTTTAGATCTGGAGTTGCAACATAAAAAATCACTGAAATGAAAGTGTAGTAGACACGCTGTGTAATGCAATTTTTGTGCAGTCTAGACAAACTATTTATATATATAAATAACATGTTTTATTCTATATTTAGAATTGATTTGTTTGTAAGAAATTAAATGTATTAATATTTTCTTCCTCCTGCTTACTCCACCCTTTTCATGGAATGTATAGAAGTCAATTAGGTCTATATTTTGTGTGGATTCTGTTTTGAAATCGGGCACTAAAATGGGTTAAATAAACTGTGCAAGAATAGAATCAAGATTAAAAAACTATCTTCTAAATATAAAGATGGTGACTCATTACACTTACCAGTGTATACAGTACTATTATTTTGTCCACAATATTAACCATATTTCAATCAATGAGTAGACTAAATAACAGGAACATGTCTGACTGTATGTACCTATTCATCTTCATGTTGTATGTACTTTGTTATGGATTCTTTCTAGTAAATGGGTTTGTTATAATTGTGCAAACTGAAATGTGTCCTCTCTTCTCCAGATGCAGAGGTTGGGGATAATAAGTAACTCAGTCAGCAGCATAGCTTCTCCTGAGGCTTTGTTGTCATCAGACAGTTCTGAGTGGCGTCTGATGAAAGACTATGACCTCCTTTACTGCTTTCGCAGAGATTCCAACAAGGTCCAGAACTATCTGAAGATCCTTAAGTGTCGCATTGTTCCAGAGCATGGATGCTAAAGGCCAGAAAACAATGGAGGCTGTGTTTAACTTCAGTGTGTCAGCACATTGGAATGGAAATGCTACAGTTGAAAACTACATGGATAAAGTTGCAGGTTTTATTGTGTTTTCTATCAGCAGGATTTGGGATGTTAACTTGTATATACGTGTGGTCACTCCTATCATGACTGAAATGCCACTGTACCACAAAGACTCTGCCCACCCCCTGCATCATGCCTGATATTAGTACGGACAAAGAGCTGACTATGAAGAGGATGGAATAAGTGTAATACATATCATAATATACTTCTGTATAACTCATAACCACTTCCAACTAAATATACTGATGTCATATAAAATATTATAAGAAACATGAATACAATGTTTTTTTCTTTTTGCCATTTCTTTTTTGTACAAACACTGATGTTGCAAGACACTACACTTGAAGTCTTCATTAGAGCATTTGACTGATAAAACAAAGCACACACTCTTTTAGATGGCCTGGGCCCAAGTTTACATGTTCTGACTTTTGTCTAAACACAGGACTAATGTTAAAGCCACAACTCTTTCAGTGCACATACTGTATGGGCATGTGAGTGCTGGATTAAGACAGACTTAAAAAAAGTGCAGTGGTTTTAGGAAAGAATATATGGAGTCTTCATTTCTGTTGTTTATCACTCTTTTTGAACTTGCTATGAAGACTTGACATGTGTAGACTATGAATGACGAGAGGTGTGCTTTTCAAAAAATAAAGAAAATGTTTCATGAGCGTAAAGTAACATTCATGTCAGGTTTTCTGTTACATACTTTACATACTACTTTTAAGATTGTGCATTGCACATTATTCTGTAGTTGTATAGACACCACTGTGTATATAATATATACCAGTATCTCCCTCCATCAGTGTACAGTACTCCTAAAGCACAGTGCTTCATGGACTCAACTGTAATCCCTGTGCAAAAATCAACCACGACTTCCACGACGACCACTTGCTCTAACGCCGCGGTTCTCAAAGTGTGAGGCACGCCCCACTGGTGGGGAATAGAGACGTGACAGGTGGGGCGTGCCAAACGGGAGGAAATTTTCTTTTTTATGCCTATCTTTATCCAGACATCCCAACTCTCCCGGAAGCTCCGGGAGTCTCCCGCATATTGATAGCGGCTCCCTGACGCCTGCAAATGAGATCCAATCTCCCGGAATCTGGAGCAAGACCGCGCACTAGACTAGAGAGTGACTGCGCGTGTGTGTGTGTGTGACTATAAACGCAGCGCGTGAGAGCAAAGCGTCCTTATAGCTGTGTGTTGCAGCTTATTAGACCGCCCCCTATCATCTATTTGAATCCATCACCACCCTTCTGACGGATATTACTTGTTTGCTTACTGTGCCAACGGGTCTATTGAGGATGCTGCACTTGCACCTCCAACATGCAAAACAACATTTAAGATGTCTTCATGTGATACATTTGCTCTTAGCTTACAGCGAGGTAAGGCACAGTATAATTGCAGAAGTAAGTGCAGTGTGGTGAAGAAAATTATTCTTCAACAAAAACTAGAATTTCTATGTAACGAGATGATGAGATTTACTGCTGCTAAGATAACCTTGTCTAGTGACCCACTGTTTATATAGCTATGCTTGTGACACAAAGCAGATCCCCTGTCACTGGGTGTGGCTGGGGATATGTGCGTGCATAGTAAATGTAGATAAACATCTAAGCTTTAGCAAGCTAACTTCAGAAACTATGTACCCATTCTGTAGTGTAGGCAGGCGAATAACAAGGCCAGGGAGTAGAGCAAAAGTACTGTTTACTTAACAGTTTAGCAGTACAACAAAGAAACATTAATTCAGCATGTCTATCGTAGCCTACACTGTAGTAGTCGCCATCTTGAACTCTTCTCTATGCTTTTTCGCTATCTTAACAGTATGTCCTTTACAACATTGCCACCTAGTGTTGTGAAGTAACAATACTATAATCAGGGAACACAACATCTCCTCTCTCTGTAAAAGAACATACTTTCAATATAAAGTGAATACTTTGAACCTTGTAAACTGTCTTAGCTGTAATAATCAGGTTATTGCAATCATCTCAGCTTTCTGTTGGTCAACCTATGACGTAACATAGTCCTTATGCCACTTGGGTTTGTGTCTAGCACGTGGCTGTCTGGGAGAGGGGGAATGACTAACACCTGTGTGTAGCAGTCCAGATGTGTCACAGTCTTGTCCAGCCACCGGAGGTGTGTGGGCAAGATGGGAGGCATTCCAAGTCTTTCCATCACTCAGTAAGAAAGAGTTTGGACCTATCCTCTTCCTCACAGTTACAGGGAAAGTGAATCTGGGATGAGCTTTAGGGACGTGATGAGGCTTCCTTATCCTCACTCTCTCTCCTGGTCGGAAAGAAGGCATGCGTGCGCCACGTTTGGCATCAGTGTAACGCTGCATTGTATTCTGATATCTCTGAACAGCATGACGAGCAGAAACATCCAGTGGAGACATGGCAGACGGCAGGGGAAGAATATCCAACTTGGTGCGCATTTTCCTGCCATAAAGGAGTTCATATGGTGAGGTGGAAGTTGAAGCATTTGGCGTTGCACGATACACCTGGAGCCAGTTCATAACAGTCTCAGGCCATGGTTGTGCCTGTTGAATGGCGTTCTGAACGCAGCTTCTCAGGGCACGATGGAATCTCTCGATAGCTCCGTTAGCAGCTGGATAGTAGACTGATGTCCTACTATGGGAGATGCCTCTGGTATGCAGAAATGAGGCAAAAGCTGCAGAAGTGAACTGAGGACCATTGTCCGTAACAATGTTCTCTGGGTTACCATGACGAGAGAAAACAGATGTCAGGAAGTGAATAATATCCTCAGTAGTGGCAGTATGTGAAAAGGCAAGCTCAGGCCACTTGGAGTAATAGTCTGTCAGCGTGATAGCGTACCTGCAGGCAGAAACTGCTGTGTCAAAGGGTCCAACCACGTCAAGGCCAAGTTTCTTCCATGGCCCATCAGGCAGTGGTACTGGTTGCAAAGGAGCAGGGCAAGTAGAGGCTGTTTTATCATTAGCCTGGCAGAGTACACATGAAGCGATGCAAGACTGTACTTGTGAGTCCATCTTAGGCCACCAGTAGAGGTTGCGCAGGCGTTGCTTTGTGCGGACAATCCCTTGATGACTCTCATGTGCAAGCGTAATTAGTGTGTGTCGTAAGGAGAGTGGTGCGATGAGTCTTGAGCCTCTGAGGATGTAGTTATCCTTGACTGATAGCTCATCTCTGATCCTGTAGTATGGGGCCAGTACATCACTTACTGATTTAATGGAGGGAGGCCAACCACTTCCAATTTGTGAGCGCAGGGCTGACAGTTCGGAACAAGCAGAGCAAGCAGAGTCAAAGTCAGCTACTGGAAGGGAGCTCAGGGTAGCAGAAATCTGTGCCACCATCTCAGGTTCTGCATCTGGAATACAGTCAGAAGGCACAGGCAAGGGGAGGCGTGAGAGGCAATCAGCCGTGTAGTTCTGTGAGCCTGGTCGATAGATAATGTCATAGTCAAAACAGAGCAGTCACACAGACCAGCGGGCAACTCTCATTCCAGCCCGACCGATCCCTTTTGTACTGAGCAGTGTTGTTAATGCCTGGTGGTCTGTGCGGAGAGTAAAACGGCGTCCCCACAGGTATGTTCTCCATTTTTCCGTAGCCCACACACAGGCGAGTGCTTCTTTTTCAACAATCGAATATTTTCCCTCTGTTTCAGTCAGTGTGCGTGAAGCAAAAGCCACTGGCTTTTCTGTGCCATCAGGCTGTACTTGGGCAAAGACAGCTCCAAGTCCATAGTCGCTTGCATCTGTGGAAATCACAATTCGCAGCGAAGGGTCGAAAAGAGCAAGTGCAGGACTGTTCACAAGAAGTTGCTTGACTTCCTCAAAACTGCTTTGTGCTGCAGGGGTCCATGTAAATTTGTCTTTGTCACTGGCGCAGGCTCGCATAGGAGCCACAACTGTCGCAAAGTTAGGGAGAAACTTTGAGTACCATGATACTAAGCCCAGAAATGATCTCAGGGCAACAGCATCTGATGGGGAAGGAGCTTTCAGGACGGCATTAATATGCTCTTGGTCAGGAAGGATGCCATCTGCAGTAATGGTATGACCTAGGAAGCGTAGTGAGGTCTTCCTGAAGTGACACTTGTTCTCATTTAGCACCAGTCCAGCCTCCTTCACCTTTTGGAGGACAGTGTTGAGGTTCTGGTCATGCTCAGCAGGGGTGTTACCATAGACAGTGAGGTCGTCCAGATAATTTTGGACACCTGGGAGGCCATTGAGGATGTCAGCCATCATTTTCTGGAAGGCTGAGGGAGCTGACGCAAGGCCATAAGGAACCCTGCAGAATCTGAACAAACCATCATGTGTAATAAATGCTGTGAGGTCCCTGCTATCTTCATGAAGAGGCAACTGGTAGTATGCGTTAGCCAGGTTGATTGTAGAAAACATCTTTGCACCTTGTAAGTTTGCAAACAGTTCATCCACATGAGGTAGGGGGTAGCAGTCTGTGATCACAGCTTTGTTTGGTTCACGTAGATCTGTGCACATCCGTATTCCACCAGTTTTCCGTCCTGTGACCACAATAGGCGAAACCCAGGGTGATGCATCAATTTTTTCAATCACGCCGGCTTTCAGCAGTCGGTCCAGTTCAGCTGACACAGAAGCTCTTACAGCGAAAGGCAGGCGTCGTAGTTTCTGGCGTACTGGTTTAACAGTGGAATCAATTTTCACTTTATGCACAAAGTTTTGTGCACAGCCGATGTCTGGAGCAGCAGGGATGCAGGAAGCAGGTGCAGAGTTAGTGGTCAGCACAGAAGCAGGCGAAGCAGTCACACAGCTGACGGCAGGAGCAGCAGAGGTGCAGGGAGTAGATGCAGAGTTTGTGGTAAGCACGGGAGGGAGGACAGTGTTACCTTCGATGCAGATGCTTAAGGCTTTCATAAGATCTCTTCCTAAGAGGGAGGTCCCTTTCTTCACCACGTAGAATGTGACTGGAGCAGTGAGAACTCCTCTACTCACTTTGACTTGTAGGCAGCCAAGTACAGGAATTTTCTTCCTTGTGTATGTCACCAGCTGACTAGCAGGTGGAAGCAGTGGTGTGTCATTGAAGTACTGAACATAGATGTAGTGTGGCAAAATAGACACTGCAGATCCTGTGTCAACAACCAGTTCATGCTCTTTGGTAAGAGAAGCAGGTGTACTGATATTGATTTTGCACTTAAGTGTATCTGGTGCATGGCAATGGTTGTTTAGGTATAGCACAGTCAGTTTAGGTAGCTGAATCTCACCTACATCACTTGTCTTGGATGAGCGACAAACACGAGCAAAATGACCAACTTTATGGCAAGACTTGCAAGTTACTTTGGCTGCAGGGCATTGAGAATAATTAGCCAGATGTTTGTCAGAGCCACACCTGAAACAGCTGCGGGAAGATGTAGTAGTAGCATTGGGTGACTTGTTTGGGCGAGGGTGCTGTTTGTATTTCTTTTTAGTGAACTGTGAACGGGGCTGCACAGCTTGCACTGGAACACTGTCATTTGCTGTAATTGCTTTGGCTTGTTGAACAGCGGATTCCACTTGTGATGCAATTGTTAAAGCTTTGTCCAGTGTCAGATCTGGTTCGAGCAAGAGCCTCTCTCTTATGTTCGAGTTAGTCACATGTTCAATCAACTGATCACGGATCATTTCATCTGTTTTGTCATCAAATCCGCATTTTGAAGCAAGATCACGCAGCACGGCCACATACTGTGCAATAGTCTCATGAGGGGCTTGTCTTCGCTGTCTGAAGGCATGTCGTTCCACAACAACATTTACTTTGGGTGTATAGTGTTTCTCTAGAGCAGCGACGGCAGAGTCAAAGGAGTCACCTGTATCTGGTAACGAGTAGAAAGTCCGTTGTCCCTCGGCTCCGAGACAGTGGATTAATGTAGCCCTCCTGCGAGCTTCAGGCCAAGCGTTTCCCGTTGCATTAATTACCAGCAGATAATTCTTGAAAATCCGCATCCACATGTCGAAGGGTATCTGCGGCTCCCCGGGCACGGCAAAAACATCGGAGGTGCAGGGACATTTCCCGCCATGTTGAGTCAGCCAAAAAAGAGCAAAAAACACGTACGTCGGTTCTTTTCTCGTCGCCAAAATGTAGTGTAGGCAGGCCAATAACAAGGCCAGGGAGTAGAGCAAAAGTACTGTTTACTTAACAGTTTAGCAGTACAACAAAGAAACACTAGAAAAATTCCTAAAGAAATTTTGAGTGTGCCTGACTCTGGCCCCGTCGCCCCCATACATTATTATTGACACTGCTCAGCAAATTCAGTATTAATACAACAAGCTGTGTGAGTGAAAACAGCCCCTCCCCCCTCTGCTCCCTCAGGCAGGAGGTTGCCAAGCAACCAGGGCCAACTGCCGGGCCCTAATCAGCAGAGCAGTTAGGTGCACCTGTTAGAATGTCAGTTGGAAATGCCCAGAGAGAGAGACAAAATGCTGAAAGTCACCCCTCGAACAGAAAGAACTCCTGACCAAACCGTTGCTCCAATCACTGAACCAACTTTACTGTGAGCATGCTGAGCCCTTCCTGAACGTCTAGATACCTTTTTTGTGTGATAACATGAAGAAATGTGCCTCTATGAGCGATTCAAAGAAAGGTTACTTCTGCTCTCCTCCAGAAAATTTCCCGCTTTTTTAACATGGCAGTCTATGGGGCTGTGGATGGGTGTTGCTGCCGCATCTTTGCGTGTGACGCCAAAACTATACAGCCGACAGCTTCAGCAGTGTTATCACTGCGACCACCACAAATTTTCCTACGTTTCTATGTATAAATTATTTCTGTAGAGTGACATTTGCGGCCTTGAGCGCAGTTTACAAATTTATTTTTCAACTAATTTCTCTCTCCCTCTGCCCTCTAGCGATGATGTCACCAACTGTAGCTCGCGAACATTCTACCAATACACACCCATTCATTTTTTGGCGTGGTTTTTGGCGATTTTTGGCAAAACCGTTTGGCGAAACGCTTAGAAAAGTCATAGCCTGCGTCGCCCAGCCGAGCCGGTCGATTTGACACCTTTTTGCGTGTGTGCGACAAAAACTGTGGGACGAGTAGCGCGTCAAAAAAAGGGCGTAAGAATAATAATAATAACTAGAAAAATTTCTAAAGAAATTTTGAGTGTGCCTGACTCTGGCCCCGTCGCCCCCGTCGCCCCCATACATTATTATTGACACTGCTCAGCAAATTAAGTATTAATACAACAAGCTGTGTGAGTGAAAACAGCCCCTCCCCCTCTGCTCCCTCAGGCAGGAGGTTGCCAAGCAACCAGGGCCAACTGCCGGGCCCTAATCAGCAGAGCAGTTAGGTGCACCTGTTAGAATGTCAGTTGGAAATGCCCAGAGAGAGAGAGAGAAAATGCTGAAAGTCACCCGTCGAACAGAAAGGACTCCTGACCAAACCGTTGCTCCAATCACTGAACCGACTTTACAGTGAGCATGCTGAGCCCTTCCTGAACGTCTAGATAACAGTTTTGTGTGATAACATGAAGAAATGTGCCTCTATGAGTGATTCAAAGAAAGGTTACTTCTGCTCTCCTCCAGAAATTTTCCCGCTTTTTTAACATGGCAGTCTATGGGGCTGTGGATGGGTGTTGCTGGCGCATCTTTGTGTGTGACGCCAAAACTATACAGCCGACAGCTTCAGCAGTGTTATCACTGCGACCACCACAAATTTTCCTACGTTTCTATGTATAAATTATTTCTGTAGTGTGACATTTGCGGCTTTGAGCGCAGTTTACAAATTTATTTTTCGACGAATTTCTCTCTCCCTCTGCCCTCTAGCGATGATGTCACCAACTGTAGCTCGCGAACATTCTACCAATACACACCCATTCATTTTTTGGCGTGGTTTTTGGCGATTTTTAGGCAAACTGTTTGGTGAAACCCTTAGAAAAGTCATAGCATACCGATCCCGGCCGAGCCGGTCGATTTGACACCTTTTTTGTGTATGTGCGACCAAAACTCTGGGAGGAGTAGTCGACCGAAAAACGTACGGAAGAATAATAATAATAACTAGAAAAATTTCTAAAGAAATTTTGAGTGTGCCTGACTCTGGCCCCGTCGCCACCATACATTATTATTGACACTGCTCAGCAAATTCAGTATTAATACAACAAGCTGTGTGAGTGAAAACAGCCCCTCCCCCCCTCTGCTCCCTCAGGCAGGAGGTTGCCAAGCAACCAGGGCCAACTGCCGGGCCCTAATCAGCAGAGCAGTTAGGTGCACCTGTTAAAATGTCAGTTGGAAATGCCCAGAGAGAGAGACAAAATGCTGAAAGTCACCCCTCGAACAGAAAGGACTCCTGACCAAACCATTTGGCCTATCATTGAACCGACTTCATTTTGAGCATCGTCAGCCCTTCCTGAACGTCTACATTACTGTTTTGTGTTATAACATGAAGAATTGTGCCCTCTACGAGCGATTCAAAGAAAGGTTACTTCTGCTCTCCTCCAGAAATTTTCCCGCTTTTTTAACATGGCAGTCTATGGGGCTGTGGATGGGTGTTGCTGCCGCATCTTTGCGCGTGACGCCAAAACTATAAAGCTGACAGCTTCAGCAGTGTTATCACTGCGACTACCACAAATTTTCCTACGTTTCTAGTGAAAAAATTAATTCTGTGGAATGACATTTGTGTCCTCAATCGCACTTTACAAATTTATTTTTCGACGAATTTCTCTCTCCCTCTGCCCTCTAGCGATGATGTCACCAACTGTAGCTCGCAAACATTCTACCAATACACACCCATTCATTTTTTGGCGTGGTTTTTGGCGATTTTTGGCAAAACCGTTTGCCGAAACCCTTAGAAAAGTCATAGCACACCATTCCCGATCGAGCCGCACGTTTTGATACCACTTTTGTTTATGTGCGACCAAAACTCTGGGAGGAGAAGCGAACCGAAAAAACATACGGAAGAAATATAAGAATAATAATAAAATTAAGTATGGGGAATAGTATATAGTGTGCTCTTTCAGGCACACTCAACTAGAAAAATTTCTAAAGAAATTTTGAGTGTGCCTGACTCTGGCCCCGTCGAGCCCTACATTAAATAGCTGTCAGCATGTGTATGCGCGCGTGTGTGTGTTTTGTCTGTTAATTAGAGGGTTTTCCAAAGTCTTTTATTTTGAAGGGACTCTTATTTTGAAAGAATTTTGTCTAGTGTGTGTTTCTGTGTGTCTGTGTGTGTCTGTCTGTCTGTCTGTCTGTGTCTCCCTCTATCCATCTATCTGTCTGTGTTTATCTCTGTGAGAGAGAAGGATAAAATGGCCGACATTCAAACTGTATTATTGACAGTTATTGTTATTATACAGAGAGTTCAATCAAGTTAATCACAGTCAGGCTTGTGGAGGGCAGTTAAGGAGAAAGTTTTACAGTCTTTTATTTTGAAGGAACTCTTATTTTGAAAGTCTTGTTGTGTGTGTGTGTGTGTGTGTGTGATGTTTGTGTGTGTGTGTGTGTGTGTGTGTGTGTGTGTGTTTGTGTCTGAGAGAGAGAAGGATAAAATGGCCGACATTAAAAATGTAGCCTTGATAGTCATTGATTAAGATAGCCCCTCCCCCCTCTCCTCCCTCAGACAGGCTTGAGGTTGCCAAGCAACCAGGGCCAACTGCCGGCCCTAATCAGCAGAGCAGTTAGGTGCACCTGTTAGAATGTCTAGTGATATAATTTTTATTTCTGTAGTACAAAATCTGTGTCCGTTAAGGAGAGAGTTTTACAAAGTCTTTTATTTTGAAGGGACTCTTATTTTGAAGGGACTTTTATTTTGAAAGCCTTTGATCTGTCTGTCTGTCTGTCTGTCAAAGAGAGTTTTTCAAAGTCTTTTATTTTGAAGGGACTCTTATTTTGAAAGCCTTTTGTCTTGTCTGTGTGTGTGTGTGTGTGTGTGTGTGTCTGCGAGAGAGATGGATAAAATGGCCGACATTAAAAATGTAGCCTTGATAGTCATTGATTAAGATAGCCCCTCCCCCCTCTCCTCCTTCAGACAGGCTTGAGGTTGCCAAGCAACCAGGGCCAACTGCCCTAATCAGCAGAGCAGTTAGGTGCACCTGTTGTCAGTTGGCAATGCCCAGAGAGACACACAGAGAAAATCTTCAAATGAACTCCCTCGAAGAGGTGGCAAAAAATGCCATAAGGTGTGCCACAAACCAAAATCCGAAAGTACCAACAGTAAGCTCGTCTCGTGGACCATGTCTGGGCAGATTTTCAGGCGAAAATTGGATAAACTTTGGCCTTCGTGGTGATACAAAGAACAGGTGCTCCCTGCTCCTTTTGGAAATTTCTCCTCTCCCGTTAACATGGGCGTAGATGCGGCCGTGGGTCTGTTTGTGTCTGTCTGTCTGTCTGTGTCTCCCTCTATCCATCTATCTGTCTGTGTTTATCTCTGAGAGAGAAGGATAAAATGGCCGACATTCAAACTGTATTATTGACAGTCATTGTTATTATACAGAGAGTTCAATCAAGTTAATCACAGTCAGGCTTGTGGGGGGCAGTTAAGGAGAAAGTTTTACAGTCTTTTATTTTGAAGGAACTCTTATTTTGAAAGTCTTGTTGTGTGTGTGTGTGTGTGTGTGTGTATGTTTGTGTGTGTGCGTGTGTGTTTTGCCTGTTAAGGAGAGAGTTTTCTAAAATATTTTATTTTGAAGGGACTCTTATTTTGAAAGTCTGTGTGTCTCTCTATCTATGTCTGTGTATGTGTCTGCGAGAGAGAAGGATAAAATGGGCGACATTAAAAATGTAGCCTTGATAGTCATTGATTAAGATAGCCCCTCCCCCCTCTCCTCCCTCAGACAGGCTTGAGGTTGCCAAGCAACCAGGGCCAACTGCCGGCCCTAATCAGCAGAGCAGTTAGGTGCACCTGTTACAATGTCAGTTGGAAATGCCCAGAGAGAGAGAGAGAAAATGCTGAAACCGCCCGTCGAAAAAGACGGTGTGGTGGCCAAACCGTTTGGCCTATCATTGAACCGACTTCACTATGAGCATCTTGAGCTCCTCCTGATCATCTACATATATATTTGAGGCGAAAATTGTATAAACCTTGGCCTTGGTAGTCATAGAAAGAACAGGTGCTCCCTGCTCCTTTTGGAAATTTCTCCTCTCCCGTTAACATGGGCGTAGATGCGGCCGTGGGTTGGTGTTGCTGCCGCATCTTTGTGTCTCACGCCAAAACTATAAAGCCGACAGCTTCAGCAGTGTTATCACTGCGACCACCACAGATTTTCCTACATTTCTAGCTATAAAATTATTTCTGTAGAGAGACATTTGTGGCCTCAATCGCAGTTTACAAATTTTTTTTTTGACGAATTTCTCTCTCTCTCTGCCCTCTAGCGATGACATCACCCACTCTAGGTCTGGGACATTCTACCAATACACACCCATTCATTTTTTTGGCGTGGTTTTTGGCGATTTTTGGCAAAACCGTTCAGTGAAACCCTTAGAAAAGTCATAGCATACCGATCCCGGCCGAGGCCGGTCGATTTGACACCTTTTTTGTGTATGTGCGACCAAAACTCTGGGAGGAGTAGTCGACCGAAAAACGTACGGAAGAATAATAATAACTAGAAAAATTTCTAAAGAAATTTTGAGTGTGCCTGACTCTGGCCCCGTCGAGCCCTACATTAAATAGCTGTCAGCGTGTGTATGCGCGTGTGTGTGTTTTGTCTGTTAATAAGAGGGTTTTCCAAAGTCTTTTATTTTGAAGGGACTCTTATTTTGAAAGAATTTTGTCTAGTGTGTGTGTGTCTGTGTGTCTGTGTGTGTCTGTCTGTCTGTCTGTGTCTCCCTCTATCCATCTATCTGTCTGTGTTTATCTCTGAGAGAGAAGGATAAAATGGCCGACATTCAAACTGTATTATTGACAGTCATTGTTATTATACAGAGAGTTCAATCAAGTTAATCACAGTCAGGCTTGTGGGGGGCAGTTAAGGAGAAAGTTTTACAGTCTTTTATTTTGAAGGAACTCTTATTTTGAAAGTCTTGTTGTGTGTGTGTGTGTGTGTGTGTGTGTGTGTGTGTGTATGTTTGTGTGTGTGTGCGTGTGTGTTTTGCCTGTTAAGGAGAGAGTTTTCTAAAATATTTTATTTTGAAGGGACTCTTATTTTGAAAGTCTGTGTGTCTCTCTATCTATGTCTGTGTATGTGTCTGCGAGAGAGAAGGATAAAATGGCCGACATTAAAAATGTAGCCTTGATAGTCATTGATTAAGATAGCCCCTCCCCCCTCTCCTCCCTCAGACAGGCTTGAGGTTGCCAAGCAACCAGGGCCAACTGCCGGCCCTAATCAGCAGAGCAGTTAGGTGCACCTGTTACAATGTCAGTTGGAAATGCCCAGAGAGAGAGAGAGAAAATGCTGAAACCGCCCGTCGAAAAAGACGGTGTGGTGGCCAAACCGTTTGGCCTATCATTGAACCGACTTCACTATGAGCATCTTGAGCTCCTCCTGATCATCTACATATATATTTGAGGCGAAAATTGTATAAACCTTGGCCTTGGTAGTCATAGAAAGAACAGGTGCTCCCTGCTCCTTTTGGAAATTTCTCCTCTCCCGTTAACATGGGCGTAGATGCGGCCGTGGGTTGGTGTTGCTGCCGCATCTTTGTGTCTCACGCCAAAACTATAAAGCCGACAGCTTCAGCAGTGTTATCACTGCGACCACCACAGATTTTCCTACATTTCTAGCTATAAAATTATTTCTGTAGAGAGACATTTGTGGCCTCAATCGCAGTTTACAAATTTTTTTTTTTCGAATTTCTCTCTCTCTCTGCCCTCTAGCGATGACATCACCCACTCTAGGTCTGGGACATTCTACCAATACACACCCATTCATTTTTTTGGCGTGGTTTTTGGCGATTTTTGGCAAAACCGTTCAGTGAAACCCTTAGAAAAGTCATAGCATACCGATCCCGGCCGAGCCGGTCGATTTGACACCTTTTTGTGTGTATGTGCGACCAAAACTCTGGGAGGAGTAGTCGACCGAAAAACGTACGGAAGAATAATAATAACTAGAAAAATTTCTAAAGAAATTTTGAGTGTGCCTGACTCTGGCCCCGTCGAGCCCTACATTAAATAGCTGTCAGCGTGTGTATGCGCGTGTGTGTGTGTTTTGTCTGTTAATTAGAGAGTTTTCCAAAGTCTTTTATTTTGAAGGGACTCTTCTTTTGAAAGAATTTTGTCTAGTGTGTGTGTCTGTGTGTCTGTGTCTGTCTGTCTGTCTGTCTGTGTCTCCCTCTATCCATCTATCTGTCTGTGTTTATCTCTGAGAGAGAAGGATAAAATGGCCGACATTCAAACTGTATTATTGACAGTCATTGTTATTCAATAGTAGTTGTAGTTCAATCAAGTTAATCACAGTCAGGCTTGTGGGGGGCAGTTAAGGAGAAAGTTTTACAGTCTTTTATTTTGAAGAAACTCTTATTTTGAAAGTCTTGTTGTGTGTGTGTGTGTGTGTGTGTGTTTTGCCTGTTGAGGAGAGAGTTTTCTAAAATATTTTGTTTTGAAGGGACTCTTATTTTGAAAGTCTGTGTGTCTCTCTATCTATGTCTGTGTATGTGTCTGCGACAGAGAAGGATAAAATGGCCGACATTAAAAATGTAGCCCTGATAGTCATTGATATTATAAAGACAGTGAAAACAGCCCCTCCCCCCTCTGCTCCCTGTCTGTGTCTGTGAGAGGGGCCAGGTGGAGCCCACCAATCAGAGCAGAGCAATCAACCGCAGCTGCTGTATGAGATTAAACAGTGCTGAGAGAGAGAAAAACGTCTGAAAGCCACCCCTCGAACAGAAAGGACTCCTGACCAAACCGTTGCTCCAATCTCTGAACCGACTTTACTGTGAGCATGCTGAGCCCTTCCCGAACGTCTAGAGACCTGTTTTGTGTGATTGTCAGGAAGAAATGTCCCCTTTAGAGCGATTCAAAGAAATGTCACTTCTGCTTTCCTCCAGAAAATTTCCCGCTTTTTTAACATGGCAGTCTATGGGGCTGTGGATGGGTGTTGCTGCCGCATCTTTGCGTGTGACGCCAAAACTATAAAGCTGACAGCTTCAGCAGTGTTATCACTGCGACCACCACAAATTTTCCTACGTTTCTATGTATAAATTATTTCTGTAGAGTGAAATTTGCGGCCTCAAGCGCAGTTTACAAATTTTTTTTTCGAGGAATTTCTTTCTCCCTCTGCCCTCTAGCGATGATGTCACCAACTGTAGCTCGCGAACATTCTACCAATACACACCCATTCATTTTTTGGCGTGGTTTTTGGCGATTTTTGGCAAAACCGTTCAGTGAAACCCTTAGAAAAGTCATAGCATACCGATCCCGGCCGAGCCGGTCGATTTGACACCTTTTTTGTGTATGTGCGACCAAAACTCTGGGAGGAGTAGTCGACCGAAAAACGTACGGAAGAATAATAATAATAACTAGAAAAATTTCTAAAGAAATTTTGAGTGTGCCTGACTCTGGCCCCGTCGAGCCCTACATTAAATAGCTGTCAGCGTGTGTATGCGCGCATGTGTGTGTGTTTTGTCTGTTAATTAGAGGGTTTTCCAAAGTCTTTTATTTTGAAGGGACTCTTATTTTGAAAGAATTTTGTCTAGTGTGTGTCTGTGTGTGTCTGTCTGTCTGTCTGTCTGTCTGTGTCTCCCTCTATCCATCTATCTGTCTGTGTTTATCTCTGAGAGAGAAGGATAAAATGGCCGACATTCAAACTGTATTATTGACAGTCATTGTTATTATACAGAGAGTTCAATCAAGTTAATCACAGTCAGGCTTGTGGGGGGCAGTTAAGGAGAAAGTTTTACAGTCTTTTATTTTGAAGGAACTCTTATTTTGAAAGTCTTGTTGTGTGTGTGTGTGTGTGTGTGTGTGTGTGTGTATGTTTGTGTGTGTGTGCGTGTGTGTTTTGCCTGTTAAGGAGAGAGTTTTCTAAAATATTTTATTTTGAAGGGACTCTTATTTTGAAAGTCTGTGTGTCTCTCTATCTATGTCTGTGTATGTGTCTGCGAGAGAGAAGGATAAAATGGCCGACATTAAAAATGTAGCCTTGATAGTCATTGATTAAGATAGCCCCTCCCCCCTCTCCTCCCTCAGACAGGCTTGAGGTTGCCAAGCAACCAGGGCCAACTGCCGGCCCTAATCAGCAGAGCAGTTAGGTGCACCTGTTACAATGTCAGTTGGAAATGCCCAGAGAGAGAGAGAGAAAATGCTGAAACCGCCCGGTGTGTGTGTGTGTCTGTGTGTCTGTTTGTGTCTGTCTGTCTGTCTGTGTCTCCCTCTATCCATCTATCTGTCTGTGTTTATCTCTGAGAGAGAAGGATAAAATGGCCGACATTCAAACTGTATTATTGACAGTCATTGTTATTATACAGAGAGTTCAATCAAGTTAATCACAGTCAGGCTTGTGGGGGGCAGTTAAGGAGAAAGTTTTACAGTCTTTTATTTTGAAGGAACTCTTATTTTGAAAGTCTTGTTGTGTGTGTGTGTGTGTGTGTGTGTGTGTGTATGTTTGTGTGTGTGTGCGTGTGTGTTTTGCCTGTTAAGGAGAGAGTTTTCTAAAATATTTTATTTTGAAGGGACTCTTATTTTGAAAGTCTGTGTGTCTCTCTATCTATGTCTGTGTATGTGTCTGCGAGAGAGAAGGATAAAATGGCCGACATTAAAAATGTAGCCTTGATAGTCATTGATTAAGATAGCCCCTCCCCCCTCTCCTCCCTCAGACAGGCTTGAGGTTGCCAAGCAACCAGGGCCAACTGCCGGCCCTAATCAGCAGAGCAGTTAGGTGCACCTGTTACAATGTCAGTTGGAAATGCCCAGAGAGAGAGAGAGAAAATGCTGAAACCGCCCGGTGTGTGTGTGTCTGTGTGTCTGTTTGTGTCTGTCTGTCTGTCTGTGTCTCCCTCTATCCATCTATCTGTCTGTGTTTATCTCTGAGAGAGAAGGATAAAATGGCCGACATTCAAACTGTATTATTGACAGTCATTGTTATTATACAGAGAGTTCAATCAAGTTAATCACAGTCAGGCTTGTGGGGGGCAGTTAAGGAGAAAGTTTTACAGTCTTTTATTTTGAAGGAACTCTTATTTTGAAAGTCTTGTTGTGTGTGTGTGTGTGTGTGTGTGTATGTTTGTGTGTGTGTGCGTGTGTGTTTTGCCTGTTAAGGAGAGAGTTTTCTAAAATATTTTATTTTGAAGGGACTCTTATTTTGAAAGTCTGTGTGTCTCTCTATCTATGTCTGTGTATGTGTCTGCGAGAGAGAAGGATAAAATGGCCGACATTAAAAATGTAGCCTTGATAGTCATTGATTAAGATAGCCCCTCCCCCTCTCCTCCCTCAGACAGGCTTGAGGTTGCCAAGCAACCAGGGCCAACTGCCGGCCCTAATCAGCAGAGCAGTTAGGTGCACCTGTTACAATGTCAGTTGGAAATGCCCAGAGAGAGAGAGAGAAAATGCTGAAACCGCCCGTCGAAAAAGACGGTGTGGTGGCCAAACCGTTTGGCCTATCATTGAACCGACTTCACTATGAGCATCTTGAGCTCCTCCTGATCATCTACATATATATTTGAGGCGAAAATTGTATAAACCTTGGCCTTGGTAGTCATAGAAAGAACAGGTGCTCCCTGCTCCTTTTGGAAATTTCTCCTCTCCCGTTAACATGGGCGTAGATGCGGCTGTGGGTTGGTGTTGCTGCCGCATCTTTGTGTCTCACGCCAAAACTATAAAGCCGACAGCTTCAGCAGTGTTATCACTGCGACCACCACAAATTTTCCTACATTTCTAGCTATAAAATTATTTCTGTAGAGAGACATTTGTGGCCTCAATCGCAGTTTACAAATTTTTTTTTTTGACGAATTTCTCTCTCTCTCTGCCCTCTAGCGATGACATCACCCACTCTAGGTCTGGGACATTCTACCAATACACACCCATTCATTTTTTTGGCGTGGTTTTTGGCGATTTTTGGCAAAACCGTTCAGTGAAACCCTTAGAAAAGTCATAGCATACCGATCCCGGCCGAGCCGGTCGATTTGACACCTTTTTTGTGTATGTGCGACCAAAACTCTGGGAGGAGTAGTCGACCGAAAAAACGTACGGAAGAATAATAATAATTATAATAATAATAAGAATAATAAGTATGGTGGATAGTATATAGTGTGCTCTTTCAGGCACACTCAATAAGAATAACTAGAAAAATTTCTAAAGAAATTTTGAGTGTGCCTGACTCTGGCCCCGTCGCCCCCATACATTATTATTGACACTGCTCAGCAAATTCAGTATTAATACAACAAGCTGTGTGAGTGAAAACAGCCCCTCCCCCCTCTGCTCCCTCAGGCAGGAGGTTGCCAAGCAACCAGGGCCAACTGCCGGGCCCTAATCAGCAGAGCAGTTAGGTGCACCTGTTAAAATGTCAGTTGGAAATGCCCAGAGAGAGAGACAAAATGCTGAAAATCACCCCTCGAACAGAAAGGACTCCTGACCAAACCATTTGGCCTATCATTGAACCGACTTCATTTTGAGCATCGTGAGCCCTTCCTGAACGTCTACATTACTGTTTTGTGTGATAACATGAAGAATTGTGCCCTCTACGAGCGATTCAAAGAAAGGTTACTTCTGCTCTCCTCCAGAAATTTTCCCGCTTTTTTAACATGGCAGTCTATGGGGCTGTGGATGGGTGTTGCTGCCGCATCTTTGCGCGTGACGCCAAAACTATAAAGCTGACAGCTTCAGCAGTGTTATCACTGCGACCAGCACAAATTTTCCTACGTTTCTAGTGAAAAAATTAATTCTGTGGAATGACATTTGTGTCCTCAATCGCACTTTACAAATTTATTTTTCGACGAATTTCTCTCTCCCTCTGCCCTCTAGCGATGACATCACACACTCTAGCTCGCGAACATTCTACCAATACACACCCATTCATTTTTTGGCCTGGTTTTTGGCGATTTCTGGCAAAACCGTTTGCCGAAACCCTTAGAAAAGTCATAGCACACCATTCCCGATGGAGCCGCACGTTTTGATACCACTTTTGTGTATGTGCGACCAAAACTCTGGGAGGAGAAGCGAACCGAAAAAAACACGGAAGAAACGGAAGACGAATAATAATAAGCCCGAGGAATAGTATATAGTGTGCTCTTTCAGGCACACTCAATAAGTATGGGGAATAGTATATAGTGTGCTCTTTCAGGCACACTCAACTAGAAAAATTTCTAAAGAAATTTTGAGTGTGCCTGACTCTGGCCCCGTCGAGCCCTACATTAAATAGCTGTCAGCGTGTGTATGCGCGTGTGTGTGTGTTTTGTCTGTTAATTAGAGGGTTTTCCAAAGTCTTTTATTTTGAAGGGACTCTTATTTTGAAAGAATTTTGTCTAGTGTGTGTGTCTGTGTGTCTGTGTGTGTCTGTCTGTCTGTCTGTGTCTCCCTCTATCCATCTATCTGTCTGTGTTTATCTCTGTGAGAGAGAAGGATAAAATGGCCGACATTCAAACTGTATTATTGACAGTCATTGTTATTATACAGAGAGTTCAATCAAGTTAATCACAGTCAGGCTTGTGGGGGGCAGTTAAGGAGAAAGTTTTACAGTCTTTTATTTTGAAGGAACTCTTATTTTGAAAGTCTTGTTGTGTGTGTGTGTATGTTTGTGTGTGTGTGCGTGTGTGTGCGTGTGTGTTTTGCCTGTTGAGGAGAGAGTTTTCTAAAATATTTTGTTTTGAAGGGACTCTTATTTTGAAAGTCTGTGTGTCTTTCTATCTATGTCTGTGACAGAGAAGGATAAAATGGCCGACATTAAAAATGTAGCCCTGATAGTCATTGATATTATAAAGACAGTGAAAACAGCCCCTCCCCCCTCTGCTCCCTGTCTGTGTGTCTGTGAGAGGGGCCAGGTGGAGCCCACCAATCAGAGCAGAGCAATCAACCGCAGCTGCTGTGTGAGATTAAACAGTGCTGAGAGAGAGAAAAACGTCTGAAAGCCACCCCTCGAACAGAAAGGACTCCTGACCAAACCGTTGCTCCAATCTCTGAACCGACTTTACTGTGAGCATGCTGAGCCCTTCCCGAACGTCTAGAGACCTGTTTTGTGTTATTACCAGGAAGAAATGTCCCCTTTACAGCGATTCAAAGAAATGTTACTTCTGCTTTCCTCCAGAAAATTTCCCGCTTTTTTAACATGGCAGTCTATGGGGCTGTGGATGGGTGTTGCTGCCGCATCTTTGCGTGTGACGCCAAAACTATAAAGCTGACAGCTTCAGCAGTGTTATCACTGCGACCACCACAAATTTTCCTACGTTTCTATGTATAAATTATTTCTGTAGAGTGACATTTGCGGCCTCAAGCGCAGTTTACAAATTTTTTTTTCGAGGAATTTCTTTCTCCCTCTGCCCTCTAGCGATGATGTCACCAACTGTAGCTCGCGAACATTCTACCAATACACACCCATTCATTTTTTTGGCGTGGTTTTTGGCGATTTTTGGCAAAACCGTTTGCCGAAACGCTTAGAAAAGTCATAGCACACCATTCCCGATCGAGCCGCACGTTTTGATACCACTTTTGTGTATGTGCGACCAAAACTCTGGGAGGAGAAGCGAACCGAAAAAACATACGGAAGAAATATAAGAATAACTAGAAAAATTTCTAAAGAAATTTTGAGTGTGCCTGACTCTGGCCCCGTCGAGCCCTACATTAAATAGCTGTCAGCGTGTGTATGCGCGCGTGTGTGTGTTTTGTCTGTTAATTAGAGGGTTTTCCAAAGTCTTTTATTTTGAAGGGACTCTTATTTTGAAAGAATTTTGTCTAGTGTGTGTCTGTGTGTGTCTGTCTGTCTGTCTGTCTGTGTCTCCCTCTATCCATCTATCTGTCTGTGTTTATCTCTGTGAGAGAGAAGGATAAAATGGCCGACATTCAAACTGTATTATTGACAGTTATTGTTATTATACAGAGAGTTCAATCAAGTTAATCACAGTCAGGCTTGTGGAGGGCAGTTAAGGAGAAAGTTTTACAGTCTTTTATTTTGAAGGAACTCTTATTTTGAAAGTCTTGTTGTGTGTGTGTGTGTGTGTATGTTTGTGTGTGTGTGCGTGTGTGTGTTTGTGTGTGTTTGTGTCTGCGAGAGAGAAGGATAAAATGGCCGACATTAAAAATGTAGCCTTGATAGTCATTGATTAAGATAGCCCCTCCCCCCTCTCCTCCCTCAGACAGGCTTGAGGTTGCCAAGCAACCAGGGCCAACTGCCGGCCCTAATCAGCAGAGCAGTTAGGTGCACCTGTTACAATGTCAGTTGGAAATGCCCAGAGAGAGAGAGAGAAAATGCTGAAACCGCCCGGTGTGTGTGTGTGTCTGTGTGTCTGTTTGTGTCTGTCTGTCTGTCTGTCTGTGTCTCCCTCTATCCATCTATCTGTCTG
>CAMPSB010000766.1:0-27502 GCA_946959425.1 Argyrosomus regius | reverse complement strand
AGAAGCACTCATCCACAAGCTTCTTGCTCAGGGAGCTGCAGAATAGAATATATTTGAAGGCAAACATGGTTTCACTCCGCCTCCAACTTTGATTTTGGCACTTATGGCACTTTTACGCTCCCGTGTACACAGTGTTTCTCCGGGCGAGATACGGCGTTTAAGCGCATAAAAAGTCTAGCGGTGCCCCCCACGTCCCTCCCAGGAGCACTGACTTACAAGTTTCTTGCCCAGGGGCCTGTAGGATGGAATATATTTGAAGGCAAACGTGGTTTCACTCGTGTCCACCGTGGATTTTGGCTGCTATGGCACCGTCCCTGCTCCCCGGTCCGGGCTGGCCCCCCGTGGCCGAAAACAGGCGTCTGTGACCGGGGAGGAAAGATGATGCTGCCGTGGCCCCGCAGAAGCACTCATCCACAAGCTTCTTGCTCAGGGAGCTGCAGAATAGAATATATTTGAAGGCAAACATGGTTTCACTCGCCTCCAACTTTGATTTTGGCACTTATGGCACTTTTACGCTCCCGTGTACACAGTGTTTCTCCGGGCGAGATACGGCGTTTAAGCGCATAAAAAGTCTAGCGGTGCCCCCCACGTCCTCCCAGGAGCACTGACTTACAAGTTTCTTGCCCAGGGGCCTGTAGGATGGAATATATTTGAAGGCAAACGTGGTTTCACTCGTGTCCACCGTGGATTTTGGCTGCTATGGCACCGTCCCTGCTCCCCGGTCCGGGCTGGCCCCCGTGGCCGAAAACAGGCGTCTGTGACCGGGGAGGAAAGATGATGCTGCCGTGGCCCCGCAGAAGCACTCATCCACAAGCTTCTTGCTCAGGGAGCTGCAGAATAGAATATATTTGAAGGCAAACATGGTTTCACTCGCCTCCAACTTTGATTTTGGCACTTATGGCACTTTTACGCTCCCGTGTACACAGTGTTTCTCCGGGCGAGATACGGCGTTTAAGCGCATAAAAAGTCTAGCGGTGCCCCCCACGTCCTCCCAGGAGCACTGACTTACAAGTTTCTTGCCCAGGGGCCTGTAGGATGGAATATATTTGAAGGCAAACGTGGTTTCACTCGTGTCCACCGTGGATTTTGGCTGCTATGGCACCGTCCCTGCTCCCCGGTCCGGGCTGGCCCCCCGTGGCCGAAAAACAGGCGTCTGTGACCGGGGAGGAAAGATGATGCTGCCGCGGCCCCGCAGAAGCACTCATCCACAAGCTTCTTGCTCAGGGAGCTGCAGAATAGAATATATTTGAAGGCAAACATGGTTTCACTCGCCTCCAACTTTGATTTTGGCACTTATGGCACTTTTACGCTCCCGTGTACACAGTGTTTCTCCGGGCGAGATACGGCGTTTAAGCGCATAAAAAGTCTAGCGGTGCCCCCCACGTCCTCCCAGGAGCACTGACTTACAAGTTTCTTGCCCAGGGGCCTGTAGGATGGAATATATTTGAAGGCAAACGTGGTTTCACTCGTGTCCACCGTGGATTTTGGCTGCTATGGCACCGTCCCTGCTCCCCGGTCCGGGCTGGCCCCCGTGGCCGAAAAACAGGCGTCTGTGACCGGGGAGGAAAGATGATGCTGCCGTGGCCCCGCAGAAGCACTCATCCACAAGCTTCTTGCTCAGGGAGCTGCAGAATAGAATATATTTGAAGGCAAACATGGTTTCACTCGCCTCCAACTTTGATTTTGGCACTTATGGCACTTTTACGCTCTCGTGTACACAGTGTTTCTCCGGGCGAGATACGGCGTTTAAGCGCATAAAAAGTCTAGCGGTGCCCCCCACGTCCCTCCCAGGAGCACTGACTTACAAGTTTCTTGCCCAGGGGCCTGTAGGATGGAATATATTTGAAGGCAAACGTGGTTTCACTCGTGTCCACCGTGGATTTTGGCTGCTATGGCACCGTCCCTGCTCCCCGGTCCGGGCTGGCCCCCGTGGCCGAAAACAGGCGTCTGTGACCGGGGAGGAAAGATGATGCTGCCGCGGCCCCGCAGAAGCACTCATCCACAAGCTTCTTGCTCAGGGAGCTGCAGAATAGAATATATTTGAAGGCAAACATGGTTTCACTCGCCTCCAACTTTGATTTTGGCACTTATGGCACTTTTACGCTCTCGTGTACACAGTGTTTCTCCGGGCGAGATACGGCGTTTAAGCGCATAAAAAGTCTAGCGGTGCCCCCCACGTCCCTCCCAGGAGCACTGACTTACAAGTTTCTTGCCCAGGGGCCTGTAGGATGGAATATATTTGAAGGCAAACGTGGTTTCACTCGTGTCCACCGTGGATTTTGGCTGCTATGGCACCGTCCCTGCTCCCCGGTCCGGGCTGGCCCCCGTGGCCGAAAACAGGCGTCTGTGACCGGGGAGGAAAGATGATGCTGCCGCGGCCCCGCAGAAGCACTCATCCACAAGCTTCTTGCTCAGGGAGCTGCAGAATAGAATATATTTGAAGGCAAACATGGTTTCACTCGCCTCCAACTTTGATTTTGGCACTTATGGCACTTTTACGCTCTCGTGTACACAGTGTTTCTCCGGGCGAGATACGGCGTTTAAGCGCATAAAAAGTCTAGCGGTGCCCCCCACGTCCTCCCAGGAGCACTGACTTACAAGTTTCTTGCCCAGGGGCCTGTAGGATGGAATATATTTGAAGGCAAACGTGGTTTCACTCGTGTCCACCGTGGATTTTGGCTGCTATGGCACCGTCCCTGCTCCCCGGTCCGGGCTGGCCCCCGTGGCCGAAAACAGGCGTCTGTGACCGGGGAGGAAAGATGATGCTGCCGCGGCCCCGCAGAAGCACTCATCCACAAGCTTCTTGCTCAGGGAGCTGCAGAATAGAATATATTTGAAGGCAAACATGGTTTCACTCGCCTCCAACTTTGATTTTGGCACTTATGGCACTTTTACGCTCTCGTGTACACAGTGTTTCTCCGGGCGAGATACGGCGTTTAAGCGCATAAAAAGTCTAGCGGTGCCCCCCACGTCCTCCCAGGAGCACTGACTTACAAGTTTCTTGCCCAGGGGCCTGTAGGATGGAATATATTTGAAGGCAAACGTGGTTTCACTCGTGTCCACCGTGGATTTTGGCTGCTATGGCACCGTCCCTGCTCCCCGGTCCGGGCTGGCCCCCGTGGCCGAAAACAGGCGTCTGTGACCGGGGAGGAAAGATGATGCTGCCGTGGCCCCGCAGAAGCACTCATCCACAAGCTTCTTGCTCAGGGAGCTGCAGAATAGAATATATTTGAAGGCAAACATGGTTTCACTCGCCTCCAACTTTGATTTTGGCACTTATGGCACTTTTACGCTCTCGTGTACACAGTGTTTCTCCGGGCGAGATACGGCGTTTAAGCGCATAAAAAGTCTAGCGGTGCCCCCCACGTCCTCCCAGGAGCACTGACTTACAAGTTTCTTGCCCAGGGGCCTGTAGGATGGAATATATTTGAAGGCAAACGTGGTTTCACTCGTGTCCACCGTGGATTTTGGCTGCTATGGCACCGTCCCTGCTCCCCGGTCCGGGCTGGCCCCCGTGGCCGAAAACAGGCGTCTGTGACCGGGGAGGAAAGATGATGCTGCCGCGGCCCCGCAGAAGCACTCATCCACAAGCTTCTTGCTCAGGGAGCTGCAGAATAGAATATATTTGAAGGCAAACATGGTTTCACTCGCCTCCAACTTTGATTTTGGCACTTATGGCACTTTTACGCTCTCGTGTACACAGTGTTTCTCCGGGCGAGATACGGCGTTTAAGCGCATAAAAAGTCTAGCGGTGCCCCCACACGTCCCTCCCAGGAGCACTGACTTACAAGTTTCTTGCCCAGGGGCCTGTAGGATGGAATATATTTGAAGGCAAACGTGGTTTCACTCGTGTCCACCGTGGATTTTGGCTGCTATGGCACCGTCCCTGCTCCCCCGGTCCGGGCTGGCCCCCCGTGGCCGAAAAACAGGCGTCTGTGACCGGGGAGGAAAGATGATGCTGCCGCGGCCCCGCAGAAGCACTCATCCACAAGCTTCTTGCTCAGGGAGCTGCAGAATAGAATATATTTGAAGGCAAACATGGTTTCACTCGTCTCCAACTTTGATTTTGGCACTTATGGCACTTTTACGCTCTCGTGTACACAGTGTTTCTCCGGGCGAGATACGGCGTTTAAGCGCATAAAAAGTCTAGCGGTGCCCCCCACGTCCTCCCAGGAGCACTGACTTACAAGTTTCTTGCCCAGGGGCCTGTAGGATGGAATATATTTGAAGGCAAACGTGGTTTCACTCGTGTCCACCGTGGATTTTGGCTGCTATGGCACCGTCCCTGCTCCCCGGTCCGGGCTGGCCCCCGTGGCCGAAAACAGGCGTCTGTGACCGGGGAGGAAAGATGATGCTGCCGCGGCCCCGCAGAAGCACTCATCCACAAGCTTCTTGCTCAGGGAGCTGCAGAATAGAATATATTTGAAGGCAAACATGGTTTCACTCGTCTCCAACTTTGATTTTGGCACTTATGGCACTTTTACGCTCTCGTGTACACAGTGTTTCTCCGGGCGAGATACGGCGTTTAAGCGCATAAAAAGTCTAGCGGTGCCCCCCACGTCCTCCCAGGAGCACTGACTTACAAGTTTCTTGCCCAGGGGCCTGTAGGATGGAATATATTTGAAGGCAAACGTGGTTTCACTCGTGTCCACCGTGGATTTTGGCTGCTATGGCACCGTCCCTGCTCCCCCGGTCCGGGCTGGCCCCCCGTGGCCGAAAACAGGCGTCTGTGACCGGGGAGGAAAGATGATGCTGCCGCGGCCCCGCAGAAGCACTCATCCACAAGCTTCTTGCTCAGGGAGCTGCAGAATAGAATATATTTGAAGGCAAACATGGTTTCACTCGTCTCCAACTTTGATTTTGGCACTTATGGCACTTTTACGCTCCCGTGTACACAGTGTTTCTCCGGGCGAGATACGGCGTTTAAGCGCATAAAAAGTCTAGCGGTGCCCCCCCACGTCCCTCCCAGGAGCACTGACTTACAAGTTTCTTGCCCAGGGGCCTGTAGGATGGAATATATTTGAAGGCAAACGTGGTTTCACTCGTGTCCACCGTGGATTTTGGCTGCTATGGCACCGTCCCTGCTCCCCGGTCCGGGCTGGCCCCCGTGGCCGAAAACAGGCGTCTGTGACCGGGGAGGAAAGATGATGCTGCCGCGGCCCCGCAGAAGCACTCATCCACAAGCTTCTTGCTCAGGGAGCTGCAGAATAGAATATATTTGAAGGCAAACATGGTTTCACTCGTCTCCAACTTTGATTTTGGCACTTATGGCACTTTTACGCTCCCGTGTACACAGTGTTTCTCCGGGCGAGATACGGCGTTTAAGCGCATAAAAAGTCTAGCGGTGCCCCCACACGTCCTCCCAGGAGCACTGACTTACAAGTTTCTTGCCCAGGGGCCTGTAGGATGGAATATATTTGAAGGCAAACGTGGTTTCACTCGTGTCCACCGTGGATTTTGGCTGCTATGGCACCGTCCCTGCTCCCCGGTCCGGGCTGGCCCCCGTGGCCGAAAAACAGGCGTCTGTGACCGGGGAGGAAAGATGATGCTGCCGCGGCCCCGCAGAAGCACTCATCCACAAGCTTCTTGCTCAGGGAGCTGCAGAATAGAATATATTTGAAGGCAAACATGGTTTCACTCGTCTCCAACTTTGATTTTGGCACTTATGGCACTTTTACGCTCCCGTGTACACAGTGTTTCTCCGGGCGAGATACGGCGTTTAAGCGCATAAAAAGTCTAGCGGTGCCCCCCACGTCCTCCCAGGAGCACTGACTTACAAGTTTCTTGCCCAGGGGCCTGTAGGATGGAATATATTTGAAGGCAAACGTGGTTTCACTCGTGTCCACCGTGGATTTTGGCTGCTATGGCACCGTCCCTGCTCCCCGGTCCGGGCTGGCCCCCGTGGCCGAAAAACAGGCGTCTGTGACCGGGGAGGAAAGATGATGCTGCCGCGGCCCCGCAGAAGCACTCATCCACAAGCTTCTTGCTCAGGGAGCTGCAGAATAGAATATATTTGAAGGCAAACATGGTTTCACTCGTCTCCAACTTTGATTTTGGCACTTATGGCACTTTTACGCTCCCGTGTACACAGTGTTTCTCCGGGCGAGATACGGCGTTTAAGCGCATAAAAAGTCTAGCGGTGCCCCCCCCACGTCCTCCCAGGAGCACTGACTTACAAGTTTCTTGCCCAGGGGCCTGTAGGATGGAATATATTTGAAGGCAAACGTGGTTTCACTCGTGTCCACCGTGGATTTTGGCTGCTATGGCACCGTCCCTGCTCCCCGGTCCGGGCTGGCCCCCGTGGCCGAAAACAGGCGTCTGTGACCGGGGAGGAAAGATGATGCTGCCGCGGCCCCGCAGAAGCACTCATCCACAAGCTTCTTGCTCAGGGAGCTGCAGAATAGAATATATTTGAAGGCAAACATGGTTTCACTCGCCTCCAACTTTGATTTTGGCACTTATGGCACTTTTACGCTCTCGTGTACACAGTGTTTCTCCGGGCGAGATACGGCGTTTAAGCGCATAAAAAGTCTAGCGGTGCCCCCCCACGTCCTCCCAGGAGCACTGACTTACAAGTTTCTTGCCCAGGGGCCTGTAGGATGGAATATATTTGAAGGCAAACGTGGTTTCACTCGTGTCCACCGTGGATTTTGGCTGCTATGGCACCGTCCCTGCTCCCCGGTCCGGGCTGGCCCCCGTGGCCGAAAACAGGCGTCTGTGACCGGGGAGGAAAGATGATGCTGCCGCGGCCCCGCAGAAGCACTCATCCACAAGCTTCTTGCTCAGGGAGCTGCAGAATAGAATATATTTGAAGGCAAACATGGTTTCACTCGCCTCCAACTTTGATTTTGGCACTTATGGCACTTTTACGCTCTCGTGTACACAGTGTTTCTCCGGGCGAGATACGGCGTTTAAGCGCATAAAAAGTCTAGCGGTGCCCCCCCACGTCCCTCCCAGGAGCACTGACTTACAAGTTTCTTGCCCAGGGGCCTGTAGGATGGAATATATTTGAAGGCAAACGTGGTTTCACTCGTGTCCACCGTGGATTTTGGCTGCTATGGCACCGTCCCTGCTCCCCGGTCCGGGCTGGCCCCCGTTGGCCGAAAACAGGCGTCTGTGACCGGGGAGGAAAGATGATGCTGCCGCGGCCCCGCAGAAGCACTCATCCACAAGCTTCTTGCTCAGGGAGCTGCAGAATAGAATATATTTGAAGGCAAACATGGTTTCACTCGCCTCCAACTTTGATTTTGGCACTTATGGCACTTTTACGCTCCCCGTACACAGTGTTTCTCCGGGCGAGATACGGCGTTTAAGCGCATAAAAAGTCTAGCGGTGCCCCCCACGTCCTCCCAGGAGCACTGACTTACAAGTTTCTTGCCCAGGGGCCTGTAGGATGGAATATATTTGAAGGCAAACGTGGTTTCACTCGTGTCCACCGTGGATTTTGGCTGCTATGGCACCGTCCCTGCTCCCCGGTCCGGGCTGGCCCCCGTTGGCCGAAAACAGGCGTCTGTGACCGGGGAGGAAAGATGATGCTGCCGCGGCCCCGCAGAAGCACTCATCCACAAGCTTCTTGCTCAGGGAGCTGCAGAATAGAATATATTTGAAGGCAAACATGGTTTCACTCGCCTCCAACTTTGATTTTGGCACTTATGGCACTTTTACGCTCCCGTGTACACAGTGTTTCTCCGGGCGAGATACGGCGTTTAAGCGCATAAAAAGTCTAGCGGTGCCCCCCACGTCCTCCCAGGAGCACTGACTTACAAGTTTCTTGCCCAGGGGCCTGTAGGATGGAATATATTTGAAGGCAAACGTGGTTTCACTCGTGTCCACCGTGGATTTTGGCTGCTATGGCACCGTCCCTGCTCCCCGGTCCGGGCTGGCCCCCCGGGGCCGAAAACAGGCGTCTGTGACCGGGGAGGAGGAAAGATGATGCTGCCGCGGGCCCCGCAGAAGCACTCATCCACAAGCTTCTTGCTCAGGGAGCTGCAGAATAGAATATATTTGAAGGCAAACATGGTTTCACTCGCCTCCAACTTTGATTTTGGCACTTATGGCACTTTTACGCTCCCGTGTACACAGTGTTTCTCCGGGCGAGATACGGCGTTTAAGCGCATAAAAAGTCTAGCGGTGCCCCCCCACGTCCTCCCAGGAGCACTGACTTACAAGTTTCTTGCCCAGGGGCCTGTAGGATGGAATATATTTGAAGGCAAACGTGGTTTCACTCGTGTCCACCGTGGATTTTGGCTGCTATGGCACCGTCCCTGCTCCCCGGTCCGGGCTGGCCCCCGTGGCCGAAAACAGGCGTCTGTGACCGGGGAGGAAAGATGATGCTGCCGCGGCCCCGCAGAAGCACTCATCCACAAGCTTCTTGCTCAGGGAGCTGCAGAATAGAATATATTTGAAGGCAAACATGGTTTCACTCGCCTCCAACTTTGATTTTGGCACTTATGGCACTTTTACGCTCCCGTGTACACAGTGTTTCTCCGGGCGAGATACGGCGTTTAAGCGCATAAAAAGTCTAGCGGTGCCCCCCCACGTCCCTCCCAGGAGCACTGACTTACAAGTTTCTTGCCCAGGGGCCTGTAGGATGGAATATATTTGAAGGCAAACGTGGTTTCACTCGTGTCCACCGTGGATTTTGGCTGCTATGGCACCGTCCCTGCTCCCCGGTCCGGGCTGGCCCCCCGTGGCCGAAAACAGGCGTCTGTGACCGGGGAGGAAAGATGATGCTGCCGCGGCCCCGCAGAAGCACTCATCCACAAGCTTCTTGCTCAGGGAGCTGCAGAATAGAATATATTTGAAGGCAAACATGGTTTCACTCGCCTCCAACTTTGATTTTGGCACTTATGGCACTTTTACGCTCCCCGTGTACACAGTGTTTCTCCGGGCGAGATACGGCGTTTAAGCGCATAAAAAGTCTAGCGGTGCCCCCCACGTCCCTCCCAGGAGCACTGACTTACAAGTTTCTTGCCCAGGGGCCTGTAGGATGGAATATATTTGAAGGCAAACGTGGTTTCACTCGTGTCCACCGTGGATTTTGGCTGCTATGGCACCGTCCCTGCTCCCCGGTCCGGGCTGGCCCCCGTGGCCGAAAACAGGCGTCTGTGACCGGGGAGGAAAGATGATGCTGCCGCGGCCCCGCAGAAGCACTCATCCACAAGCTTCTTGCTCAGGGAGCTGCAGAATAGAATATATTTGAAGGCAAACATGGTTTCACTCGCCTCCAACTTTGATTTTGGCACTTATGGCACTTTTACGCTCTCGTGTACACAGTGTTTCTCCGGGCGAGATACGGCGTTTAAGCGCATAAAAAGTCTAGCGGTGCCCCCCACGTCCCTCCCAGGAGCACTGACTTACAAGTTTCTTGCCCAGGGGCCTGTAGGATGGAATATATTTGAAGGCAAACGTGGTTTCACTCGTGTCCACCGTGGATTTTGGCTGCTATGGCACCGTCCCTGCTCCCCGGTCCGGGCTGGCCCCCGTGGCCGAAAAACAGGCGTCTGTGACCGGGGAGGAAAGATGATGCTGCCGCGGCCCCGCAGAAGCACTCATCCACAAGCTTCTTGCTCAGGGAGCTGCAGAATAGAATATATTTGAAGGCAAACATGGTTTCACTCGCCTCCAACTTTGATTTTGGCACTTATGGCACTTTTACGCTCCCGTGTACACAGTGTTTCTCCGGGCGAGATACGGCGTTTAAGCGCATAAAAAGTCTAGCGGTGCCCCCCCACGTCCTCCCAGGAGCACTGACTTACAAGTTTCTTGCCCAGGGGCCTGTAGGATGGAATATATTTGAAGGCAAACGTGGTTTCACTCGTGTCCACCGTGGATTTTGGCTGCTATGGCACCGTCCCTGCTCCCCGGTCCGGGCTGGCCCCCCGTGGCCGAAAACAGGCGTCTGTGACCGGGGAGGAAAGATGATGCTGCCGCGGCCCCGCAGAAGCACTCATCCACAAGCTTCTTGCTCAGGGAGCTGCAGAATAGAATATATTTGAAGGCAAACATGGTTTCACTCGCCTCCAACTTTGATTTTGGCACTTATGGCACTTTTACGCTCCTCGTGTACACAGTGTTTCTCCGGGCGAGATACGGCGTTTAAGCGCATAAAAAGTCTAGCGGTGCCCCCCACGTCCCTCCCAGGAGCACTGACTTACAAGTTTCTTGCCCAGGGGCCTGTAGGATGGAATATATTTGAAGGCAAACGTGGTTTCACTCGTGTCCACCGTGGATTTTGGCTGCTATGGCACCGTCCCTGCTCCCCGGTCCGGGCTGGCCCCCGTGGCCGAAAAACAGGCGTCTGTGACCGGGGAGGAAAGATGATGCTGCCGCGGCCCCCGCAGAAGCACTCATCCACAAGCTTCTTGCTCAGGGAGCTGCAGAATAGAATATATTTGAAGGCAAACATGGTTTCACTCGCCTCCAACTTTGATTTTGGCACTTATGGCACTTTTACGCTCCCGTGTACACAGTGTTTCTCCGGGCGAGATACGGCGTTTAAGCGCATAAAAAGTCTAGCGGTGCCCCCCACGTCCTCCCAGGAGCACTGACTTACAAGTTTCTTGCCCAGGGGCCTGTAGGATGGAATATATTTGAAGGCAAACGTGGTTTCACTCGTGTCCACCGTGGATTTTGGCTGCTATGGCACCGTCCCTGCTCCCCGGTCCGGGCTGGCCCCCCGTGGCCGAAAAACAGGCGTCTGTGACCGGGGAGGAAAGATGATGCTGCCGCGGCCCCGCAGAAGCACTCATCCACAAGCTTCTTGCTCAGGGAGCTGCAGAATAGAATATATTTGAAGGCAAACATGGTTTCACTCGCCTCCAACTTTGATTTTGGCACTTATGGCACTTTTACGCTCCCGTGTACACAGTGTTTCTCCGGGCGAGATACGGCGTTTAAGCGCATAAAAAGTCTAGCGGTGCCCCCCACGTCCCTCCCAGGAGCACTGACTTACAAGTTTCTTGCCCAGGGGCCTGTAGGATGGAATATATTTGAAGGCAAACGTGGTTTCACTCGTGTCCACCGTGGATTTTGGCTGCTATGGCACCGTCCCTGCTCCCCGGTCCGGGCTGGCCCCCGTGGCCGAAAACAGGCGTCTGTGACCGGGGAGGAAAGATGATGCTGCCGGGGCCCCGCAGAAGCACTCATCCACAAGCTTCTTGCTCAGGGAGCTGCAGAATAGAATATATTTGAAGGCAAACATGGTTTCACTCGTCTCCAACTTTGATTTTGGCACTTATGGCACTTTTACGCTCCCGTGTACACAGTGTTTCTCCGGGCGAGATACGGCGTTTAAGCGCATAAAAAGTCTAGCGGTGCCCCCCACGTCCTCCCAGGAGCACTGACTTACAAGTTTCTTGCCCAGGGGCCTGTAGGATGGAATATATTTGAAGGCAAACGTGGTTTCACTCGTGTCCACCGTGGATTTTGGCTGCTATGGCACCGTCCCTGCTCCCCGGTCCGGGCTGGCCCCCCGTGGCCGAAAAACAGGCGTCTGTGACCGGGGAGGAAAGATGATGCTGCCGCGGCCCCGCAGAAGCACTCATCCACAAGCTTCTTGCTCAGGGAGCTGCAGAATAGAATATATTTGAAGGCAAACATGGTTTCACTCGCCTCCAACTTTGATTTTGGCACTTATGGCACTTTTACGCTCTCGGTACACAGTGTTTCTCCGGGCGAGATACGGCGTTTAAGCGCATAAAAAGTCTAGCGGTGCCCCCCCACGTCCTCCCAGGAGCACTGACTTACAAGTTTCTTGCCCAGGGGCCTGTAGGATGGAATATATTTGAAGGCAAACGTGGTTTCACTCGTGTCCACCGTGGATTTTGGCTGCTATGGCACCGTCCCTGCTCCCCGGGTCCGGGCTGGCCCCCGTGGCCGAAAAACAGGCGTCTGTGACCGGGGAGGAAAGATGATGCTCCGCCGTGGGCCCCGCAGAAGCACTCATCCACAAGCTTCTTGCTCAGGGAGCTGCAGAATAGAATATATTTGAAGGCAAACATGGTTTCACTCGCCTCCAACTTTGATTTTGGCACTTATGGCACTTTTACGCTCTCGTGTACACAGTGTTTCTCCGGGCGAGATACGGCGTTTAAGCGCATAAAAAGTCTAGCGGTGCCCCCCACGTCCCTCCCAGGAGCACTGACTTACAAGTTTCTTGCCCAGGGGCCTGTAGGATGGAATATATTTGAAGGCAAACGTGGTTTCACTCGTGTCCACCGTGGATTTTGGCTGCTATGGCACCGTCCCTGCTCCCCGGTCCGGGCTGGCCTCCCGGTGGGCCGAAAACAGGCGTCTGTGACCGGGGAGGAAAGATGATGCTGCCGCGGCCCCGCAGAAGCACTCATCCACAAGCTTCTTGCTCAGGGAGCTGCAGAATAGAATATATTTGAAGGCAAACATGGTTTCACTCGCCTCCAACTTTGATTTTGGCACTTATGGCACTTTTACGCTCTCGTGTACACAGTGTTTCTCCGGGCGAGATACGGCGTTTAAGCGCATAAAAAGTCTAGCGGTGCCCCCCACGTCCCTCCCAGGAGCACTGACTTACAAGTTTCTTGCCCAGGGGCCTGTAGGATGGAATATATTTGAAGGCAAACGTGGTTTCACTCGTGTCCACCGTGGATTTTGGCTGCTATGGCACCGTCCCTGCTCCCCGGTCCGGGCTGGCCCCCCGTGGCCGAAAAACAGGCGTCTGTGACCGGGGAGGAAAGATGATGCTGCCGCGGCCCCGCAGAAGCACTCATCCACAAGCTTCTTGCTCAGGGAGCTGCAGAATAGAATATATTTGAAGGCAAACATGGTTTCACTCGCCTCCAACTTTGATTTTGGCACTTATGGCACTTTTACGCTCCCGTGTACACAGTGTTTCTCCGGGCGAGATACGGCGTTTAAGCGCATAAAAAGTCTAGCGGTGCCCCCCACGTCCCTCCCAGGAGCACTGACTTACAAGTTTCTTGCCCAGGGGCCTGTAGGATGGAATATATTTGAAGGCAAACGTGGTTTCACTCGTGTCCACCGTGGATTTTGGCTGCTATGGCACCGTCCCCGCTCCCCGGTCCGGGCTGGCCCCCCGTGGCCGAAAAAACAGGCGTCTGTGACCGGGGAGGAAAGATGATGCTGCCGTGGCCCCGCAGAAGCACTCATCCACAAGCTTCTTGCTCAGGGAGCTGCAGAATAGAATATATTTGAAGGCAAACATGGTTTCACTCGCCTCCAACTTTGATTTTGGCACTTATGGCACTTTTACGCCCCGTGTACACAGTGTTTCTCCGGGCGAGATACGGCGTTTAAGCGCATAAAAAGTCTAGCGGTGCCCCCCACGTCCCTCCCAGGAGCACTGACTTACAAGTTTCTTGCCCAGGGGCCTGTAGGATGGAATATATTTGAAGGCAAACGTGGTTTCACTCGTGTCCACCGTGGATTTTGGCTGCTATGGCACCGTCCCCTGCCCCGGGTCCGGGCTGGCCCCCGTGGCCGAAAAACAGGCGTCTGTGACCGGGGAGGAAAGATGATGCTGCCGCGGCCCCGCAGAAGCACTCATCCACAAGCTTCTTGCTCAGGGAGCTGCAGAATAGAATATATTTGAAGGCAAACATGGTTTCACTCGTCTCCAACTTTGATTTTGGCACTTATGGCACTTTTACGCTCCCGTGTACACAGTGTTTCTCCGGGCGAGATACGGCGTTTAAGCGCATAAAAAGTCTAGCGGTGCCCCCCCACGTCCCTCCCAGGAGCACTGACTTACAAGTTTCTTGCCCAGGGGCCTGTAGGATGGAATATATTTGAAGGCAAACGTGGTTTCACTCGTGTCCACCGTGGATTTTGGCTGCTATGGCACCGTCCCTGCTCCCCGGTCCGGGCTGGCCCCCCGTGGCCGAAAAACAGGCGTCTGTGACCGGGGAGGAAAGATGATGCTGCCGCGGCCCCGCAGAAGCACTCATCCACAAGCTTCTTGCTCAGGGAGCTGCAGAATAGAATATATTTGAAGGCAAACATGGTTTCACTCGCCTCCAACTTTGATTTTGGCACTTATGGCACTTTTACGCTCCCGTGTACACAGTGTTTCTCCGGGCGAGATACGGCGTTTAAGCGCATAAAAAGTCTAGCGGTGCCCCCCCACGTCCCTCCCAGGAGCACTGACTTACAAGTTTCTTGCCCAGGGGCCTGTAGGATGGAATATATTTGAAGGCAAACGTGGTTTCACTCGTGTCCACCGTGGATTTTGGCTGCTATGGCACCGTCCCTGCTCCCCGGTCCGGGCTGGCCCCCGTGGCCGAAAAACAGGCGTCTGTGACCGGGGAGGAAAGATGATGCTGCCGCGGCCCCCGCAGAAGCACTCATCCACAAGCTTCTTGCTCAGGGAGCTGCAGAATAGAATATATTTGAAGGCAAACATGGTTTCACTCGCCTCCAACTTTGATTTTGGCACTTATGGCACTTTTACGCTCCCGTGTACACAGTGTTTCTCCGGGCGAGATACGGCGTTTAAGCGCATAAAAAGTCTAGCGGTGCCCCCCCACGTCCTCCCAGGAGCACTGACTTACAAGTTTCTTGCCCAGGGGCCTGTAGGATGGAATATATTTGAAGGCAAACGTGGTTTCACTCGTGTCCACCGTGGATTTTGGCTGCTATGGCACCGTCCCTGCTCCCCGGTCCGGGCTGGCCCCCCGTGGCCGAAAAACAGGCGTCTGTGACCGGGGAGGAAAGATGATGCTGCCGTGGCCCCGCAGAAGCACTCATCCACAAGCTTCTTGCTCAGGGAGCTGCAGAATAGAATATATTTGAAGGCAAACATGGTTTCACTCGCCTCCAACTTTGATTTTGGCACTTATGGCACTTTTACGCTCCCGTGTACACAGTGTTTCTCCGGGCGAGATACGGCGTTTAAGCGCATAAAAAGTCTAGCGGTGCCCCCCACGTCCCTCCCAGGAGCACTGACTTACAAGTTTCTTGCCCAGGGGCCTGTAGGATGGAATATATTTGAAGGCAAACGTGGTTTCACTCGTGTCCACCGTGGATTTTGGCTGCTATGGCACCGTCCCTGCTCCCCCGGTCCGGGCTGGCCCCCCCGTGGCCGAAAAACAGGCGTCTGTGACCGGGGAGGAAAGATGATGCTGCCGCGGCCCCGCAGAAGCACTCATCCACAAGCTTCTTGCTCAGGGAGCTGCAGAATAGAATATATTTGAAGGCAAACATGGTTTCACTCGCCTCCAACTTTGATTTTGGCACTTATGGCACTTTTACGCTCCCGTGTACACAGTGTTTCTCCGGGCGAGATACGGCGTTTAAGCGCATAAAAAGTCTAGCGGTGCCCCCCCACGTCCTCCCAGGAGCACTGACTTACAAGTTTCTTGCCCAGGGGCCTGTAGGATGGAATATATTTGAAGGCAAACGTGGTTTCACTCGTGTCCACCGTGGATTTTGGCTGCTATGGCACCGTCCCTGCTCCCCGGTCCGGGCTGGCCCCCCGTGGCCGAAAAACAGGCGTCTGTGACCGGGGAGGAAAGATGATGCTGCCGCGGCCCCCGCAGAAGCACTCATCCACAAGCTTCTTGCTCAGGGAGCTGCAGAATAGAATATATTTGAAGGCAAACATGGTTTCACTCGCCTCCAACTTTGATTTTGGCACTTATGGCACTTTTACGCTCCCGTGTACACAGTGTTTCTCCGGGCGAGATACGGCGTTTAAGCGCATAAAAAGTCTAGCGGTGCCCCCCACGTCCTCCCAGGAGCACTGACTTACAAGTTTCTTGCCCAGGGGCCTGTAGGATGGAATATATTTGAAGGCAAACGTGGTTTCACTCGTGTCCACCGTGGATTTTGGCTGCTATGGCACCGTCCCTGCTCCCCGGTCCGGGCTGGCCCCCCGTGGCCGAAAAACAGGCGTCTGTGACCGGGGAGGAAAGATGATGCTGCCGCGGCCCCGCAGAAGCACTCATCCACAAGCTTCTTGCTCAGGGAGCTGCAGAATAGAATATATTTGAAGGCAAACATGGTTTCACTCGCCTCCAACTTTGATTTTGGCACTTATGGCACTTTTACGCTCCCGTGTACACAGTGTTTCTCCGGGCGAGATACGGCGTTTAAGCGCATAAAAAGTCTAGCGGTGCCCCCCACGTCCCTCCCAGGAGCACTGACTTACAAGTTTCTTGCCCAGGGGCCTGTAGGATGGAATATATTTGAAGGCAAACGTGGTTTCACTCGTGTCCACCGTGGATTTTGGCTGCTATGGCACCGTCCCTGCTCCCCGGTCCGGGCTGGCCCCCGTGGCCGAAAACAGGCGTCTGTGACCGGGGAGGAAAGATGATGCTGCCGCGGCCCCGCAGAAGCACTCATCCACAAGCTTCTTGCTCAGGGAGCTGCAGAATAGAATATATTTGAAGGCAAACATGGTTTCACTCGCCTCCAACTTTGATTTTGGCACTTATGGCACTTTTACGCTCCCGTGTACACAGTGTTTCTCCGGGCGAGATACGGCGTTTAAGCGCATAAAAAGTCTAGCGGTGCCCCCCACGTCCTCCCAGGAGCACTGACTTACAAGTTTCTTGCCCAGGGGCCTGTAGGATGGAATATATTTGAAGGCAAACGTGGTTTCACTCGTGTCCACCGTGGATTTTGGCTGCTATGGCACCGTCCCTGCTCCCCGGTCCGGGCTGGCCCCCCGTGGCCGAAAAACAGGCGTCTGTGACCGGGGAGGAAAGATGATGCTGCCGCGGCCCCGCAGAAGCACTCATCCACAAGCTTCTTGCTCAGGGAGCTGCAGAATAGAATATATTTGAAGGCAAACATGGTTTCACTCGCCTCCAACTTTGATTTTGGCACTTATGGCACTTTTACGCTCCCGTGTACACAGTGTTTCTCCGGGCGAGATACGGCGTTTAAGCGCATAAAAAGTCTAGCGGTGCCCCCCCACGTCCTCCCAGGAGCACTGACTTACAAGTTTCTTGCCCAGGGGCCTGTAGGATGGAATATATTTGAAGGCAAACGTGGTTTCACTCGTGTCCACCGTGGATTTTGGCTGCTATGGCACCGTCCCTGCTCCCCGGTCCGGGCTGGCCCCCCGTGGCCGAAAAACAGGCGTCTGTGACCGGGGAGGAAAGATGATGCTGCCGTGGCCCCGCAGAAGCACTCATCCACAAGCTTCTTGCTCAGGGAGCTGCAGAATAGAATATATTTGAAGGCAAACATGGTTTCACTCGCCTCCAACTTTGATTTTGGCACTTATGGCACTTTTACGCTCCCGTGTACACAGTGTTTCTCCGGGCGAGATACGGCGTTTAAGCGCATAAAAAGTCTAGCGGTGCCCCCCCACGTCCTCCCAGGAGCACTGACTTACAAGTTTCTTGCCCAGGGGCCTGTAGGATGGAATATATTTGAAGGCAAACGTGGTTTCACTCGTGTCCACCGTGGATTTTGGCTGCTATGGCACCGTCCCTGCTCCCCGGTCCGGGCTGGCCCCCGTGGGCCGAAAAACAGGCGTCTGTGACCGGGGAGGAAAGATGATGCTGCCGCGGCCCCGCAGAAGCACTCATCCACAAGCTTCTTGCTCAGGGAGCTGCAGAATAGAATATATTTGAAGGCAAACATGGTTTCACTCGCCTCCAACTTTGATTTTGGCACTTATGGCACTTTTACGCTCCCGTGTACACAGTGTTTCTCCGGGCGAGATACGGCGTTTAAGCGCATAAAAAAGTCTAGCGGTGCCCCCCCACGTCCTCCCAGGAGCACTGACTTACAAGTTTCTTGCCCAGGGGCCTGTAGGATGGAATATATTTGAAGGCAAACGTGGTTTCACTCGTGTCCACCGTGGATTTTGGCTGCTATGGCACCGTCCCTGCTCCCCGGTCCGGGCTGGCCCCCGTGGCCGAAAAACAGGCGTCTGTGACCGGGGAGGAAAGATGATGCTGCCGTGGCCCCGCAGAAGCACTCATCCACAAGCTTCTTGCTCAGGGAGCTGCAGAATAGAATATATTTGAAGGCAAACATGGTTTCACTCTGCCTCCAACTTTGATTTTGGCACTTATGGCACTTTTACGCCCCCGTGTACACAGTGTTTCTCCGGGCGAGATACGGCGTTTAAGCGCATAAAAAGTCTAGCGGTGCCCCCCCACGTCCCTCCCAGGAGCACTGACTTACAAGTTTCTTGCCCAGGGGCCTGTAGGATGGAATATATTTGAAGGCAAACGTGGTTTCACTCGTGTCCACCGTGGATTTTGGCTGCTATGGCACCGTCCCTGCTCCCCGGTCCGGGCTGGCCCCCGTGGCCGAAAAACAGGCGTCTGTGACCGGGGAGGAAAGATGATGCTGCCGTGGCCCCGCAGAAGCACTCATCCACAAGCTTCTTGCTCAGGGAGCTGCAGAATAGAATATATTTGAAGGCAAACATGGTTTCACTCGTCTCCAACTTTGATTTTGGCACTTATGGCACTTTTACGCTCTCGTGTACACAGTGTTTCTCCGGGCGAGATACGGCGTTTAAGCGCATAAAAAGTCTAGCGGTGCCCCCCACGTCCTCCCAGGAGCACTGACTTACAAGTTTCTTGCCCAGGGGCCTGTAGGATGGAATATATTTGAAGGCAAACGTGGTTTCACTCGTGTCCACCGTGGATTTTGGCTGCTATGGCACCGTCCCTGCTCCCCGGTCCGGGCTGGCCCCTCGTGGCCGAAAAACAGGCGTCTGTGACCGGGGAGGAAAGATGATGCTGCCGTGGCCCCGCAGAAGCACTCATCCACAAGCTTCTTGCTCAGGGAGCTGCAGAATAGAATATATTTGAAGGCAAACATGGTTTCACTCGCCTCCAACTTTGATTTTGGCACTTATGGCACTTTTACGCTCTCGTGTACACAGTGTTTCTCCGGGCGAGATACGGCGTTTAAGCGCATAAAAAGTCTAGCGGTGCCCCCCACGTCCTCCCAGGAGCACTGACTTACAAGTTTCTTGCCCAGGGGCCTGTAGGATGGAATATATTTGAAGGCAAACGTGGTTTCACTCGTGTCCACCGTGGATTTTGGCTGCTATGGCACCGTCCCTGCTCCCCGGTCCGGGCTGGCCCCCGTGGCCGAAAAACAGGCGTCTGTGACCGGGGAGGAAAGATGATGCTGCCGTGGCCCCGCAGAAGCACTCATCCACAAGCTTCTTGCTCAGGGAGCTGCAGAATAGAATATATTTGAAGGCAAACATGGTTTCACTCGTCTCCAACTTTGATTTTGGCACTTATGGCACTTTTACGCTCTCGTGTACACAGTGTTTCTCCGGGCGAGATACGGCGTTTAAGCGCATAAAAAGTCTAGCGGTGCCCCCCACGTCCTCCCAGGAGCACTGACTTACAAGTTTCTTGCCCAGGGGCCTGTAGGATGGAATATATTTGAAGGCAAACGTGGTTTCACTCGTGTCCACCGTGGATTTTGGCTGCTATGGCACCGTCCCTGCTCCCCGGTCCGGGCTGGCCCCCGTGGCCGAAAACAGGCGTCTGTGACCGGGGAGGAAAGATGATGCTGCCGTGGCCCCGCAGAAGCACTCATCCACAAGCTTCTTGCTCAGGGAGCTGCAGAATAGAATATATTTGAAGGCAAACATGGTTTCACTCGCCTCCAACTTTGATTTTGGCACTTATGGCACTTTTACGCTCTCGTGTACACAGTGTTTCTCCGGGCGAGATACGGCGTTTAAGCGCATAAAAAAGTCTAGCGGTGCCCCCCACGTCCTCCCAGGAGCACTGACTTACAAGTTTCTTGCCCAGGGGCCTGTAGGATGGAATATATTTGAAGGCAAACGTGGTTTCACTCGTGTCCACCGTGGATTTTGGCTGCTATGGCACCGTCCCTGCTCCCCGGTCCGGGCTGGCCCCCCGTGGCCGAAAAACAGGCGTCTGTGACCGGGGAGGAAAGATGATGCTGCCGTGGCCCCGCAGAAGCACTCATCCACAAGCTTCTTGCTCAGGGAGCTGCAGAATAGAATATATTTGAAGGCAAACATGGTTTCACTCGTCTCCAACTTTGATTTTGGCACTTATGGCACTTTTACGCTCTCGTGTACACAGTGTTTCTCCGGGCGAGATACGGCGTTTAAGCGCATAAAAAGTCTAGCGGTGCCCCCCACGTCCCTCCCAGGAGCACTGACTTACAAGTTTCTTGCCCAGGGGCCTGTAGGATGGAATATATTTGAAGGCAAACGTGGTTTCACTCGTGTCCACCGTGGATTTTGGCTGCTATGGCACCGTCCCTGCTCCCCGGTCCGGGCTGGCCCCCGTGGCCGAAAACAGGCGTCTGTGACCGGGGAGGAAAGATGATGCTGCCGTGGCCCCGCAGAAGCACTCATCCACAAGCTTCTTGCTCAGGGAGCTGCAGAATAGAATATATTTGAAGGCAAACATGGTTTCACTCTGTCTCCAACTTTGATTTTGGCACTTATGGCACTTTTACGCTCTCGTGTACACAGTGTTTCTCCGGGCGAGATACGGCGTTTAAGCGCATAAAAAGTCTAGCGGTGCCCCCCACGTCCTCCCAGGAGCACTGACTTACAAGTTTCTTGCCCAGGGGCCTGTAGGATGGAATATATTTGAAGGCAAACGTGGTTTCACTCGTGTCCACCGTGGATTTTGGCTGCTATGGCACCGTCCCTGCTCCCCGGTCCGGGCTGGCCCCCGTGGCCGAAAAACAGGCGTCTGTGACCGGGGAGGAAAGATGATGCTGCCGTGGCCCCCGCAGAAGCACTCATCCACAAGCTTCTTGCTCAGGGAGCTGCAGAATAGAATATATTTGAAGGCAAACATGGTTTCACTCGTCTCCAACTTTGATTTTGGCACTTATGGCACTTTTACGCTCCCGTGTACACAGTGTTTCTCCGGGCGAGATACGGCGTTTAAGCGCATAAAAAGTCTAGCGGTGCCCCCCACGTCCTCCCAGGAGCACTGACTTACAAGTTTCTTGCCCAGGGGCCTGTAGGATGGAATATATTTGAAGGCAAACGTGGTTTCACTCGTGTCCACCGTGGATTTTGGCTGCTATGGCACCGTCCCTGCTCCCCGGTCCGGGCTGGCCCCCGTGGGCCGAAAACAGGCGTCTGTGACCGGGGAGGAAAGATGATGCTGCCGTGGCCCCGCAGAAGCACTCATCCACAAGCTTCTTGCTCAGGGAGCTGCAGAATGGAATATATTTGAAGGCAAACATGGTTTCACTCGTCTCCAACTTTGATTTTGGCACTTATGGCACTTTTACGCTCCCGTGTACACAGTGTTTCTCCGGGCGAGATACGGCGTTTAAGCGCATAAAAAGTCTAGCGGTGCCCCCCACGTCCTCCCAGGAGCACTGACTTACAAGTTTCTTGCCCAGGGGCCTGTAGGATGGAATATATTTGAAGGCAAACGTGGTTTCACTCGTGTCCACCGTGGATTTTGGCTGCTATGGCACCGTCCCTGCTCCCCGGTCCGGGCTGGCCCCCGTGGCCGAAAACAGGCGTCTGTGACCGGGGAGGAAAGATGATGCTGCCGTGGCCCCGCAGAAGCACTCATCCACAAGCTTCTTGCTCAGGGAGCTGCAGAATAGAATATATTTGAAGGCAAACATGGTTTCACTCGTCTCCAACTTTGATTTTGGCACTTATGGCACTTTTACGCTCTCGTGTACACAGTGTTTCTCCGGGCGAGATACGGCGTTTAAGCGCATAAAAAGTCTAGCGGTGCCCCCCACGTCCTCCCAGGAGCACTGACTTACAAGTTTCTTGCCCAGGGGCCTGTAGGATGGAATATATTTGAAGGCAAACGTGGTTTCACTCGTGTCCACCGTGGATTTTGGCTGCTATGGCACCGTCCCTGCTCCCCGGTCCGGGCTGGCCCCCCGTGGCCGAAAACAGGCGTCTGTGACCGGGGAGGAAAGATGATGCTGCCGTGGCCCCCGCAGAAGCACTCATCCACAAGCTTCTTGCTCAGGGAGCTGCAGAATAGAATATATTTGAAGGCAAACATGGTTTCACTCGTCTCCAACTTTGATTTTGGCACTTATGGCACTTTTACGCTCCCGTGTACACAGTGTTTCTCCGGGCGAGATACGGCGTTTAAGCGCATAAAAAGTCTAGCGGTGCCCCCCCACGTCCTCCCAGGAGCACTGACTTACAAGTTTCTTGCCCAGGGGCCTGTGGGATGGAATATATTTGAAGGCAAACGTGGTTTCACTCGTGTCCACCGTGGATTTTGGCTGCTATGGCACCGTCCCTGCTCCCCGGTCCGGGCTGGCCCCTCGTGGCCGAAAACAGGCGTCTGTGACCGGGGAGGAAAGATGATGCTGCCGTGGCCCCGCAGAAGCACTCATCCACAAGCTTCTTGCTCAGGGAGCTGCAGAATAGAATATATTTGAAGGCAAACATGGTTTCACTCGTCTCCAACTTTGATTTTGGCACTTATGGCACTTTTACGCTCCCGTGTACACAGTGTTTCTCCGGGCGAGATACGGCGTTTAAGCGCATAAAAAGTCTAGCGGTGCCCCCCCACGTCCTCCCAGGAGCACTGACTTACAAGTTTCTTGCCCAGGGGCCTGTAGGATGGAATATATTTGAAGGCAAACGTGGTTTCACTCGTGTCCACCGTGGATTTTGGCTGCTATGGCACTGTCCCTGCTCCCCGGTCCGGGCTGGCCCCCGTGGCCGAAAACAGGCGTCTGTGACCGGGGAGGAAAGATGATGCTGCCGCGGCCCCGCAGAAGCACTCATCCACAAGCTTCTTGCTCAGGGAGCTGCAGAATAGAATATATTTGAAGGCAAACATGGTTTCACTCGTCTCCAACTTTGATTTTGGCACTTATGGCACTTTTACGCTCTCGTGTACACAGTGTTTCTCCGGGCGAGATACGGCGTTTAAGCGCATAAAAAGTCTAGCGGTGCCCCCCCACGTCCTCCCAGGAGCACTGACTTACAAGTTTCTTGCCCAGGGGCCTGTAGGATGGAATATATTTGAAGGCAAACGTGGTTTCACTCGTGTCCACCGTGGATTTTGGCTGCTATGGCACCGTCCCTGCTCCCCGGTCCGGGCTGGCCCCCCGTGGCCGAAAACAGGCGTCTGTGACCGGGGAGGAAAGATGATGCTGCCGTGGCCCCGCAGAAGCACTCATCCACAAGCTTCTTGCTCAGGGAGCTGCAGAATAGAATATATTTGAAGGCAAACATGGTTTCACTCGTCTCCAACTTTGATTTTGGCACTTATGGCACTTTTACGCTCCCGTGTACACAGTGTTTCTCCGGGCGAGATACGGCGTTTAAGCGCATAAAAAAGTCTAGCGGTGCCCCCCACGTCCTCCCAGGAGCACTGACTTACAAGTTTCTTGCCCAGGGGCCTGTAGGATGGAATATATTTGAAGGCAAACGTGGTTTCACTCGTGTCCACCGTGGATTTTGGCTGCTATGGCACCGTCCCTGCTCCCCGGTCCGGGCTGGCCCCGTGGCCGAAAACAGGCGTCTGTGACCGGGGAGGAAAGATGATGCTGCCGTGGCCCCGCAGAAGCACTCATCCACAAGCTTCTTGCTCAGGGAGCTGCAGAATGGAATATATTTGAAGGCAAACATGGTTTCACTCTGTCTCCAACTTTGATTTTGGCACTTATGGCACTTTTACGCTCTCGTGTACACAGTGTTTCTCCGGGCGAGATACGGCGTTTAAGCGCATAAAAAGTCTAGCGGTGCCCCCCACGTCCTCCCAGGAGCACTGACTTACAAGTTTCTTGCCCAGGGGGCCTGTAGGATGGAATATATTTGAAGGCAAACGTGGTTTCACTCGTGTCCACCGTGGATTTTGGCTGCTATGGCACCGTCCCTGCTCCCCGGTCCGGGCTGGCCCCTCGGGCCGAAAAACAGGCGTCTGTGACCGGGGAGGAAAGATGATGCTGCCGTGGCCCCGCAGAAGCACTCATCCACAAGCTTCTTGCTCAGGGAGCTGCAGAATGGAATATATTTGAAGGCAAACATGGTTTCACTCGTCTCCAACTTTGATTTTGGCACTTATGGCACTTTTACGCTCTCGTGTACACAGTGTTTCTCCGGGCGAGATACGGCGTTTAAGCGCATAAAAAGTCTAGCGGTGCCCCCCACGTCCTCCCAGGAGCACTGACTTACAAGTTTCTTGCCCAGGGGCCTGTAGGATGGAATATATTTGAAGGCAAACGTGGTTTCACCCGTGTCCACCGTGGATTTTGGCTGCTATGGCACCGTCCCTGCTCCCCGGTCCGGGCTGGCCCCCGTGGGTCGAAAAACAGGCGTCTGTGACCGGGGAGGAAAGATGATGCTGCCGTGGACCCCGCAGAAGCACTCATCCACAAGCTTCTTGCTCAGGGAGCTGCAGAATGGAATATATTTGAAGGCAAACATGGTTTCACTCGCCTCCAACTTTGATTTTGGCACTTATGGCACTTTTACGCTCTCGTGTACACAGTGTTTCTCCGGGCGAGATAAGGCTTTGGGCGCATAAAAAGTCTAGCGGTGCCCCCCACGTCCTCCCAGGAGCACTGACTTACAAGTTTCTTGCCCAGGGGCCTGTAGGATGGAATATATTTGAAGGCAAACGTGGTTTCACTCGTGTCCACCGTGGGATTTTGGCTGCTATGGCACCGTCCCTGCTCCCCGGTCCGGGCTGGCCCCCCGTGGGCCGAAAACAGGCGTCTGTGACCGGGGAGGGAAAGATGATGCTGCCGTGGCCCCGCAGAAGCACTCATCCACAAGCTTCTTGCTCAGGGAGCTGCAGAATAGAATATATTTGAAGGCAAACATGGTTTCACTCGTCTCCAACTTTGATTTTGGCACTTATGGCACTTTTTACGCTCTCGTGTACACAGTGTTTCTCCGGGCGAGATACGGCGTTTAAGCGCATAAAAAGTCTAGCGGGTGCCCCCCACGTCCTCCCAGGAGCACTGACTTACAAGTTTCTTGCCCAGGGGCCTGTAGGATGGAATATATTTGAAGGCAAACGTGGTTTCACTCGTGTCCACCGTGGATTTTGGCTGCTATGGCACCGTCCCTGCTCCCCGTCCGGGCTGGCCCCTCGTGGGCCGAAAACAGGCGTCTGTGACCGGGGAGGAAAGATGATGCTGCTGCGGCCCCGCAGAAGCACTCATCCACAAGCTTCTTGCTCAGGGAGCTGCAGAATAGAATATATTTGAAGGCAAACATGGTTTCACTCGCCTCCAACTTTGATTTTGGCACTTATGGCACTTTTACGCTCTCGTGTACACAGTGTTTCTCCGGGCGAGATACGGCGTTTAAGCGCATAAAAAGTCTAGCGGTGCCCCCCACGTCCTCCCAGGAGCACTGATTTACAAGTTTCTTGCCCAGGGGCCTGTAGGATGGAATATATTTGAAGGCAAACGTGGTTTCACTCCGTGTCCACCGTGGATTTGGCTGCTATGGCACCGTCCCTGCTCCCCGGTCCGGGCTGGCCCCCGTGGCCGAAAACAGGCGTCTTGCACCGGGGAGGAAAGATGATGCTGCCGTGGCCCCGCAGAAGCACTCATCCATAAGCTTCTTGCCACTCAGGGAGCTGCAGAATAGAATCTATTTGAAGGCAAACATGGTTTCACTTGCCTCCAACTTTGATTTTGGCACTTATGGCACTTTTACGCTCTTGTGTACACAGTGTTTCTCCGGGCGAGATACGGCGTTCGGCGCATAAAAAGTCTAGCGAGCCCCCCACGTCCTCCCGGGAGCACTGACTTACAAGTTTTCTGCCCAGGGCCCTGTAGGATGGAATATATTTGAAGGCAAACGTGGTTTCACTCGTGTCCACCGTGGATTTTGGCTGCTATGGCACCGTCCCTGCTCCCCGGTCCGGGCTGGGCCTCTGTGGCCGAACAGGCGCCTGTGACTGCGGGGAGGAAAGATGATGCTGCCGTGGCCCCGCAGAAGCACTCATCCAAAGCTTCTTGCTCAGGGAGCTGCAGAATAGAATATATTTGAAGGCAAACATGGTTTCACTCTGTCTCCAACTTTGATTTTGGCACTTATGGCACTTTTACGCTCTCGTGTACACAGTGTTTCTCCGGGCGAGATACGGCGTTTAAGCGCATAAAAAGTCTAGCGGGTGCTCCCCCCACTGTCCTCCGGGAGCACTGACTTACAAGTTTCTTGCCCAGGGGCCTGTAGGATGAAATATATTTGAAGGCAAACGTGCTTGCACCAGGGTCCACCGTGTGGATTTTGGCCAGTTATGGCACCGTCCCTGCTCCCCGCCCGGGCTGGCCTCCTGGCCGAAAACAGGCGTCTGTGACCGGGAGGAAAGATGATGCTGCCGTGGCCCCGCAGAAGCACTCATCCACAAGCTTCTTGCTCAGGAGCTGTGGAACAGAATATATTTGAAGGCAAACATGGTTTCACTTGCCTCCAACTTTTGATTTTGGCACTTATGGCACTTTTACGCTCCTCGTGTACACAGTGTTTCTCCGGGCGAGATACGGCGCTGCTGCGCATAAAAAGTCTAGCGGTGCTCCCCCCACGTCCCTCCGGGGAGCACTGACTTACAAGTTTCTTGCCCAGGGGCCTGTAGGATGGAATATATTTGAAGGCAAACGTGGTTTCACTCGTGTCCACCGTGGATTCGGGCTGCTGGGCGGCACCGTCCCTGCTCCTCGGTCCGGGCTGTCCCTCCGTGGCCGAAAACAGGCGTCTGTGACCGGGGAGGAAAGATGATGCTGTCAGTGGGCCTCGCAGAAGCACTCATCCACAAGCTTCCTGCTCAGGGAGCTGCAGAATAGAATATATTTGAAGGCAAACATGGTTTCACTTGCCTTGAACCTTTGATTTTGGCACTTATGGCACTTTTACGCTCCGGTGTACACAGTGTTTCTCCGGGCGAGATACTATGCTTAAGCGCATAAAAAAGTCTGCACATGCGGTGCCCCCCCCACGTCCCTCCCGGGAGCACTGACTTACAAGTTTCTTGCCTAGGGGCCCGTAGGATGGAATATATTTGAAGGCAAACGTGGTTTCACTCGTGTCCACCGTGGATTTTGGCTGCTATGGCACCGTCCCTGCTCCCCGGTCCGGGCTGGCCCCCGTGGCCGTAAAACAGGCGTCTGTGACCGGGGAGGAAAGATGATGCTGCCGTGGCCCCGCAGAAGCACTTATCCACAAGCTTCCTGCTCAGGGAGCTGCAGAATAGAATATATTTGGAAGGCAAACATGGTTTCACTCGTCTCCAACTTTGATTTTGGCACTTATGGCACTTTTACGCTCTCGTGGACACAGTATTTCTCCGGGCGAGATACGGCGTTTAAGCGCATAAAAAGTTCAGCGGTGCCCCGACGTCCTCCCGGGAGCACTGACTTACAAGTTTCTTGCCCAGGGGCCCGTAGGATGGAACATATTTCTGGAAGGCAAACGTGGTTTCACTTATGTCCACCGTGGATTTTGGCCGCGGTATTGGACCGTGCCTGCTCCCGGTCCGGCTGGCCTTCGTATCGGAAAACAGGCGCCTGTGACCGGGGGAGGTGGGATGATGCTGCCGCGGCCTCCGCGAGAAGCACTCAT
>CAMPSB010000765.1:0-79150 GCA_946959425.1 Argyrosomus regius | reverse complement strand
GTCCGGCTTGCCCCCTGTGGCCGAAAACAGGCGTCTGTGACCGTGGAGGAAAGATGATGCTGCCGTGGCCCCTGCAGAAGCACTCATCCACAAGCTTCTTGCTCAGGGAGCTGCAGAATGGAATATATTTGAAGGCAAACATGGTTTCACTTGTCCCAACTTTGATTTTGGCACTTATGGCACTTTTACGCTCTCGTGTACACAGTGTTTCTCCGGGCGCAGATACGGCGTTTAAGCGCATAAAAAGTCTAGCGGTGCCCCCCCCACGTCCTCCCCCAGGAGCACTGACTTACAAGTTTCTTGCCCAGGGGCCTGTGGGATGGAATATATTTGAAGGCAAACATGGTTTCACTCGCAGGTCCAACGTGGGATTTTGGCTGCCAGGTGGCACCGTCCCTGCTCCCCCGGCTTTCGGGGCTGGCCCCCGTGGCCGAAAACAGGCGTCTGTGACCGGGGAGGAAAGATGATGCTGTCGCGGGCCCCGCAGGAAGCCACTCATCCACAAGCTTCTTGCTCAGGGAGCTGCAGAATGGAATATATTTGAAGGCAAACATGGTTTCACTCCGCCTCCAACTTTGATTTTGGCACTTATGGCACTTTTACGCTCTCGTGTACACAGTGTTTCTCCGGGCGAGATACGGCGTTTAAGCGCATAAAAAGTCTAGCGAAGCCCCCCCCACGTCCCTCCCAGGAGCACTGACTTGCAAGTTTCTTGCCCAGGGGCCTGTGGGATGGAATATATTTTGAAGGCAAACGTGGTTTCACTCGTGTCCACCGTGGATTTTGGCTGCTATGGCACCGTCCCTGCTCCCCGGTCCGGGCTGCCCCCCTCGTGGCCGAAAAACAGGCGTCTGTGACCGGGGAGGAAAGATGATGCTGCCGCGGCCCCGGTAATAGCACTCATCCACAAGCTTCTTGCTCAGGGAGCTGCAGAATAGAATATATTTGAAGGCAAACATGGTTTCACTCATCTCCAACTTTGATTTTGGCACTTATGGCACTTTTACGCCCTCGTGTACACAGTAGTTTCTCCGGGCGAGATACGGCGTTTAAGCGCATAAAAAGTCTAGCGGTGCCCCCCCACGTCCCTCCCAGGAGCTCTGACTTACAAGTTTCTTGCCCAGGGGCCTGTAGGATGGAATATATTTGAAGGCAAACGTGGTTTCACTCGTGTGTCCACCGTGGATTTTTGGCTGCTATGGCACTGTCCCTGCTCCTCGGCCCGGGCTGGCCTCCTGGGGCTCGAAAACAGGCGTCTGTGACCGGGGAGGAAAGATGATGCCGCCGCGGGCCCCGCAGAAGCACTCATCCACAAGCTTCTTGCTCAGGGAGTTGCAGAATAGAATATATTTGAAGGCAAACATGGTTTCACTCGCCTCCAACTTTGATTTTGGCACTTATGGCACTTTTACGCTCTCGTGTACACAGTGTTTCTCCGGGCGAGATACGGCGTTTAAGCGCATAAAAAGTCTAGCGGTGCCCCCCCACGTCCCTCCCAGGAGCTCTGACTTACAAGTTTCTTGCCCAGGGGCCTGTAGGATGGAATATATTTGAAGGCAAACGTGGTTTCACTCGTGTCCACCGTGGATTTTGGCTGCTATGGCACCGTCCCTGCTCCCCGGTCCGGGCTGGCCCCCCGTGGCCGAAAAACAGGCGTCTGTGACCGGGGAGGAAAGACGATGCTGCCGTGGCCCCGCAGAAGCACTCATCCACAAGCTTGCTCAGGGAGCTGCAGAATAGAATATATTTGAAGGCAAACATGGTTTCACTCTGTCTCCAACTTTGATTTTGGCACTTATGGCACTTTTACGCTCTCGTGTACACAGTGTTTCTCCGGGCGAGAGTGTTTAAGCGCATAAAAGTCTAGCGGTGCCCCTTGGACGTCCCTCCCACGAGCACTGACTTACAAGTTTCTTTGTCCAGGCCTGTAGGATGGAATATATTTGAAGGCAATCGTGGTTTCACTTGTGTCCACCGTGGATTTTGGCTGCTATGGCATCTGTCCTTGCTTCCTTGTCCGGGCTGGCCTCGCGTATCGAAACAGTGGCGTCGGTAATCGGGGAGGTGCGATGATGCCGCCGTGGCCCCCAGAAGCACTCATCCACAAGCTTCTTGCTCAGGGAGCTGCAGAATAAAATATATTTGAAGGCAAACATGGCTTCACCTCGCCTCCAACTTTGATTTCGGCACCCTATGGCACTTTACGCTCCCGTGTACAGCAAGCTGCTGGGGCGATACGGCGTTTGAAGCGCATAAAACAGCGGAAAAATTCTTCCGGGACGTCCGCGACGGTTAACGACTGAGCAAGTTTCGGTTCAGGGGCCTGTAGGGATGGAATATATTTCAGCGCAAAACGTAGAAGCTCACCCGTGTCCACTGTGGATTTCCGGCTGCTATGGCACCGTCCCTGCTTGCCGGTCCGGTCTGGCCTGCACGAAAACAGGCGTCTGCAGACTGGGGAGGAAAGATGATGCCGCTGTGGCCTTGCAGCACTCATCCATTTGCTTCTTGCTCAGGGATGCAGAATAGAATATATTTGAAGGCGCAAAGATAGGTTTCACTCGTTCAACTTGATTTTGGCACTATATGGTACTTGGACGCCCTGGGGTAATACGAAAGTTGCTGCGGCATAGATACGGCGTTTAAGCGCGACAAATGAATCCGGGTACCTCCCCACGGCCTCCCACGAGCACCGAATTTACAAGTTTCCCGCCCAGGGGCCTGTAGGAGGGAATATATTTGAAGGCAAAACGTGGTTTCACTCGTGTCCACCGGGGATTTTGGCTGTTATGGCACCGTCCCTGCTCCCTGGTCCGGCTGGCCCCTTGTATTCGTTAGGCGTCTGTGACCGTGAGGAAAGATGGATGCAATTTCTCCCCGATATAGCACTCATCCACAAAGCTTCTTTGCTCTGAGCGGTAGAATAGACATATTTGAAGGCAAAGAACATGGTTTCAATCGCCTCCAACTTTTGATTTTGGCACTTATGGCACTTCGACGCCCTGCGGGCCAGGGTTTCTCCCGGGCGATACGGCGCTTAAGCGGATGTAGTGCCCATGGGTGCTCCCCCCACGTCCTCCCACGAGCACCTCGGACTTATTAAAGTTTCTCGCTCAGGGGCCTGTAGGAGGAATATATTTGAAGGCAAACGCGTTTCACTCGTTGCCACCGTGGATTTTGGCTGCTATGGCACCGGCCCTGCTCCCCCGGTCCGGGCTGGCCCCCCGGGGCCGAAAACAGGCGTCTGTGACCGGGAGGAAGATGATGCTGCCGTGGCCCCAGAGAAGCACTCATCCACAAGCTTCTTGCTAGCAGGGAGCTGCAGAATAGAATATATTTGAAGGCAAACATGGTTTCACTCGTCTCCAACTTTGATTTTGGCACTTATGGCACTTTTGCGCTCTCGTGTACACAGTGTTTCTCCGGGCTGCAGATACGGCAGATTTAAGCGCATAAAAGTCCAGCGGTGCGCCCCCCACGCCCTCGCACGAGCACTGACTTACAAGTTTCTTGCCCAGGGCCCCGTAGGTGGAATATATTTGAAGGCAAACGTGGTTTCACTCCGTGTCCACACGGGTGGGACTTGGCTGCTATGGCACCGTCCCTGCTCCCCCGGTCCGGGCTGGCCTCGCGTGGCCGAAAACAGGCGTCTGTGGACCGGGGAGGAAGAGAAGTCTGCCGTGGCCCCAGCAGAAGCACTCCATCCACAAGCTTGCTCAGGGAGCTGCACAGAATAAGAATATATTTGAAAGGCGAACATGGTTTCCCTCGGCTCCAACTTTGATTTTGGCACTATGGCACTTTTACGCTCTCGTGTACACAGTGTTTCTCCGGGCAAAGATACGAGGCGTTTAAGCGCATGAAAAGTCTAGCGGTGCCCCCCCCACGTCCTCCCAGGAGCACTGACTTACAAGTTTCTTGCCCAGGGGCCCGTAGGATGGAATATATTTGAAGGCAAACGTGGTTTCACTCGTGTCCACCGTGGATTTTGGCTGCTATGGCACCGTCCCTGCTCCCGGGTCCGGGCTGGCCCCCCGTGGCCGAAAACAGGCGTCTGTGACCGGGGGAGGAAAGATGATGCTGCCGTGGCCCCGCAGAAGCACTCATCCACAAGCTTCTTGCTCAGGGAGCTGCAGAATAGAATATATTTGAAGGCAAACATGGTTTCACTCGTCTCCAACTTTGATTTTGGCACTTATGGCACTTTTACGCTCCCGTGTACACAGTGTTTCTCCGGGCGAGATACGGCGTTTAAAGCGCATAAAAAGTCTAGCGGTGCCCCCCCCACGTCCCTCCCAGGAGCACTGACTTACAAGTTTCTTGCCCAGGGGCCTGTAGGATGGAATATATTTGAAGGCAAACGTGGTTTCACTTGTGTCCACCGTGGATTTTGGCTGCTATGGCACCGTCCCTGCTCCCCGGTCCGGGCTGGCCCCCGTGGCCGAAAAACAGGCGTCTGTGACCGGGGAGGAAAGATGATGCTGCCGTGGCCCCGCAGAAGCACTCATCCACAAGCTTCTTGCTCAGGGAGCTGCAGAATAGAATATATTTGAAGGCAAACATGGTTTCACTCGTCTCCAACTTTGATTTTGGCACTTATGGCACTTTTACGCTCTCGTGTACACAGTGTTTCTCCGGGCGAGATACGGCGTTTAAGCGCACAAAAAGTCTAGCGGTGCCCCCCCACGTCCTCCCAGGAGCACTGACTTACAAGTTTCTTGCCCAGGGGCCCGTAGGGATGGAATATATTTGAAGGCAAACGTGGTTTCACTCGTGTCCACCGTGGATTTTGGCTGCTATGGCACCGTCCCTGCTCCCCGGTCCGGGCTGGCCCCCGTGGGCCGAAAAACAGGCGTCTGTGACCGGGGAGGAAAGATGATGCTGCCGTGGCCCCGCAGAAGCACTCATCCACAAGCTTCTTGCTCAGGGAGCTGCAGAATAGAATATATTTGAAGGCAAACATGGTTTCACTCGTCTCCAACTTTGATTTTGGCACTTATGGCACTTTTACGCTCTCGTACACAGTGTTTCTCCGGGCGAGATACGGCGTTTAAGCGCATAAAAAGTCTAGCGGTGCCCCCCCACGTCCTCCCAGGAGCACTGACTTACAAGTTTCTTGCCCAGGGGCCTGTAGGGATGGAATATATTTGAAGGCAAACGTGGTTTCACTCGTGTCCACCGTGGATTTTGGCTGCTATGGCACCGTCCCTGCTCCCCGGTCCGGGCTGGCCCCCAGTGGCCGAAAACAGGCGTCTGTGACCGGGGGAGGAAAGATGATGCTGCCGTGGCCCCGCAGAAGCACTCATCCACAAGCTTCTTGCTCAGGGAGCTGCAGAATAGAATATATTTGAAGGCAAACATGGTTTCACTCGTCTCCAACTTTGATTTTGGCACTTATGGCACTTTTACGCTCTCGTGTACACAGTGTTTCTCCGGGCGAGATACGGCGTTTAAGCGCATAAAAAGTCTAGCGGGTGCCCCCCACGTCCTCCCAGGAGCACTGACTTACAAGTTTCTTGCCCAGGGGCCCGTAGGGATGGAATATATTTGAAGGCAAACGTGGTTTCACTCGTGTCCACCGTGGATTTTGGCTGCTATGGCACCGTCCCTGCTCCCCGGTCCGGGCTGGCCCCCCGTGGCCGAAAAACAGGCGTCTGTGACCGGGAGGAAAGATGATGCTGCCGTGGCCCCGCAGAAGCACTCATCCACAAGCTTCTTGCTCAGGGAGCTGCAGAATAGAATATATTTGAAGGCAAACATGGTTTCACTCGTCTCCAACTTTGATTTTGGCACTTATGGCACTTTTACGCCCTCGTGTACACAGTGTTTCTCCGGGCGAGATACGGCGTTTAAGCGCATAAAAAGTCTAGCGGTGCCCCCCCCCCCCCCCACGTCCTCCCAGGAGCACTGACTTACAAGTTTCTTGCCCAGGGGCCCGTAGGATGGAATATATTTGAAGGCAAACGTGGTTTCACTCGTGGTCCACCGTGGATTTTGGCTGCTATGGCACCGTCCCTGCTCCCCGGTCCGGGCTGGCCCCCGTGGCCGAAAACAGGCGTCTGTGACCGGGGAGGAAAGATGATGCTGCCGTGGCCCCGCAGAAGCACTCATCCACAAGCTTCTTGCTCAGGGAGCTGCAGAATAGAATATATTTGAAGGCAAACATGGTTTCACTCGTCTCCAACTTTGATTTTGGCACTTATGGCACTTTACGCTCTCGTGTACACAGTGTTTCTCCGGGCGAGATACGGCGTTTAAGCGCATAAAAAAGTCTAGCGGTGCCCCCCACGTCCCTCCCAGGAGCACTGACTTACAAGTTTCTTGCCCAGGGGCCTGTAGGGATGGAATATATTTGAAGGCAAACGTGGTTTCACTCGTGTCCACCGTGGATTTTGGCTGCTATGGCACCGTCCCTGCTCCCCGGTCCGGGCTGGCCCCCGTGGCCGAAAACAGGCGTCTGTGACCGGGGAGGAAAGATGATGCTGCCGTGGCCCCGCAGAAGCACTCATCCACAAGCTTCTTGCTCAGGGAGCTGCAGAATAGAATATATTTGAAGGCAAACATGGTTTCACTCGTCTCCAACTTTGATTTTGGCACTTATGGCACTTTTACGCTCTCGTGTACACAGTGTTTCTCCGGGCGAGATACGGCGTTTAAGCGCATAAAAAGTCTAGCGGTGCCCCCCCCACGTCCTCCCAGGAGCACTGACTTACAAGTTTCTTGCCCAGGGGCCTGTAGGATGGAATATATTTGAAGGCAAACGTGGTTTCACTCGTGTCCACCGTGGATTTTGGCTGCTATGGCACCGTCCCTGCTCCCCGGTCCGGGCTGGCCCCCGTGGCCGAAAACAGGCGTCTGTGACCGGGGAGGAAAGATGATGCTGCCGTGGCCCCGCAGAAGCACTCATCCACAAGCTTCTTGCTCAGGGAGCTGCAGAATAGAATATATTTGAAGGCAAACATGGTTTCACTCGTCTCCAACTTTGATTTTGGCACTTATGGCACTTTTACGCTCTCGTGTACACAGTGTTTCTCCGGGCGAGATACGGCGTTTAAGCGCATAAAAAGTCTAGCGGTGCCCCCCACGTCCTCCCAGGAGCACTGACTTACAAGTTTCTTGCCCAGGGGCCTGTAGGATGGAATATATTTGAAGGCAAACGTGGTTTCACTCGTGTCCACCGTGGATTTTGGCTGCTATGGCACCGTCCCTGCTCCCCGGTCCGGGCTGGCCCCCGTGGCCGAAAACAGGCGTCTGTGACCGGGGAGGAAAGATGATGCTGCCGTGGCCCCGCAGAAGCACTCATCCACAAGCTTCTTGCTCAGGGAGCTGCAGAATAGAATATATTTGAAGGCAAACATGGTTTCACTCGTCTCCAACTTTGATTTTGGCACTTATGGCACTTTTACGCTCTCGTGTACACAGTGTTTCTCCGGGCGAGATACGGCGTTTAAGCGCATAAAAAGTCTAGCGGTGCCCCCCCACGTCCTCCCAGGAGCACTGACTTACAAGTTTCTTGCCCAGGGGCCTGTAGGATGGAATATATTTGAAGGCAAACGTGGTTTCACTCGTGTCCACCGTGGATTTTGGCTGCTATGGCACCGTCCCTGCTCCCCGGTCCGGGCTGGCCCCCCGTGGCCGAAAACAGGCGTCTGTGACCGGGGAGGAAAGATGATGCTGCCGCGGCCCCGCAGAAGCACTCATCCACAAGCTTCTTGCTCAGGGAGCTGCAGAATAGAATATATTTGAAGGCAAACATGGTTTCACTCGTCTCCAACTTTGATTTTGGCACTTATGGCACTTTTACGCTCTCGTGTACACAGTGTTTCTCCGGGCGAGATACGGCGTTTAAGCGCATAAAAAGTCTAGCGGTGCCCCCCACGTCCTCCCAGGAGCACTGACTTACAAGTTTCTTGCCCAGGGGCCTGTGGGATGGAATATATTTGAAGGCAAACGTGGTTTCACTCGTGTCCACCGTGGATTTTGGCTGCTATGGCACCGTCCCTGCTCCCCGGTCCGGGCTGGCCCCCGCGGAAAACAGGCCTCCGGGAGGAAAGATGTCGCGTGCCCGCAGAAGCACATCCACAAGCTTTTGCTCAGGAGCTCAGAATAGAATATTTGCAACATGTTTCCCCCACGTCCTCCCAGGAGCACTGACTTACAAGTTTCTTGCCCAGGGCCTGTAGGATGGAATATATTTGAAGGCAAACGTGGTTTCACTCGTGTCCACCGTGGATTTTGGCTGCTATGGCACCGTCCCTGCTCCCCGGTCCGGGCTGGCCCCCGTGGCCGAAAACAGGCGTCTGTGACCGGGGAGGAAAGATGATGCTGCCGCGGCCCCGCAGAAGCACTCATCCACAAGCTTCTTGCTCAGGGAGCTGCAGAATAGAATATATTTGAAGGCAAACATGGTTTCACTCGCCTCCAACTTTGATTTTGGCACTTATGGCACTTTTACGCCCGTGTACACAGTGTTTCTCCGGGCGAGATACGGCGTTTAAGCGCATAAAAAGTCTAGCGGTGCCCCCCACGTCCCTCCCAGGAGCACTGACTTACAAGTTTCTTGCCCAGGGGCCTGTAGGATGGAATATATTTGAAGGCAAACGTGGTTTCACTCGTGTCCACCGTGGATTTTGGCTGCTATGGCACCGTCCCTGCTCCCCGGTCCGGGCTGGCCCCCCGTGGCCGAAAACAGGCGTCTGTGACCGGGGAGGAAAGATGATGCTGCCGCGGCCCCGCAGAAGCACTCATCCACAAGCTTCTTGCTCAGGGAGCTGCAGAATAGAATATATTTGAAGGCAAACATGGTTTCACTCGTCTCCAACTTTGATTTTGGCACTTATGGCACTTTTACGCTCTCGTGTACACAGTGTTTCTCCGGGCGAGATACGGCGTTTAAGCGCATAAAAAGTCTAGCGGTGCCCCCCACGTCCCTCCCAGGAGCACTGACTTACAAGTTTCTTGCCCAGGGGCCTGTAGGATGGAATATATTTGAAGGCAAACGTGGTTTCACTCGTGTCCACCGTGGATTTTGGCTGCTATGGCACCGTCCCCTGCTCCCCGGTCCGGGCTGGCCCCCGTGGCCGAAAACAGGCGTCTGTGACCGGGGAGGAAAGATGATGCTGCCGTGGCCCCGCAGAAGCACTCATCCACAAGCTTCTTGCTCAGGGAGCTGCAGAATAGAATATATTTGAAGGCAAACATGGTTTCACCCGCCTCCAACTTTGATTTTGGCACTTATGGCACTTTTACGCTCTCGTGTACACAGTGTTTCTCCGGGCGAGATACGGCGTTTAAGCGCATAAAAAGTCTAGCGGTGCCCCCCACGTCCTCCCAGGAGCACTGACTTACAAGTTTCTTGCCCAGGGGCCTGTAGGATGGAATATATTTGAAGGCAAACGTGGTTTCACTCGTGTCCACCGTGGATTTTGGCTGCTATGGCACCGTCCCTGCTCCCCGGTCCGGGCTGGCCCCCGTGGCCGAAAAACAGGCGTCTGTGACCGGGGAGGAAAGATGATGCTGCCGTGGCCCCGCAGAAGCACTCATCCACAAGCTTCTTGCTCAGGGAGCTGCAGAATAGAATATATTTGAAGGCAAACATGGTTTCACTCTGTCTCCAACTTTGATTTTGGCACTTATGGCACTTTTACGCTCTCGTGTACACAGTGTTTCTCCGGGCGAGATACGGCGTTTAAGCGCATAAAAAGTCTAGCGGTGCCCCCCACGTCCTCCCAGGAGCACTGACTTACAAGTTTCTTGCCCAGGGGCCTGTAGGATGGAATATATTTGAAGGCAAACGTGGTTTCACTCGTGTCCACCGTGGATTTTGGCTGCTATGGCACCGTCCCTGCTCCCCGGTCCGGGCTGGCCCCCGTGGGCCGAAAACAGGCGTCTGTGACCGGGGAGGAAAGATGATGCTGCCGTGGCCCCGCAGAAGCACTCATCCACAAGCTTCTTGCTCAGGGAGCTGCAGAATAGAATATATTTGAAGGCAAACATGGTTTCACTCGTCTCCAACTTTGATTTTGGCACTTATGGCACTTTTACGCTCTCGTGTACACAGTGTTTCTCCGGGCGAGATACGGCGTTTAAGCGCATAAAAAGTCTAGCGGTGCCCCCCACGTCCTCCCAGGAGCACTGACTTACAAGTTTCTTGCCCAGGGGCCTGTAGGATGGAATATATTTGAAGGCAAACGTGGTTTCACTCGTGTCCACCGTGGATTTTGGCTGCTATGGCACCGTCCCTGCTCCCCGGTCCGGGCTGGCCCCCGTGGCCGAAAAACAGGCGTCTGTGACCGGGGAGGAAAGATGATGCTGCCGCGGCCCCGCAGAAGCACTCATCCACAAGCTTCTTGCTCAGGGAGCTGCAGAATAGAATATATTTGAAGGCAAACATGGTTTCACTCGTCTCCAACTTTGATTTTGGCACTTATGGCACTTTTACGCTCTCGTGTACACAGTGTTTCTCCGGGCGAGATACGGCGTTTAAGCGCATAAAAAGTCTAGCGGTGCCCCCCCCGTCCTCCCAGGAGCACTGACTTACAAGTTTCTTGCCCAGGGGCCTGTAGGATGGAATATATTTGAAGGCAAACGTGGTTTCACTCGTGTCCACCGTGGATTTTGGCTGCTATGGCACCGTCCCTGCTCCCCGGTCCGGGCTGGCCCCCGTGGCCGAAAACAGGCGTCTGTGACCGGGGAGGAAAGATGATGCTGCCGTGGCCCCGCAGAAGCACTCATCCACAAGCTTCTTGCTCAGGGAGCTGCAGAATAGAATATATTTGAAGGCAAACATGGTTTCACTCGTCTCCAACTTTGATTTTGGCACTTATGGCACTTTTACGCTCCGTGTACACAGTGTTTCTCCGGGCGAGATACGGCGTTTAAGCGCATAAAAAGTCTAGCGGTGCCCCCCACGTCCTCCCAGGAGCACTGACTTACAAGTTTCTTGCCCAGGGGCCTGTAGGATGGAATATATTTGAAGGCAAACGTGGTTTCACTCGTGTCCACCGTGGATTTTGGCTGCTATGGCACCGTCCCTGCTCCCCGGTCCGGGCTGGCCCCCGTGGCCGAAAACAGGCGTCTGTGACCGGGGAGGAAAGATGATGCTGCCGTGGCCCCGCAGAAGCACTCATCCACAAGCTTCTTGCTCAGGGAGCTGCAGAATAGAATATATTTGAAGGCAAACATGGTTTCACTCGTCTCCAACTTTGATTTTGGCACTTATGGCACTTTTACGCTCTCGTGTACACAGTGTTTCTCCGGGCGAGATACGGCGTTTAAGCGCATAAAAAGTCTAGCGGTGCCCCCCACGTCCTCCCAGGAGCACTGACTTACAAGTTTCTTGCCCAGGGGCCTGTAGGATGGAATATATTTGAAGGCAAACGTGGTTTCACTCGTGTCCACCGTGGATTTTGGCTGCTATGGCACCGTCCCTGCTCCCCGGTCCGGGCTGGCCCCCGTGGCCGAAAACAGGCGTCTGTGACCGGGGAGGAAAGATGATGCTGCCGTGGCCCCGCAGAAGCACTCATCCACAAGCTTCTTGCTCAGGGAGCTGCAGAATAGAATATATTTGAAGGCAAACATGGTTTCACTCGTCTCCAACTTTGATTTTGGCACTTATGGCACTTTTACGCTCCGTGTACACAGTGTTTCTCCGGGCGAGATACGGCGTTTAAGCGCATAAAAAGTCTAGCGGTGCCCCCCACGTCCTCCCAGGAGCACTGACTTACAAGTTTCTTGCCCAGGGGCCTGTAGGATGGAATATATTTGAAGGCAAACGTGGTTTCACTCGTGTCCACCGTGGATTTTGGCTGCTATGGCACCGTCCCTGCTCCCCGGTCCGGGCTGGCCCCCGTGGCCGAAAACAGGCGTCTGTGACCGGGGAGGAAAGATGATGCTGCCGTGGCCCCGCAGAAGCACTCATCCACAAGCTTCTTGCTCAGGGAGCTGCAGAATAGAATATATTTGAAGGCAAACATGGTTTCACTCGTCTCCAACTTTGATTTTGGCACTTATGGCACTTTTACGCTCTCGTGTACACAGTGTTTCTCCGGGCGAGATACGGCGTTTAAGCGCATAAAAAGTCTAGCGGTGCCCCCCACGTCCTCCCAGGAGCACTGACTTACAAGTTTCTTGCCCAGGGGCCTGTAGGATGGAATATATTTGAAGGCAAACGTGGTTTCACTCGTGTCCACCGTGGATTTTGGCTGCTATGGCACCGTCCCTGCTCCCCGGTCCGGGCTGGCCCCCGTGGCCGAAAACAGGCGTCTGTGACCGGGGAGGAAAGATGATGCTGCCGCGGCCCCGCAGAAGCACTCATCCACAAGCTTCTTGCTCAGGGAGCTGCAGAATAGAATATATTTGAAGGCAAACATGGTTTCACTCGTCTCCAACTTTGATTTTGGCACTTATGGCACTTTTACGCTCTCGTGTACACAGTGTTTCTCCGGGCGAGATACGGCGTTTAAGCGCATAAAAAGTCTAGCGGTGCCCCCCACGTCCTCCCAGGAGCACTGACTTACAAGTTTCTTGCCCAGGGGCCTGTAGGATGGAATATATTTGAAGGCAAACGTGGTTTCACTCGTGTCCACCGTGGATTTTGGCTGCTATGGCACCGTCCCTGCTCCCCGGTCCGGGCTGGCCCCCGTGGCCGAAAACAGGCGTCTGTGACCGGGGAGGAAAGATGATGCTGCCGTGGCCCCGCAGAAGCACTCATCCACAAGCTTCTTGCTCAGGGAGCTGCAGAATAGAATATATTTGAAGGCAAACATGGTTTCACTCGTCTCCAACTTTGATTTTGGCACTTATGGCACTTTTACGCTCCCGTGTACACAGTGTTTCTCCGGGCGAGATACGGCGTTTAAGCGCATAAAAAGTCTAGCGGTGCCCCCCCACGTCCTCCCAGGAGCACTGACTTACAAGTTTCTTGCCCAGGGGCCTGTAGGATGGAATATATTTGAAGGCAAACGTGGTTTCACTCGTGTCCACCGTGGATTTTGGCTGCTATGGCACCGTCCCTGCTCCCCGGTCCGGGCTGGCCCCCGTGGCCGAAAACAGGCGTCTGTGACCGGGGAGGAAAGATGATGCTGCCGTGGCCCCGCAGAAGCACTCATCCACAAGCTTCTTGCTCAGGGAGCTGCAGAATAGAATATATTTGAAGGCAAACATGGTTTCACTCGTCTCCAACTTTGATTTTGGCACTTATGGCACTTTTACGCTCTCGTGTACACAGTGTTTCTCCGGGCGAGATACGGCGTTTAAGCGCATAAAAAGTCTAGCGGTGCCCCCCCACGTCCTCCCAGGAGCACTGACTTACAAGTTTCTTGCCCAGGGGCCTGTAGGATGGAATATATTTGAAGGCAAACGTGGTTTCACTCGTGTCCACCGTGGATTTTGGCTGCTATGGCACCGTCCCTGCTCCCCGGTCCGGGCTGGCCCCCGTGGCCGAAAACAGGCGTCTGTGACCGGGGAGGAAAGATGATGCTGCCGTGGCCCCGCAGAAGCACTCATCCACAAGCTTCTTGCTCAGGGAGCTGCAGAATAGAATATATTTGAAGGCAAACATGGTTTCACTCTGTCTCCAACTTTGATTTTGGCACTTATGGCACTTTTACGCTCTCGTGTACACAGTGTTTCTCCGGGCGAGATACGGCGTTTAAGCGCATAAAAAGTCTAGCGGTGCCCCCCACGTCCTCCCAGGAGCACTGACTTACAAGTTTCTTGCCCAGGGGCCTGTAGGATGGAATATATTTGAAGGCAAACGTGGTTTCACTCGTGTCCACCGTGGATTTTGGCTGCTATGGCACCGTCCCTGCTCCCCGGTCCGGGCTGGCCCCCGTGGCCGAAAACAGGCGTCTGTGACCGGGGAGGAAAGATGATGCTGCCGTGGCCCCGCAGAAGCACTCATCCACAAGCTTCTTGCTCAGGGAGCTGCAGAATAGAATATATTTGAAGGCAAACATGGTTTCACTCGTCTCCAACTTTGATTTTGGCACTTATGGCACTTTTACGCTCCTCGTGTACACAGTGTTTCTCCGGGCGAGATACGGCGTTTAAGCGCATAAAAAGTCTAGCGGTGCCCCCCACGTCCTCCCAGGAGCACTGACTTACAAGTTTCTTGCCCAGGGGCCTGTAGGATGGAATATATTTGAAGGCAAACGTGGTTTCACTCGTGTCCACCGTGGATTTTGGCTGCTATGGCACCGTCCCTGCTCCCCGGTCCGGGCTGGCCCCCGTGGCCGAAAACAGGCGTCTGTGACCGGGGAGGAAAGATGATGCTGCCGTGGCCCCGCAGAAGCACTCATCCACAAGCTTCTTGCTCAGGGAGCTGCAGAATAGAATATATTTGAAGGCAAACATGGTTTCACTCGTCTCCAACTTTGATTTTGGCACTTATGGCACTTTTACGCTCCGTGTACACAGTGTTTCTCCGGGCGAGATACGGCGTTTAAGCGCATAAAAAGTCTAGCGGTGCCCCCCACGTCCTCCCAGGAGCACTGACTTACAAGTTTCTTGCCCAGGGGCCTGTAGGATGGAATATATTTGAAGGCAAACGTGGTTTCACTCGTGTCCACCGTGGATTTTGGCTGCTATGGCACCGTCCCTGCTCCCCGGTCCGGGCTGGCCCCCGTGGCCGAAAACAGGCGTCTGTGACCGGGGAGGAAAGATGATGCTGCCGTGGCCCCGCAGAAGCACTCATCCACAAGCTTCTTGCTCAGGGAGCTGCAGAATAGAATATATTTGAAGGCAAACATGGTTTCACTCGTCTCCAACTTTGATTTTGGCACTTATGGCACTTTTACGCTCTCGTGTACACAGTGTTTCTCCGGGCGAGATACGGCGTTTAAGCGCATAAAAAGTCTAGCGGTGCCCCCCCACGTCCTCCCAGGAGCACTGACTTACAAGTTTCTTGCCCAGGGGCCTGTAGGATGGAATATATTTGAAGGCAAACGTGGTTTCACTCGTGTCCACCGTGGATTTTGGCTGCTATGGCACCGTCCCTGCTCCCCGGTCCGGGCTGGCCCCCGTGGCCGAAAACAGGCGTCTGTGACCGGGGAGGAAAGATGATGCTGCCGTGGCCCCGCAGAAGCACTCATCCACAAGCTTCTTGCTCAGGGAGCTGCAGAATAGAATATATTTGAAGGCAAACATGGTTTCACTCGTCTCCAACTTTGATTTTGGCACTTATGGCACTTTTACGCTCTCGTGTACACAGTGTTTCTCCGGGCGAGATACGGCGTTTAAGCGCATAAAAAGTCTAGCGGTGCCCCCCCACGTCCTCCCAGGAGCACTGACTTACAAGTTTCTTGCCCAGGGGCCTGTAGGATGGAATATATTTGAAGGCAAACGTGGTTTCACTCGTGTCCACCGTGGATTTTGGCTGCTATGGCACCGTCCCTGCTCCCCGGTCCGGGCTGGCCCCCGTGGCCGAAAACAGGCGTCTGTGACCGGGGAGGAAAGATGATGCTGCCGTGGCCCCGCAGAAGCACTCATCCACAAGCTTCTTGCTCAGGGAGCTGCAGAATAGAATATATTTGAAGGCAAACATGGTTTCACTCGTCTCCAACTTTGATTTTGGCACTTATGGCACTTTTACGCTCTCGTGTACACAGTGTTTCTCCGGGCGAGATACGGCGTTTAAGCGCATAAAAAGTCTAGCGGTGCCCCCCCACGTCCTCCCAGGAGCACTGACTTACAAGTTTCTTGCCCAGGGGCCTGTAGGATGGAATATATTTGAAGGCAAACGTGGTTTCACTCGTGTCCACCGTGGATTTTGGCTGCTATGGCACCGTCCCTGCTCCCCGGTCCGGGCTGGCCCCCGTGGCCGAAAACAGGCGTCTGTGACCGGGGAGGAAAGATGATGCTGCCGTGGCCCCGCAGAAGCACTCATCCACAAGCTTCTTGCTCAGGGAGCTGCAGAATAGAATATATTTGAAGGCAAACATGGTTTCACTCGTCTCCAACTTTGATTTTGGCACTTATGGCACTTTTACGCTCTCGTGTACACAGTGTTTCTCCGGGCGAGATACGGCGTTTAAGCGCATAAAAAGTCTAGCGGTGCCCCCCACGTCCTCCCAGGAGCACTGACTTACAAGTTTCTTGCCCAGGGGCCTGTAGGATGGAATATATTTGAAGGCAAACGTGGTTTCACTCGTGTCCACCGTGGATTTTGGCTGCTATGGCACCGTCCCTGCTCCCCGGTCCGGGCTGGCCCCCGTGGCCGAAAACAGGCGTCTGTGACCGGGGAGGAAAGATGATGCTGCCGTGGCCCCGCAGAAGCACTCATCCACAAGCTTCTTGCTCAGGGAGCTGCAGAATAGAATATATTTGAAGGCAAACATGGTTTCACTCGTCTCCAACTTTGATTTTGGCACTTATGGCACTTTTACGCTCTCGTGTACACAGTGTTTCTCCGGGCGAGATACGGCGTTTAAGCGCATAAAAAGTCTAGCGGTGCCCCCCACGTCCTCCCAGGAGCACTGACTTACAAGTTTCTTGCCCAGGGGCCTGTAGGATGGAATATATTTGAAGGCAAACGTGGTTTCACTCGTGTCCACCGTGGATTTTGGCTGCTATGGCACCGTCCCTGCTCCCCGGTCCGGGCTGGCCCCCGTGGCCGAAAACAGGCGTCTGTGACCGGGGAGGAAAGATGATGCTGCCGTGGCCCCGCAGAAGCACTCATCCACAAGCTTCTTGCTCAGGGAGCTGCAGAATAGAATATATTTGAAGGCAAACATGGTTTCACTCGTCTCCAACTTTGATTTTGGCACTTATGGCACTTTTACGCTCTCGTGTACACAGTGTTTCTCCGGGCGAGATACGGCGTTTAAGCGCATAAAAAGTCTAGCGGTGCCCCCCACGTCCTCCCAGGAGCACTGACTTACAAGTTTCTTGCCCAGGGGCCTGTAGGATGGAATATATTTGAAGGCAAACGTGGTTTCACTCGTGTCCACCGTGGATTTTGGCTGCTATGGCACCGTCCCTGCTCCCCGGTCCGGGCTGGCCCCCGTGGCCGAAAACAGGCGTCTGTGACCGGGGAGGAAAGATGATGCTGCCGTGGCCCCGCAGAAGCACTCATCCACAAGCTTCTTGCTCAGGGAGCTGCAGAATAGAATATATTTGAAGGCAAACATGGTTTCACTCGTCTCCAACTTTGATTTTGGCACTTATGGCACTTTTACGCTCTCGTGTACACAGTGTTTCTCCGGGCGAGATACGGCGTTTAAGCGCATAAAAAGTCTAGCGGTGCCCCCCACGTCCTCCCAGGAGCACTGACTTACAAGTTTCTTGCCCAGGGGCCTGTAGGATGGAATATATTTGAAGGCAAACGTGGTTTCACTCGTGTCCACCGTGGATTTTGGCTGCTATGGCACCGTCCCTGCTCCCCGGTCCGGGCTGGCCCCCGTGGCCGAAAACAGGCGTCTGTGACCGGGGAGGAAAGATGATGCTGCCGTGGCCCCGCAGAAGCACTCATCCACAAGCTTCTTGCTCAGGGAGCTGCAGAATAGAATATATTTGAAGGCAAACATGGTTTCACTCGTCTCCAACTTTGATTTTGGCACTTATGGCACTTTTACGCTCTCGTGTACACAGTGTTTCTCCGGGCGAGATACGGCGTTTAAGCGCATAAAAAGTCTAGCGGTGCCCCCCCACGTCCTCCCAGGAGCACTGACTTACAAGTTTCTTGCCCAGGGGCCTGTAGGATGGAATATATTTGAAGGCAAACGTGGTTTCACTCGTGTCCACCGTGGATTTTGGCTGCTATGGCACCGTCCCTGCTCCCCGGTCCGGGCTGGCCCCCGTGGCCGAAAACAGGCGTCTGTGACCGGGGAGGAAAGATGATGCTGCCGTGGCCCCGCAGAAGCACTCATCCACAAGCTTCTTGCTCAGGGAGCTGCAGAATAGAATATATTTGAAGGCAAACATGGTTTCACTCGTCTCCAACTTTGATTTTGGCACTTATGGCACTTTTACGCTCTCGTGTACACAGTGTTTCTCCGGGCGAGATACGGCGTTTAAGCGCATAAAAAGTCTAGCGGTGCCCCCCACGTCCTCCCAGGAGCACTGACTTACAAGTTTCTTGCCCAGGGGCCTGTAGGATGGAATATATTTGAAGGCAAACGTGGTTTCACTCGTGTCCACCGTGGATTTTGGCTGCTATGGCACCGTCCCTGCTCCCCGGTCCGGGCTGGCCCCCGTGGCCGAAAACAGGCGTCTGTGACCGGGGAGGAAAGATGATGCTGCCGCGGCCCCGCAGAAGCACTCATCCACAAGCTTCTTGCTCAGGGAGCTGCAGAATAGAATATATTTGAAGGCAAACATGGTTTCACTCGTCTCCAACTTTGATTTTGGCACTTATGGCACTTTTACGCTCTCGTGTACACAGTGTTTCTCCGGGCGAGATACGGCGTTTAAGCGCATAAAAAAGTCTAGCGGTGCCCCCCACGTCCTCCCAGGAGCACTGACTTACAAGTTTCTTGCCCAGGGGCCTGTAGGATGGAATATATTTGAAGGCAAACGTGGTTTCACTCGTGTCCACCGTGGATTTTGGCTGCTATGGCACCGTCCCTGCTCCCCGGTCCGGGCTGGCCCCCGTGGCCGAAAACAGGCGTCTGTGACCGGGGAGGAAAGATGATGCTGCCGTGGCCCCGCAGAAGCACTCATCCACAAGCTTCTTGCTCAGGGAGCTGCAGAATAGAATATATTTGAAGGCAAACATGGTTTCACTCGTCTCCAACTTTGATTTTGGCACTTATGGCACTTTTACGCTCTCGTGTACACAGTGTTTCTCCGGGCGAGATACGGCGTTTAAGCGCATAAAAAGTCTAGCGGTGCCCCCCACGTCCTCCCAGGAGCACTGACTTACAAGTTTCTTGCCCAGGGGCCTGTAGGATGGAATATATTTGAAGGCAAACGTGGTTTCACTCGTGTCCACCGTGGATTTTGGCTGCTATGGCACCGTCCCTGCTCCCCGGTCCGGGCTGGCCCCCGTGGCCGAAAACAGGCGTCTGTGACCGGGGAGGAAAGATGATGCTGCCGTGGCCCCGCAGAAGCACTCATCCACAAGCTTCTTGCTCAGGGAGCTGCAGAATAGAATATATTTGAAGGCAAACATGGTTTCACTCGTCTCCAACTTTGATTTTGGCACTTATGGCACTTTTACGCTCTCGTGTACACAGTGTTTCTCCGGGCGAGATACGGCGTTTAAGCGCATAAAAAGTCTAGCGGTGCCCCCCACGTCCTCCCAGGAGCACTGACTTACAAGTTTCTTGCCCAGGGGCCTGTAGGATGGAATATATTTGAAGGCAAACGTGGTTTCACTCGTGTCCACCGTGGATTTTGGCTGCTATGGCACCGTCCCTGCTCCCCGGTCCGGGCTGGCCCCCGTGGCCGAAAACAGGCGTCTGTGACCGGGGAGGAAAGATGATGCTGCCGTGGCCCCGCAGAAGCACTCATCCACAAGCTTCTTGCTCAGGGAGCTGCAGAATAGAATATATTTGAAGGCAAACATGGTTTCACTCGTCTCCAACTTTGATTTTGGCACTTATGGCACTTTTACGCTCTCGTGTACACAGTGTTTCTCCGGGCGAGATACGGCGTTTAAGCGCATAAAAAGTCTAGCGGTGCCCCCCACGTCCTCCCAGGAGCACTGACTTACAAGTTTCTTGCCCAGGGGCCTGTAGGATGGAATATATTTGAAGGCAAACGTGGTTTCACTCGTGTCCACCGTGGATTTTGGCTGCTATGGCACCGTCCCTGCTCCCCGGTCCGGGCTGGCCCCCGTGGCCGAAAACAGGCGTCTGTGACCGGGGAGGAAAGATGATGCTGCCGTGGCCCCGCAGAAGCACTCATCCACAAGCTTCTTGCTCAGGGAGCTGCAGAATAGAATATATTTGAAGGCAAACATGGTTTCACTCGTCTCCAACTTTGATTTTGGCACTTATGGCACTTTTACGCTCTCGTGTACACAGTGTTTCTCCGGGCGAGATACGGCGTTTAAGCGCATAAAAAGTCTAGCGGTGCCCCCCACGTCCTCCCAGGAGCTCTGACTTACAAGTTTCTTGCCCAGGGGCCTGTAGGATGGAATATATTTGAAGGCAAACGTGGTTTCACTCGTGTCCACCGTGGATTTTGGCTGCTATGGCACCGTCCCTGCTCCCCGGTCCGGGCTGGCCCCCGTGGCCGAAAACAGGCGTCTGTGACCGGGGAGGAAAGATGATGCTGCCGTGGCCCCGCAGAAGCACTCATCCACAAGCTTCTTGCTCAGGGAGCTGCAGAATAGAATATATTTGAAGGCAAACATGGTTTCACTCGTCTCCAACTTTGATTTTGGCACTTATGGCACTTTTACGCTCTCGTGTACACAGTGTTTCTCCGGGCGAGATACGGCGTTTAAAGCGCATAAAAAGTCTAGCGGTGCCCCCCACGTCCTCCCAGGAGCACTGACTTACAAGTTTCTTGCCCAGGGGCCTGTAGGATGGAATATATTTGAAGGCAAACGTGGTTTCACTCGTGTCCACCGTGGATTTTGGCTGCTATGGCACCGTCCCTGCTCCCCGGTCCGGGCTGGCCCCCGTGGCCGAAAACAGGCGTCTGTGACCGGGGAGGAAAGATGATGCTGCCGCGGCCCCGCAGAAGCACTCATCCACAAGCTTCTTGCTCAGGGAGCTGCAGAATAGAATATATTTGAAGGCAAACATGGTTTCACTCGTCTCCAACTTTGATTTTGGCACTTATGGCACTTTTACGCTCTCGTGTACACAGTGTTTCTCCGGGCGAGATACGGCGTTTAAGCGCATAAAAAGTCTAGCGGTGCCCCCCACGTCCTCCCAGGAGCTCTGACTTACAAGTTTCTTGCCCAGGGGCCTGTAGGATGGAATATATTTGAAGGCAAACGTGGTTTCACTCGTGTCCACCGTGGATTTTGGCTGCTATGGCACCGTCCCTGCTCCCCGGTCCGGGCTGGCCCCCGTGGCCGAAAACAGGCGTCTGTGACCGGGGAGGAAAGATGATGCTGCCGCGGCCCCGCAGAAGCACTCATCCACAAGCTTCTTGCTCAGGGAGCTGCAGAATAGAATATATTTGAAGGCAAACATGGTTTCACTCGTCTCCAACTTTGATTTTGGCACTTATGGCACTTTTACGCTCTCGTGTACACAGTGTTTCTCCGGGCGAGATACGGCGTTTAAGCGCATAAAAAGTCTAGCGGTGCCCCCCCCACGTCCTCCCAGGAGCTCTGACTTACAAGTTTCTTGCCCAGGGGCCTGTAGGATGGAATATATTTGAAGGCAAACGTGGTTTCACTCGTGTCCACCGTGGATTTTGGCTGCTATGGCACCGTCCCTGCTCCCCGGTCCGGGCTGGCCCCCGTGGCCGAAAACAGGCGTCTGTGACCGGGGAGGAAAGATGATGCTGCCGCGGCCCCGCAGAAGCACTCATCCACAAGCTTCTTGCTCAGGGAGCTGCAGAATAGAATATATTTGAAGGCAAACATGGTTTCACTCGTCTCCAACTTTGATTTTGGCACTTATGGCACTTTTACGCTCTCGTGTACACAGTGTTTCTCCGGGCGAGATACGGCGTTTAAGCGCATAAAAAGTCTAGCGGTGCCCCCCACGTCCTCCCAGGAGCTCTGACTTACAAGTTTCTTGCCCAGGGGCCTGTAGGATGGAATATATTTGAAGGCAAACGTGGTTTCACTCGTGTCCACCGTGGATTTTGGCTGCTATGGCACCGTCCCTGCTCCCCGGTCCGGGCTGGCCCCCGTGGCCGAAAACAGGCGTCTGTGACCGGGGAGGAAAGATGATGCTGCCGCGGCCCCGCAGAAGCACTCATCCACAAGCTTCTTGCTCAGGGAGCTGCAGAATAGAATATATTTGAAGGCAAACATGGTTTCACTCGTCTCCAACTTTGATTTTGGCACTTATGGCACTTTTACGCTCTCGTGTACACAGTGTTTCTCCGGGCGAGATACGGCGTTTAAGCGCATAAAAAGTCTAGCGGTGCCCCCCCACGTCCTCCCAGGAGCTCTGACTTACAAGTTTCTTGCCCAGGGGCCTGTAGGATGGAATATATTTGAAGGCAAACGTGGTTTCACTCGTGTCCACCGTGGATTTTGGCTGCTATGGCACCGTCCCTGCTCCCCGGTCCGGGCTGGCCCCCGTGGCCGAAAACAGGCGTCTGTGACCGGGGAGGAAAGATGATGCTGCCGCGGCCCCGCAGAAGCACTCATCCACAAGCTTCTTGCTCAGGGAGCTGCAGAATAGAATATATTTGAAGGCAAACATGGTTTCACTCGTCTCCAACTTTGATTTTGGCACTTATGGCACTTTTACGCTCTCGTGTACACAGTGTTTCTCCGGGCGAGATACGGCGTTTAAGCGCATAAAAAGTCTAGCGGTGCCCCCCCACGTCCTCCCAGGAGCTCTGACTTACAAGTTTCTTGCCCAGGGGCCTGTAGGATGGAATATATTTGAAGGCAAACGTGGTTTCACTCGTGTCCACCGTGGATTTTGGCTGCTATGGCACCGTCCCTGCTCCCCGGTCCGGGCTGGCCCCCGTGGCCGAAAACAGGCGTCTGTGACCGGGGAGGAAAGATGATGCTGCCGCGGCCCCGCAGAAGCACTCATCCACAAGCTTCTTGCTCAGGGAGCTGCAGAATAGAATATATTTGAAGGCAAACATGGTTTCACTCGTCTCCAACTTTGATTTTGGCACTTATGGCACTTTTACGCTCTCGTGTACACAGTGTTTCTCCGGGCGAGATACGGCGTTTAAGCGCATAAAAAGTCTAGCGGTGCCCCCCACGTCCTCCCAGGAGCTCTGACTTACAAGTTTCTTGCCCAGGGGCCTGTAGGATGGAATATATTTGAAGGCAAACGTGGTTTCACTCGTGTCCACCGTGGATTTTGGCTGCTATGGCACCGTCCCTGCTCCCCGGTCCGGGCTGGCCCCCGTGGCCGAAAACAGGCGTCTGTGACCGGGGAGGAAAGATGATGCTGCCGCGGCCCCGCAGAAGCACTCATCCACAAGCTTCTTGCTCAGGGAGCTGCAGAATAGAATATATTTGAAGGCAAACATGGTTTCACTCGTCTCCAACTTTGATTTTGGCACTTATGGCACTTTTACGCTCTCGTGTACACAGTGTTTCTCCGGGCGAGATACGGCGTTTAAGCGCATAAAAAGTCTAGCGGTGCCCCCCACGTCCTCCCAGGAGCTCTGACTTACAAGTTTCTTGCCCAGGGGCCTGTAGGATGGAATATATTTGAAGGCAAACGTGGTTTCACTCGTGTCCACCGTGGATTTTGGCTGCTATGGCACCGTCCCTGCTCCCCGGTCCGGGCTGGCCCCCGTGGCCGAAAACAGGCGTCTGTGACCGGGGAGGAAAGATGATGCTGCCGCGGCCCCGCAGAAGCACTCATCCACAAGCTTCTTGCTCAGGGAGCTGCAGAATAGAATATATTTGAAGGCAAACATGGTTTCACTCGTCTCCAACTTTGATTTTGGCACTTATGGCACTTTTACGCTCTCGTGTACACAGTGTTTCTCCGGGCGAGATACGGCGTTTAAGCGCATAAAAAGTCTAGCGGTGCCCCCCACGTCCTCCCAGGAGCTCTGACTTACAAGTTTCTTGCCCAGGGGCCTGTAGGATGGAATATATTTGAAGGCAAACGTGGTTTCACTCGTGTCCACCGTGGATTTTGGCTGCTATGGCACCGTCCCTGCTCCCCGGTCCGGGCTGGCCCCCGTGGCCGAAAACAGGCGTCTGTGACCGGGGAGGAAAGATGATGCTGCCGCGGCCCCGCAGAAGCACTCATCCACAAGCTTCTTGCTCAGGGAGCTGCAGAATAGAATATATTTGAAGGCAAACATGGTTTCACTCGTCTCCAACTTTGATTTTGGCACTTATGGCACTTTTACGCTCTCGTGTACACAGTGTTTCTCCGGGCGAGATACGGCGTTTAAGCGCATAAAAAGTCTAGCGGTGCCCCCCCCACGTCCTCCCAGGAGCTCTGACTTACAAGTTTCTTGCCCAGGGGCCTGTAGGATGGAATATATTTGAAGGCAAACGTGGTTTCACTCGTGTCCACCGTGGATTTTGGCTGCTATGGCACCGTCCCTGCTCCCCGGTCCGGGCTGGCCCCCGTGGCCGAAAACAGGCGTCTGTGACCGGGGAGGAAAGATGATGCTGCCGCGGCCCCGCAGAAGCACTCATCCACAAGCTTCTTGCTCAGGGAGCTGCAGAATAGAATATATTTGAAGGCAAACATGGTTTCACTCGTCTCCAACTTTGATTTTGGCACTTATGGCACTTTTACGCTCTCGTGTACACAGTGTTTCTCCGGGCGAGATACGGCGTTTAAGCGCATAAAAAGTCTAGCGGTGCCCCCCACGTCCTCCCAGGAGCTCTGACTTACAAGTTTCTTGCCCAGGGGCCTGTAGGATGGAATATATTTGAAGGCAAACGTGGTTTCACTCGTGTCCACCGTGGATTTTGGCTGCTATGGCACCGTCCCTGCTCCCCGGTCCGGGCTGGCCCCCGTGGCCGAAAACAGGCGTCTGTGACCGGGGAGGAAAGATGATGCTGCCGCGGCCCCGCAGAAGCACTCATCCACAAGCTTCTTGCTCAGGGAGCTGCAGAATAGAATATATTTGAAGGCAAACATGGTTTCACTCGTCTCCAACTTTGATTTTGGCACTTATGGCACTTTTACGCTCTCGTGTACACAGTGTTTCTCCGGGCGAGATACGGCGTTTAAGCGCATAAAAAGTCTAGCGGTGCCCCCCACGTCCTCCCAGGAGCTCTGACTTACAAGTTTCTTGCCCAGGGGCCTGTAGGATGGAATATATTTGAAGGCAAACGTGGTTTCACTCGTGTCCACCGTGGATTTTGGCTGCTATGGCACCGTCCCTGCTCCCCGGTCCGGGCTGGCCCCCGTGGCCGAAAACAGGCGTCTGTGACCGGGGAGGAAAGATGATGCTGCCGCGGCCCCGCAGAAGCACTCATCCACAAGCTTCTTGCTCAGGGAGCTGCAGAATAGAATATATTTGAAGGCAAACATGGTTTCACTCGTCTCCAACTTTGATTTTGGCACTTATGGCACTTTTACGCTCTCGTGTACACAGTGTTTCTCCGGGCGAGATACGGCGTTTAAGCGCATAAAAAGTCTAGCGGTGCCCCCCACGTCCTCCCAGGAGCTCTGACTTACAAGTTTCTTGCCCAGGGGCCTGTAGGATGGAATATATTTGAAGGCAAACGTGGTTTCACTCGTGTCCACCGTGGATTTTGGCTGCTATGGCACCGTCCCTGCTCCCCGGTCCGGGCTGGCCCCCGTGGCCGAAAACAGGCGTCTGTGACCGGGGAGGAAAGATGATGCTGCCGCGGCCCGCAGAAGCACTCATCCACAAGCTTCTTGCTCAGGGAGCTGCAGAATAGAATATATTTGAAGGCAAACATGGTTTCACTCGTCTCCAACTTTGATTTTGGCACTTATGGCACTTTTACGCTCTCGTGTACACAGTGTTTCTCCGGGCGAGATACGGCGTTTAAGCGCATAAAAAGTCTAGCGGTGCCCCCCCACGTCCTCCCAGGAGCTCTGACTTACAAGTTTCTTGCCCAGGGGCCTGTAGGATGGAATATATTTGAAGGCAAACGTGGTTTCACTCGTGTCCACCGTGGATTTTGGCTGCTATGGCACCGTCCCTGCTCCCCGGTCCGGGCTGGCCCCCGTGGCCGAAAACAGGCGTCTGTGACCGGGGAGGAAAGATGATGCTGCCGCGGCCCCTCAGAAGCACTCATCCACAAGCTTCTTGCTCAGGGAGCTGCAGAATAGAATATATTTGAAGGCAAACATGGTTTCACTCGTCTCCAACTTTGATTTTGGCACTTATGGCACTTTTACGCTCTCGTGTACACAGTGTTTCTCCGGGCGAGATACGGCGTTTAAGCGCATAAAAAGTCTAGCGGTGCCCCCCACGTCCTCCCAGGAGCTCTGACTTACAAGTTTCTTGCCCAGGGGCCTGTAGGATGGAATATATTTGAAGGCAAACGTGGTTTCACTCGTGTCCACCGTGGATTTTGGCTGCTATGGCACCGTCCCTGCTCCCCGGTCCGGGCTGGCCCCCGTGGCCGAAAACAGGCGTCTGTGACCGGGGAGGAAAGATGATGCTGCCGCGGCCCCGCAGAAGCACTCATCCACAAGCTTCTTGCTCAGGGAGCTGCAGAATAGAATATATTTGAAGGCAAACATGGTTTCACTCGTCTCCAACTTTGATTTTGGCACTTATGGCACTTTTACGCTCTCGTGTACACAGTGTTTCTCCGGGCGAGATACGGCGTTTAAGCGCATAAAAAGTCTAGCGGTGCCCCCCACGTCCTCCCAGGAGCTCTGACTTACAAGTTTCTTGCCCAGGGGCCTGTAGGATGGAATATATTTGAAGGCAAACGTGGTTTCACTCGTGTCCACCGTGGATTTTGGCTGCTATGGCACCGTCCCTGCTCCCCGGTCCGGGCTGGCCCCCGTGGCCGAAAACAGGCGTCTGTGACCGGGGAGGAAAGATGATGCTGCCGCGGCCCCGCAGAAGCACTCATCCACAAGCTTCTTGCTCAGGGAGCTGCAGAATAGAATATATTTGAAGGCAAACATGGTTTCACTCGTCTCCAACTTTGATTTTGGCACTTATGGCACTTTTACGCTCTCGTGTACACAGTGTTTCTCCGGGCGAGATACGGCGTTTAAGCGCATAAAAAGTCTAGCGGTGCCCCCCCCCGTCCTCCCAGGAGCTCTGACTTACAAGTTTCTTGCCCAGGGGCCTGTAGGATGGAATATATTTGAAGGCAAACGTGGTTTCACTCGTGTCCACCGTGGATTTTGGCTGCTATGGCACCGTCCCTGCTCCCCGGTCCGGGCTGGCCCCCCGTGGCCGAAAACAGGCGTCTGTGACCGGGGAGGAAAGATGATGCTGCCGCGGCCCCGCAGAAGCACTCATCCACAAGCTTCTTGCTCAGGGAGCTGCAGAATAGAATATATTTGAAGGCAAACATGGTTTCACTCGTCTCCAACTTTGATTTTGGCACTTATGGCACTTTTACGCTCTCGTGTACACAGTGTTTCTCCGGGCGAGATACGGCGTTTAAGCGCATAAAAAGTCTAGCGGTGCCCCCCACGTCCTCCCAGGAGCTCTGACTTACAAGTTTCTTGCCCAGGGGCCTGTAGGATGGAATATATTTGAAGGCAAACGTGGTTTCACTCGTGTCCACCGTGGATTTTGGCTGCTATGGCACCGTCCCTGCTCCCCGGTCCGGGCTGGCCCCCGTGGCCGAAAACAGGCGTCTGTGACCGGGGAGGAAAGATGATGCTGCCGCGGCCCCGCAGAAGCACTCATCCACAAGCTTCTTGCTCAGGGAGCTGCAGAATAGAATATATTTGAAGGCAAACATGGTTTCACTCGTCTCCAACTTTGATTTTGGCACTTATGGCACTTTTACGCTCTCGTGTACACAGTGTTTCTCCGGGCGAGATACGGCGTTTAAGCGCATAAAAAGTCTAGCGGTGCCCCCCACGTCCTCCCAGGAGCTCTGACTTACAAGTTTCTTGCCCAGGGGCCTGTAGGATGGAATATATTTGAAGGCAAACGTGGTTTCACTCGTGTCCACCGTGGATTTTGGCTGCTATGGCACCGTCCCTGCTCCCCGGTCCGGGCTGGCCCCCGTGGCCGAAAACAGGCGTCTGTGACCGGGGAGGAAAGATGATGCTGCCGCGGCCCCGCAGAAGCACTCATCCACAAGCTTCTTGCTCAGGGAGCTGCAGAATAGAATATATTTGAAGGCAAACATGGTTTCACTCGTCTCCAACTTTGATTTTGGCACTTATGGCACTTTTACGCTCTCGTGTACACAGTGTTTCTCCGGGCGAGATACGGCGTTTAAGCGCATAAAAAGTCTAGCGGTGCCCCCCACGTCCTCCCAGGAGCTCTGACTTACAAGTTTCTTGCCCAGGGGCCTGTAGGATGGAATATATTTGAAGGCAAACGTGGTTTCACTCGTGTCCACCGTGGATTTTGGCTGCTATGGCACCGTCCCTGCTCCCCGGTCCGGGCTGGCCCCCGTGGCCGAAAACAGGCGTCTGTGACCGGGGAGGAAAGATGATGCTGCCGCGGCCCCGCAGAAGCACTCATCCACAAGCTTCTTGCTCAGGGAGCTGCAGAATAGAATATATTTGAAGGCAAACATGGTTTCACTCGTCTCCAACTTTGATTTTGGCACTTATGGCACTTTTACGCTCTCGTGTACACAGTGTTTCTCCGGGCGAGATACGGCGTTTAAGCGCATAAAAAGTCTAGCGGTGCCCCCCACGTCCTCCCAGGAGCTCTGACTTACAAGTTTCTTGCCCAGGGGCCTGTAGGATGGAATATATTTGAAGGCAAACGTGGTTTCACTCGTGTCCACCGTGGATTTTGGCTGCTATGGCACCGTCCCTGCTCCCCGGTCCGGGCTGGCCCCCGTGGCCGAAAACAGGCGTCTGTGACCGGGGAGGAAAGATGATGCTGCCGCGGCCCCGCAGAAGCACTCATCCACAAGCTTCTTGCTCAGGGAGCTGCAGAATAGAATATATTTGAAGGCAAACATGGTTTCACTCGTCTCCAACTTTGATTTTGGCACTTATGGCACTTTTACGCTCTCGTGTACACAGTGTTTCTCCGGGCGAGATACGGCGTTTAAGCGCATAAAAAGTCTAGCGGTGCCCCCCACGTCCTCCCAGGAGCTCTGACTTACAAGTTTCTTGCCCAGGGGCCTGTAGGATGGAATATATTTGAAGGCAAACGTGGTTTCACTCGTGTCCACCGTGGATTTTGGCTGCTATGGCACCGTCCCTGCTCCCCGGTCCGGGCTGGCCCCCGTGGCCGAAAACAGGCGTCTGTGACCGGGGAGGAAAGATGATGCTGCCGCGGCCCCGCAGAAGCACTCATCCACAAGCTTCTTGCTCAGGGAGCTGCAGAATAGAATATATTTGAAGGCAAACATGGTTTCACTCGTCTCCAACTTTGATTTTGGCACTTATGGCACTTTTACGCTCTCGTGTACACAGTGTTTCTCCGGGCGAGATACGGCGTTTAAGCGCATAAAAAGTCTAGCGGTGCCCCCCACGTCCTCCCAGGAGCTCTGACTTACAAGTTTCTTGCCCAGGGGCCTGTAGGATGGAATATATTTGAAGGCAAACGTGGTTTCACTCGTGTCCACCGTGGATTTTGGCTGCTATGGCACCGTCCCTGCTCCCCGGTCCGGGCTGGCCCCCGTGGCCGAAAACAGGCGTCTGTGACCGGGGAGGAAAGATGATGCTGCCGCGGCCCCGCAGAAGCACTCATCCACAAGCTTCTTGCTCAGGGAGCTGCAGAATAGAATATATTTGAAGGCAAACATGGTTTCACTCGTCTCCAACTTTGATTTTGGCACTTATGGCACTTTTACGCTCTCGTGTACACAGTGTTTCTCCGGGCGAGATACGGCGTTTAAGCGCATAAAAAGTCTAGCGGTGCCCCCTCTGACTTACAAGTTTCTTGCCCAGGGGCCTGTAGGATGGAATATATTTGAAGGCAAACGTGGTTTCACTCGTGTCCACCGTGGATTTTGGCTGCTATGGCACCGTCCCTGCTCCCCGGTCCGGGCTGGCCCCCGTGGCCGAAAACAGGCGTCTGTGACCGGGGAGGAAAGATGATGCTGCCGCGGCCCCGCAGAAGCACTCATCCACAAGCTTCTTGCTCAGGGAGCTGCAGAATAGAATATATTTGAAGGCAAACATGGTTTCACTCGTCTCCAACTTTGATTTTGGCACTTATGGCACTTTTACGCTCTCGTGTACACAGTGTTTCTCCGGGCGAGATACGGCGTTTAAGCGCATAAAAAGTCTAGCGGTGCCCCCCACGTCCTCCCAGGAGCTCTGACTTACAAGTTTCTTGCCCAGGGGCCTGTAGGATGGAATATATTTGAAGGCAAACGTGGTTTCACTCGTGTCCACCGTGGATTTTGGCTGCTATGGCACCGTCCCTGCTCCCCGGTCCGGGCTGGCCCCCGTGGCCGAAAACAGGCGTCTGTGACCGGGGAGGAAAGATGATGCTGCCGCGGCCCCGCAGAAGCACTCATCCACAAGCTTCTTGCTCAGGGAGCTGCAGAATAGAATATATTTGAAGGCAAACATGGTTTCACTCGTCTCCAACTTTGATTTTGGCACTTATGGCACTTTTACGCTCTCGTGTACACAGTGTTTCTCCGGGCGAGATACGGCGTTTAAGCGCATAAAAAGTCTAGCGGTGCCCCCCACGTCCTCCCAGGAGCTCTGACTTACAAGTTTCTTGCCCAGGGGCCTGTAGGATGGAATATATTTGAAGGCAAACGTGGTTTCACTCGTGTCCACCGTGGATTTTGGCTGCTATGGCACCGTCCCTGCTCCCCGGTCCGGGCTGGCCCCCGTGGCCGAAAACAGGCGTCTGTGACCGGGGAGGAAAGATGATGCTGCCGCGGCCCCGCAGAAGCACTCATCCACAAGCTTCTTGCTCAGGGAGCTGCAGAATAGAATATATTTGAAGGCAAACATGGTTTCACTCGTCTCCAACTTTGATTTTGGCACTTATGGCACTTTTACGCTCTCGTGTACACAGTGTTTCTCCGGGCGAGATACGGCGTTTAAGCGCATAAAAAGTCTAGCGGTGCCCCCCACCGTCCTCCCAGGAGCTCTGACTTACAAGTTTCTTGCCCAGGGGCCTGTAGGATGGAATATATTTGAAGGCAAACGTGGTTTCACTCGTGTCCACCGTGGATTTTGGCTGCTATGGCACCGTCCCTGCTCCCCGGTCCGGGCTGGCCCCCGTGGCCGAAAACAGGCGTCTGTGACCGGGGAGGAAAGATGATGCTGCCGCGGCCCGCAGAAGCACTCATCCACAAGCTTCTTGCTCAGGGAGCTGCAGAATAGAATATATTTGAAGGCAAACATGGTTTCACTCGTCTCCAACTTTGATTTTGGCACTTATGGCACTTTTACGCTCTCGTGTACACAGTGTTTCTCCGGGCGAGATACGGCGTTTAAGCGCATAAAAAGTCTAGCGGTGCCCCCCCACGTCCTCCCAGGAGCTCTGACTTACAAGTTTCTTGCCCAGGGGCCTGTAGGATGGAATATATTTGAAGGCAAACGTGGTTTCACTCGTGTCCACCGTGGATTTTGGCTGCTATGGCACCGTCCCTGCTCCCCGGTCCGGGCTGGCCCCCGTGGCCGAAAACAGGCGTCTGTGACCGGGGAGGAAAGATGATGCTGCCGCGGCCCCGCAGAAGCACTCATCCACAAGCTTCTTGCTCAGGGAGCTGCAGAATAGAATATATTTGAAGGCAAACATGGTTTCACTCGTCTCCAACTTTGATTTTGGCACTTATGGCACTTTTACGCTCTCGTGTACACAGTGTTTCTCCGGGCGAGATACGGCGTTTAAGCGCATAAAAAGTCTAGCGGTGCCCCCCCACGTCCTCCCAGGAGCTCTGACTTACAAGTTTCTTGCCCAGGGGCCTGTAGGATGGAATATATTTGAAGGCAAACGTGGTTTCACTCGTGTCCACCGTGGATTTTGGCTGCTATGGCACCGTCCCTGCTCCCCGGTCCGGGCTGGCCCCCGTGGCCGAAAACAGGCGTCTGTGACCGGGGAGGAAAGATGATGCTGCCGCGGCCCCGCAGAAGCACTCATCCACAAGCTTCTTGCTCAGGGAGCTGCAGAATAGAATATATTTGAAGGCAAACATGGTTTCACTCGTCTCCAACTTTGATTTTGGCACTTATGGCACTTTTACGCTCTCGTGTACACAGTGTTTCTCCGGGCGAGATACGGCGTTTAAGCGCATAAAAAGTCTAGCGGTGCCCCCCCACGTCCTCCCAGGAGCTCTGACTTACAAGTTTCTTGCCCAGGGGCCTGTAGGATGGAATATATTTGAAGGCAAACGTGGTTTCACTCGTGTCCACCGTGGATTTTGGCTGCTATGGCACCGTCCCTGCTCCCCGGTCCGGGCTGGCCCCCGTGGCCGAAAACAGGCGTCTGTGACCGGGGAGGAAAGATGATGCTGCCGCGGCCCCGCAGAAGCACTCATCCACAAGCTTCTTGCTCAGGGAGCTGCAGAATAGAATATATTTGAAGGCAAACATGGTTTCACTCGTCTCCAACTTTGATTTTGGCACTTATGGCACTTTTACGCTCTCGTGTACACAGTGTTTCTCCGGGCGAGATACGGCGTTTAAGCGCATAAAAAGTCTAGCGGTGCCCCCCCACGTCCTCCCAGGAGCTCTGACTTACAAGTTTCTTGCCCAGGGGCCTGTAGGATGGAATATATTTGAAGGCAAACGTGGTTTCACTCGTGTCCACCGTGGATTTTGGCTGCTATGGCACCGTCCCTGCTCCCCGGTCCGGGCTGGCCCCCGTGGCCGAAAACAGGCGTCTGTGACCGGGGAGGAAAGATGATGCTGCCGCGGCCCCGCAGAAGCACTCATCCACAAGCTTCTTGCTCAGGGAGCTGCAGAATAGAATATATTTGAAGGCAAACATGGTTTCACTCGTCTCCAACTTTGATTTTGGCACTTATGGCACTTTTACGCTCTCGTGTACACAGTGTTTCTCCGGGCGAGATACGGCGTTTAAGCGCATAAAAAGTCTAGCGGTGCCCCCCACGTCCTCCCAGGAGCTCTGACTTACAAGTTTCTTGCCCAGGGGCCTGTAGGATGGAATATATTTGAAGGCAAACGTGGTTTCACTCGTGTCCACCGTGGATTTTGGCTGCTATGGCACCGTCCCTGCTCCCCGGTCCGGGCTGGCCCCCGTGGCCGAAAACAGGCGTCTGTGACCGGGGAGGAAAGATGATGCTGCCGCGGCCCCGCAGAAGCACTCATCCACAAGCTTCTTGCTCAGGGAGCTGCAGAATAGAATATATTTGAAGGCAAACATGGTTTCACTCGTCTCCAACTTTGATTTTGGCACTTATGGCACTTTTACGCTCTCGTGTACACAGTGTTTCTCCGGGCGAGATACGGCGTTTAAGCGCATAAAAAGTCTAGCGGTGCCCCCACCGTCCTCCCAGGAGCTCTGACTTACAAGTTTCTTGCCCAGGGGCCTGTAGGATGGAATATATTTGAAGGCAAACGTGGTTTCACTCGTGTCCACCGTGGATTTTGGCTGCTATGGCACCGTCCCTGCTCCCCGGTCCGGGCTGGCCCCCGTGGCCGAAAACAGGCGTCTGTGACCGGGGAGGAAAGATGATGCTGCCGCGGCCCCGCAGAAGCACTCATCCACAAGCTTCTTGCTCAGGGAGCTGCAGAATAGAATATATTTGAAGGCAAACATGGTTTCACTCGTCTCCAACTTTGATTTTGGCACTTATGGCACTTTTACGCTCTCGTGTACACAGTGTTTCTCCGGGCGAGATACGGCGTTTAAGCGCATAAAAAGTCTAGCGGTGCCCCCCCACGTCCTCCCAGGAGCTCTGACTTACAAGTTTCTTGCCCAGGGGCCTGTAGGATGGAATATATTTGAAGGCAAACGTGGTTTCACTCGTGTCCACCGTGGATTTTGGCTGCTATGGCACCGTCCCTGCTCCCCGGTCCGGGCTGGCCCCCGTGGCCGAAAACAGGCGTCTGTGACCGGGGAGGAAAGATGATGCTGCCGCGGCCCCGCAGAAGCACTCATCCACAAGCTTCTTGCTCAGGGAGCTGCAGAATAGAATATATTTGAAGGCAAACATGGTTTCACTCGTCTCCAACTTTGATTTTGGCACTTATGGCACTTTTACGCTCTCGTGTACACAGTGTTTCTCCGGGCGAGATACGGCGTTTAAGCGCATAAAAAGTCTAGCGGTGCCCCCCCACGTCCTCCCAGGAGCTCTGACTTACAAGTTTCTTGCCCAGGGGCCTGTAGGATGGAATATATTTGAAGGCAAACGTGGTTTCACTCGTGTCCACCGTGGATTTTGGCTGCTATGGCACCGTCCCTGCTCCCCGGTCCGGGCTGGCCCCCGTGGCCGAAAACAGGCGTCTGTGACCGGGGAGGAAAGATGATGCTGCCGCGGCCCCGCAGAAGCACTCATCCACAAGCTTCTTGCTCAGGGAGCTGCAGAATAGAATATATTTGAAGGCAAACATGGTTTCACTCGTCTCCAACTTTGATTTTGGCACTTATGGCACTTTTACGCTCTCGTGTACACAGTGTTTCTCCGGGCGAGATACGGCGTTTAAGCGCATAAAAAGTCTAGCGGTGCCCCCCCACGTCCTCCCAGGAGCACTGACTTACAAGTTTCTTGCCCAGGGGCCTGTAGGATGGAATATATTTGAAGGCAAACGTGGTTTCACTCGTGTCCACCGTGGATTTTGGCTGCTATGGCACCGTCCCTGCTCCCCGGTCCGGGCTGGCCCCCGTGGCCGAAAACAGGCGTCTGTGACCGGGGAGGAAAGATGATGCTGCCGCGGCCCCGCAGAAGCACTCATCCACAAGCTTCTTGCTCAGGGAGCTGCAGAATAGAATATATTTGAAGGCAAACATGGTTTCACTCGTCTCCAACTTTGATTTTGGCACTTATGGCACTTTTACGCTCTCGTGTACACAGTGTTTCTCCGGGCGAGATACGGCGTTTAAGCGCATAAAAAGTCTAGCGGTGCCCCCCACGTCCTCCCAGGAGCACTGACTTACAAGTTTCTTGCCCAGGGGCCTGTAGGATGGAATATATTTGAAGGCAAACGTGGTTTCACTCGTGTCCACCGTGGATTTTGGCTGCTATGGCACCGTCCCTGCTCCCCGGTCCGGGCTGGCCCCCGTGGCCGAAAACAGGCGTCTGTGACCGGGGAGGAAAGATGATGCTGCCGCGGCCCCGCAGAAGCACTCATCCACAAGCTTCTTGCTCAGGGAGCTGCAGAATAGAATATATTTGAAGGCAAACATGGTTTCACTCGTCTCCAACTTTGATTTTGGCACTTATGGCACTTTTACGCTCTCGTGTACACAGTGTTTCTCCGGGCGAGATACGGCGTTTAAGCGCATAAAAAGTCTAGCGGTGCCCCCCACGTCCTCCCAGGAGCACTGACTTACAAGTTTCTTGCCCAGGGGCCTGTAGGATGGAATATATTTGAAGGCAAACGTGGTTTCACTCGTGTCCACCGTGGATTTTGGCTGCTATGGCACCGTCCCTGCTCCCCGGTCCGGGCTGGCCCCCGTGGCCGAAAACAGGCGTCTGTGACCGGGGAGGAAAGATGATGCTGCCGCGGCCCCGCAGAAGCACTCATCCACAAGCTTCTTGCTCAGGGAGCTGCAGAATAGAATATATTTGAAGGCAAACATGGTTTCACTCGTCTCCAACTTTGATTTTGGCACTTATGGCACTTTTACGCTCTCGTGTACACAGTGTTTCTCCGGGCGAGATACGGCGTTTAAGCGCATAAAAAGTCTAGCGGTGCCCCCCACGTCCTCCCAGGAGCACTGACTTACAAGTTTCTTGCCCAGGGGCCTGTAGGATGGAATATATTTGAAGGCAAACGTGGTTTCACTCGTGTCCACCGTGGATTTTGGCTGCTATGGCACCGTCCCTGCTCCCCGGTCCGGGCTGGCCCCCGTGGCCGAAAACAGGCGTCTGTGACCGGGGAGGAAAGATGATGCTGCCGCGGCCCCGCAGAAGCACTCATCCACAAGCTTCTTGCTCAGGGAGCTGCAGAATAGAATATATTTGAAGGCAAACATGGTTTCACTCGTCTCCAACTTTGATTTTGGCACTTATGGCACTTTTACGCTCTCGTGTACACAGTGTTTCTCCGGGCGAGATACGGCGTTTAAGCGCATAAAAAGTCTAGCGGTGCCCCCCCACGTCCTCCCAGGAGCACTGACTTACAAGTTTCTTGCCCAGGGGCCTGTAGGATGGAATATATTTGAAGGCAAACGTGGTTTCACTCGTGTCCACCGTGGATTTTGGCTGCTATGGCACCGTCCCTGCTCCCCGGTCCGGGCTGGCCCCCGTGGCCGAAAACAGGCGTCTGTGACCGGGGAGGAAAGATGATGCTGCCGCGGCCCCGCAGAAGCACTCATCCACAAGCTTCTTGCTCAGGGAGCTGCAGAATAGAATATATTTGAAGGCAAACATGGTTTCACTCGTCTCCAACTTTGATTTTGGCACTTATGGCACTTTTACGCTCTCGTGTACACAGTGTTTCTCCGGGCGAGATACGGCGTTTAAGCGCATAAAAAGTCTAGCGGTGCCCCCCCACGTCCTCCCAGGAGCACTGACTTACAAGTTTCTTGCCCAGGGGCCTGTAGGATGGAATATATTTGAAGGCAAACGTGGTTTCACTCGTGTCCACCGTGGATTTTGGCTGCTATGGCACCGTCCCTGCTCCCCGGTCCGGGCTGGCCCCCGTGGCCGAAAACAGGCGTCTGTGACCGGGGAGGAAAGATGATGCTGCCGCGGCCCCGCAGAAGCACTCATCCACAAGCTTCTTGCTCAGGGAGCTGCAGAATAGAATATATTTGAAGGCAAACATGGTTTCACTCGTCTCCAACTTTGATTTTGGCACTTATGGCACTTTTACGCTCTCGTGTACACAGTGTTTCTCCGGGCGAGATACGGCGTTTAAAGCGCATAAAAAGTCTAGCGGTGCCCCCCCCGTCCTCCCAGGAGCACTGACTTACAAGTTTCTTGCCCAGGGGCCTGTAGGATGGAATATATTTGAAGGCAAACGTGGTTTCACTCGTGTCCACCGTGGATTTTGGCTGCTATGGCACCGTCCCTGCTCCCCGGTCCGGGCTGGCCCCCGTGGCCGAAAACAGGCGTCTGTGACCGGGGAGGAAAGATGATGCTGCCGCGGCCCCGCAGAAGCACTCATCCACAAGCTTCTTGCTCAGGGAGCTGCAGAATAGAATATATTTGAAGGCAAACATGGTTTCACTCGTCTCCAACTTTGATTTTGGCACTTATGGCACTTTTACGCTCTCGTGTACACAGTGTTTCTCCGGGCGAGATACGGCGTTTAAGCGCATAAAAAGTCTAGCGGTGCCCCCCACGTCCTCCCAGGAGCACTGACTTACAAGTTTCTTGCCCAGGGGCCTGTAGGATGGAATATATTTGAAGGCAAACGTGGTTTCACTCGTGTCCACCGTGGATTTTGGCTGCTATGGCACCGTCCCTGCTCCCCGGTCCGGGCTGGCCCCCGTGGCCGAAAACAGGCGTCTGTGACCGGGGAGGAAAGATGATGCTGCCGTGGCCCCGCAGAAGCACTCATCCACAAGCTTCTTGCTCAGGGAGCTGCAGAATAGAATATATTTGAAGGCAAACATGGTTTCACTCGTCTCCAACTTTGATTTTGGCACTTATGGCACTTTTACGCTCTCGTGTACACAGTGTTTCTCCGGGCGAGATACGGCGTTTAAGCGCATAAAAAGTCTAGCGGTGCCCCCCCACGTCCTCCCAGGAGCACTGACTTACAAGTTTCTTGCCCAGGGGCCTGTAGGATGGAATATATTTGAAGGCAAACGTGGTTTCACTCGTGTCCACCGTGGATTTTGGCTGCTATGGCACCGTCCCTGCTCCCCGGTCCGGGCTGGCCCCCGTGGCCGAAAACAGGCGTCTGTGACCGGGGAGGAAAGATGATGCTGCCGTGGCCCCGCAGAAGCACTCATCCACAAGCTTCTTGCTCAGGGAGCTGCAGAATAGAATATATTTGAAGGCAAACATGGTTTCACTCGTCTCCAACTTTGATTTTGGCACTTATGGCACTTTTACGCTCTCGTGTACACAGTGTTTCTCCGGGCGAGATACGGCGTTTAAGCGCATAAAAAGTCTAGCGGTGCCCCCCACGTCCTCCCAGGAGCTCTGACTTACAAGTTTCTTGCCCAGGGGCCTGTAGGATGGAATATATTTGAAGGCAAACGTGGTTTCACTCGTGTCCACCGTGGATTTTGGCTGCTATGGCACCGTCCCTGCTCCCCGGTCCGGGCTGGCCCCCGTGGCCGAAAACAGGCGTCTGTGACCGGGGAGGAAAGATGATGCTGCCGCGGCCCCGCAGAAGCACTCATCCACAAGCTTCTTGCTCAGGGAGCTGCAGAATAGAATATATTTGAAGGCAAACATGGTTTCACTCGTCTCCAACTTTGATTTTGGCACTTATGGCACTTTTACGCTCTCGTGTACACAGTGTTTCTCCGGGCGAGATACGGCGTTTAAGCGCATAAAAAGTCTAGCGGTGCCCCCCACGTCCTCCCAGGAGCACTGACTTACAAGTTTCTTGCCCAGGGGCCTGTAGGATGGAATATATTTGAAGGCAAACGTGGTTTCACTCGTGTCCACCGTGGATTTTGGCTGCTATGGCACCGTCCCTGCTCCCCGGTCCGGGCTGGCCCCCGTGGCCGAAAACAGGCGTCTGTGACCGGGGAGGAAAGATGATGCTGCCGTGGCCCCGCAGAAGCACTCATCCACAAGCTTCTTGCTCAGGGAGCTGCAGAATAGAATATATTTGAAGGCAAACATGGTTTCACTCGTCTCCAACTTTGATTTTGGCACTTATGGCACTTTTACGCTCTCGTGTACACAGTGTTTCTCCGGGCGAGATACGGCGTTTAAGCGCATAAAAAGTCTAGCGGTGCCCCCCACGTCCTCCCAGGAGCACTGACTTACAAGTTTCTTGCCCAGGGGCCTGTAGGATGGAATATATTTGAAGGCAAACGTGGTTTCACTCGTGTCCACCGTGGATTTTGGCTGCTATGGCACCGTCCCTGCTCCCCGGTCCGGGCTGGCCCCCGTGGCCGAAAACAGGCGTCTGTGACCGGGGGGGAAAGATGATGCTGCCGTGGCCCCGCAGAAGCACTCATCCACAAGCTTCTTGCTCAGGGAGCTGCAGAATAGAATATATTTGAAGGCAAACATGGTTTCACTCGTCTCCAACTTTGATTTTGGCACTTATGGCACTTTTACGCTCTCGTGTACACAGTGTTTCTCCGGGCGAGATACGGCGTTTAAGCGCATAAAAAGTCTAGCGGTGCCCCCCACGTCCTCCCAGGAGCACTGACTTACAAGTTTCTTGCCCAGGGGCCTGTAGGATGGAATATATTTGAAGGCAAACGTGGTTTCACTCGTGTCCACCGTGGATTTTGGCTGCTATGGCACCGTCCCTGCTCCCCGGTCCGGGCTGGCCCCCGTGGCCGAAAACAGGCGTCTGTGACCGGGGAGGAAAGATGATGCTGCCGCGGCCCCGCAGAAGCACTCATCCACAAGCTTCTTGCTCAGGGAGCTGCAGAATAGAATATATTTGAAGGCAAACATGGTTTCACTCGTCTCCAACTTTGATTTTGGCACTTATGGCACTTTTACGCTCTCGTGTACACAGTGTTTCTCCGGGCGAGATACGGCGTTTAAGCGCATAAAAAGTCTAGCGGTGCCCCCCCACGTCCTCCCAGGAGCACTGACTTACAAGTTTCTTGCCCAGGGGCCTGTAGGATGGAATATATTTGAAGGCAAACGTGGTTTCACTCGTGTCCACCGTGGATTTTGGCTGCTATGGCACCGTCCCTGCTCCCCGGTCCGGGCTGGCCCCCGTGGCCGAAAACAGGCGTCTGTGACCGGGGAGGAAAGATGATGCTGCCGTGGCCCCGCAGAAGCACTCATCCACAAGCTTCTTGCTCAGGGAGCTGCAGAATAGAATATATTTGAAGGCAAACATGGTTTCACTCGTCTCCAACTTTGATTTTGGCACTTATGGCACTTTTACGCTCTCGTGTACACAGTGTTTCTCCGGGGCGAGATACGGCGTTTAAGCGCATAAAAAGTCTAGCGGTGCCCCCCCGTCCTCCCAGGAGCACTGACTTACAAGTTTCTTGCCCAGGGGCCTGTAGGATGGAATATATTTGAAGGCAAACGTGGTTTCACTCGTGTCCACCGTGGATTTTGGCTGCTATGGCACCGTCCCTGCTCCCCGGTCCGGGCTGGCCCCCGTGGCCGAAAACAGGCGTCTGTGACCGGGGAGGAAAGATGATGCTGCCGCGGCCCCGCAGAAGCACTCATCCACAAGCTTCTTGCTCAGGGAGCTGCAGAATAGAATATATTTGAAGGCAAACATGGTTTCACTCGTCTCCAACTTTGATTTTGGCACTTATGGCACTTTTACGCTCTCGTGTACACAGTGTTTCTCCGGGCGAGATACGGCGTTTAAGCGCATAAAAAGTCTAGCGGTGCCCCCCCACGTCCTCCCAGGAGCACTGACTTACAAGTTTCTTGCCCAGGGGCCTGTAGGATGGAATATATTTGAAGGCAAACGTGGTTTCACTCGTGTCCACCGTGGATTTTGGCTGCTATGGCACCGTCCCTGCTCCCCGGTCCGGGCTGGCCCCCGTGGCCGAAAACAGGCGTCTGTGACCGGGGAGGAAAGATGATGCTGCCGTGGCCCCGCAGAAGCACTCATCCACAAGCTTCTTGCTCAGGGAGCTGCAGAATAGAATATATTTGAAGGCAAACATGGTTTCACTCGTCTCCAACTTTGATTTTGGCACTTATGGCACTTTTACGCTCTCGTGTACACAGTGTTTCTCCGGGCGAGATACGGCGTTTAAGCGCATAAAAAGTCTAGCGGTGCCCCCCACCGTCCTCCCAGGAGCACTGACTTACAAGTTTCTTGCCCAGGGGCCTGTAGGATGGAATATATTTGAAGGCAAACGTGGTTTCACTCGTGTCCACCGTGGATTTTGGCTGCTATGGCACCGTCCCTGCTCCCCGGTCCGGGCTGGCCCCCGTGGCCGAAAACAGGCGTCTGTGACCGGGGAGGAAAGATGATGCTGCCGTGGCCCCGCAGAAGCACTCATCCACAAGCTTCTTGCTCAGGGAGCTGCAGAATAGAATATATTTGAAGGCAAACATGGTTTCACTCGTCTCCAACTTTGATTTTGGCACTTATGGCACTTTTACGCTCTCGTGTACACAGTGTTTCTCCGGGCGAGATACGGCGTTTAAGCGCATAAAAAGTCTAGCGGTGCCCCCCACGTCCTCCCAGGAGCACTGACTTACAAGTTTCTTGCCCAGGGGCCTGTAGGATGGAATATATTTGAAGGCAAACGTGGTTTCACTCGTGTCCACCGTGGATTTTGGCTGCTATGGCACCGTCCCTGCTCCCCGGTCCGGGCTGGCCCCCGTGGCCGAAAACAGGCGTCTGTGACCGGGGAGGAAAGATGATGCTGCCGCGGCCCCGCAGAAGCACTCATCCACAAGCTTCTTGCTCAGGGAGCTGCAGAATAGAATATATTTGAAGGCAAACATGGTTTCACTCGTCTCCAACTTTGATTTTGGCACTTATGGCACTTTTACGCTCTCGTGTACACAGTGTTTCTCCGGGCGAGATACGGCGTTTAAGCGCATAAAAAGTCTAGCGGTGCCCCCCCGTCCTCCCAGGAGCACTGACTTACAAGTTTCTTGCCCAGGGGCCTGTAGGATGGAATATATTTGAAGGCAAACGTGGTTTCACTCGTGTCCACCGTGGATTTTGGCTGCTATGGCACCGTCCCTGCTCCCCGGTCCGGGCTGGCCCCCGTGGCCGAAAACAGGCGTCTGTGACCGGGGAGGAAAGATGATGCTGCCGTGGCCCCGCAGAAGCACTCATCCACAAGCTTCTTGCTCAGGGAGCTGCAGAATAGAATATATTTGAAGGCAAACATGGTTTCACTCGTCTCCAACTTTGATTTTGGCACTTATGGCACTTTTACGCTCTCGTGTACACAGTGTTTCTCCGGGCGAGATACGGCGTTTAAGCGCATAAAAAGTCTAGCGGTGCCCCCCACGTCCTCCCAGGAGCACTGACTTACAAGTTTCTTGCCCAGGGGCCTGTAGGATGGAATATATTTGAAGGCAAACGTGGTTTCACTCGTGTCCACCGTGGATTTTGGCTGCTATGGCACCGTCCCTGCTCCCCGGTCCGGGCTGGCCCCCGTGGCCGAAAACAGGCGTCTGTGACCGGGGAGGAAAGATGATGCTGCCGCGGCCCCGCAGAAGCACTCATCCACAAGCTTCTTGCTCAGGGAGCTGCAGAATAGAATATATTTGAAGGCAAACATGGTTTCACTCGTCTCCAACTTTGATTTTGGCACTTATGGCACTTTTACGCTCTCGTGTACACAGTGTTTCTCCGGGCGAGATACGGCGTTTAAGCGCATAAAAAGTCTAGCGGTGCCCCCACCGTCCTCCCAGGAGCACTGACTTACAAGTTTCTTGCCCAGGGGCCTGTAGGATGGAATATATTTGAAGGCAAACGTGGTTTCACTCGTGTCCACCGTGGATTTTGGCTGCTATGGCACCGTCCCTGCTCCCCGGTCCGGGCTGGCCCCCGTGGCCGAAAACAGGCGTCTGTGACCGGGGAGGAAAGATGATGCTGCCGTGGCCCCGCAGAAGCACTCATCCACAAGCTTCTTGCTCAGGGAGCTGCAGAATAGAATATATTTGAAGGCAAACATGGTTTCACTCGTCTCCAACTTTGATTTTGGCACTTATGGCACTTTTACGCTCTCGTGTACACAGTGTTTCTCCGGGCGAGATACGGCGTTTAAGCGCATAAAAAGTCTAGCGGTGCCCCCCCACGTCCTCCCAGGAGCACTGACTTACAAGTTTCTTGCCCAGGGGCCTGTAGGATGGAATATATTTGAAGGCAAACGTGGTTTCACTCGTGTCCACCGTGGATTTTGGCTGCTATGGCACCGTCCCTGCTCCCCGGTCCGGGCTGGCCCCCGTGGCCGAAAACAGGCGTCTGTGACCGGGGAGGAAAGATGATGCTGCCGTGGCCCCCAAGAAGCACTCATCCACAAGCTTCTTGCTCAGGGAGCTGCAGAATAGAATATATTTGAAGGCAAACATGGTTTCACTCGTCTCCAACTTTGATTTTGGCACTTATGGCACTTTTACGCTCTCGTGTACACAGTGTTTCTCCGGGCGAGATACGGCGTTTAAGCGCATAAAAAGTCTAGCGGTGCCCCCACACGTCCTCCCAGGAGCACTGACTTACAAGTTTCTTGCCCAGGGGCCTGTAGGATGGAATATATTTGAAGGCAAACGTGGTTTCACTCGTGTCCACCGTGGATTTTGGCTGCTATGGCACCGTCCCTGCTCCCCGGTCCGGGCTGGCCCCCGTGGCCGAAAACAGGCGTCTGTGACCGGGGAGGAAAGATGATGCTGCCGCGGCCCCGCAGAAGCACTCATCCACAAGCTTCTTGCTCAGGGAGCTGCAGAATAGAATATATTTGAAGGCAAACATGGTTTCACTCGTCTCCAACTTTGATTTTGGCACTTATGGCACTTTTACGCTCTCGTGTACACAGTGTTTCTCCGGGCGAGATACGGCGTTTAAGCGCATAAAAAGTCTAGCGGTGCCCCCCACGTCCTCCCAGGAGCACTGACTTACAAGTTTCTTGCCCAGGGGCCTGTAGGATGGAATATATTTGAAGGCAAACGTGGTTTCACTCGTGTCCACCGTGGATTTTGGCTGCTATGGCACCGTCCCTGCTCCCCGGTCCGGGCTGGCCCCCGTGGCCGAAAACAGGCGTCTGTGACCGGGGAGGAAAGATGATGCTGCCGTGGCCCCGCAGAAGCACTCATCCACAAGCTTCTTGCTCAGGGAGCTGCAGAATAGAATATATTTGAAGGCAAACATGGTTTCACTCGTCTCCAACTTTGATTTTGGCACTTATGGCACTTTTACGCTCTCGTGTACACAGTGTTTCTCCGGGCGAGATACGGCGTTTAAGCGCATAAAAAGTCTAGCGGTGCCCCCCACGTCCTCCCAGGAGCACTGACTTACAAGTTTCTTGCCCAGGGGCCTGTAGGATGGAATATATTTGAAGGCAAACGTGGTTTCACTCGTGTCCACCGTGGATTTTGGCTGCTATGGCACCGTCCCTGCTCCCCGGTCCGGGCTGGCCCCCGTGGCCGAAAACAGGCGTCTGTGACCGGGGAGGAAAGATGATGCTGCCGTGGCCCCGCAGAAGCACTCATCCACAAGCTTCTTGCTCAGGGAGCTGCAGAATAGAATATATTTGAAGGCAAACATGGTTTCACTCGTCTCCAACTTTGATTTTGGCACTTATGGCACTTTTACGCTCTCGTGTACACAGTGTTTCTCCGGGCGAGATACGGCGTTTAAGCGCATAAAAAGTCTAGCGGTGCCCCCCCACGTCCTCCCAGGAGCACTGACTTACAAGTTTCTTGCCCAGGGGCCTGTAGGATGGAATATATTTGAAGGCAAACGTGGTTTCACTCGTGTCCACCGTGGATTTTGGCTGCTATGGCACCGTCCCTGCTCCCCGGTCCGGGCTGGCCCCCGTGGCCGAAAACAGGCGTCTGTGACCGGGGAGGAAAGATGATGCTGCCGCGGCCCCGCAGAAGCACTCATCCACAAGCTTCTTGCTCAGGGAGCTGCAGAATAGAATATATTTGAAGGCAAACATGGTTTCACTCGTCTCCAACTTTGATTTTGGCACTTATGGCACTTTTACGCTCTCGTGTACACAGTGTTTCTCCGGGCGAGATACGGCGTTTAAGCGCATAAAAAGTCTAGCGGTGCCCCCCCACGTCCTCCCAGGAGCACTGACTTACAAGTTTCTTGCCCAGGGGCCTGTAGGATGGAATATATTTGAAGGCAAACGTGGTTTCACTCGTGTCCACCGTGGATTTTGGCTGCTATGGCACCGTCCCTGCTCCCCGGTCCGGGCTGGCCCCCGTGGCCGAAAACAGGCGTCTGTGACCGGGGAGGAAAGATGATGCTGCCGTGGCCCCGCAGAAGCACTCATCCACAAGCTTCTTGCTCAGGGAGCTGCAGAATAGAATATATTTGAAGGCAAACATGGTTTCACTCGTCTCCAACTTTGATTTTGGCACTTATGGCACTTTTACGCTCTCGTGTACACAGTGTTTCTCCGGGCGAGATACGGCGTTTAAGCGCATAAAAAGTCTAGCGGTGCCCCCCACGTCCTCCCAGGAGCACTGACTTACAAGTTTCTTGCCCAGGGGCCTGTAGGATGGAATATATTTGAAGGCAAACGTGGTTTCACTCGTGTCCACCGTGGATTTTGGCTGCTATGGCACCGTCCCTGCTCCCCGGTCCGGGCTGGCCCCCGTGGCCGAAAACAGGCGTCTGTGACCGGGGAGGAAAGATGATGCTGCCGTGGCCCCGCAGAAGCACTCATCCACAAGCTTCTTGCTCAGGGAGCTGCAGAATAGAATATATTTGAAGGCAAACATGGTTTCACTCGTCTCCAACTTTGATTTTGGCACTTATGGCACTTTTACGCTCTCGTGTACACAGTGTTTCTCCGGGCGAGATACGGCGTTTAAGCGCATAAAAAGTCTAGCGGTGCCCCCCACGTCCTCCCAGGAGCACTGACTTACAAGTTTCTTGCCCAGGGGCCTGTAGGATGGAATATATTTGAAGGCAAACGTGGTTTCACTCGTGTCCACCGTGGATTTTGGCTGCTATGGCACCGTCCCTGCTCCCCGGTCCGGGCTGGCCCCCGTGGCCGAAAACAGGCGTCTGTGACCGGGGAGGAAAGATGATGCTGCCGTGGCCCCGCAGAAGCACTCATCCACAAGCTTCTTGCTCAGGGAGCTGCAGAATAGAATATATTTGAAGGCAAACATGGTTTCACTCGTCTCCAACTTTGATTTTGGCACTTATGGCACTTTTACGCTCTCGTGTACACAGTGTTTCTCCGGGCGAGATACGGCGTTTAAGCGCATAAAAAGTCTAGCGGTGCCCCCACCGTCCTCCCAGGAGCACTGACTTACAAGTTTCTTGCCCAGGGGCCTGTAGGATGGAATATATTTGAAGGCAAACGTGGTTTCACTCGTGTCCACCGTGGATTTTGGCTGCTATGGCACCGTCCCTGCTCCCCGGTCCGGGCTGGCCCCCGTGGCCGAAAACAGGCGTCTGTGACCGGGGAGGAAAGATGATGCTGCCGTGGCCCCGCAGAAGCACTCATCCACAAGCTTCTTGCTCAGGGAGCTGCAGAATAGAATATATTTGAAGGCAAACATGGTTTCACTCGTCTCCAACTTTGATTTTGGCACTTATGGCACTTTTACGCTCTCGTGTACACAGTGTTTCTCCGGGCGAGATACGGCGTTTAAGCGCATAAAAAGTCTAGCGGTGCCCCCCACGTCCTCCCAGGAGCACTGACTTACAAGTTTCTTGCCCAGGGGCCTGTAGGATGGAATATATTTGAAGGCAAACGTGGTTTCACTCGTGTCCACCGTGGATTTTGGCTGCTATGGCACCGTCCCTGCTCCCCGGTCCGGGCTGGCCCCCGTGGCCGAAAACAGGCGTCTGTGACCGGGGAGGAAAGATGATGCTGCCGTGGCCCCGCAGAAGCACTCATCCACAAGCTTCTTGCTCAGGGAGCTGCAGAATAGAATATATTTGAAGGCAAACATGGTTTCACTCGTCTCCAACTTTGATTTTGGCACTTATGGCACTTTTACGCTCTCGTGTACACAGTGTTTCTCCGGGCGAGATACGGCGTTTAAGCGCATAAAAAGTCTAGCGGTGCCCCCCACGTCCTCCCAGGAGCACTGACTTACAAGTTTCTTGCCCAGGGGCCTGTAGGATGGAATATATTTGAAGGCAAACGTGGTTTCACTCGTGTCCACCGTGGATTTTGGCTGCTATGGCACCGTCCCTGCTCCCCGGTCCGGGCTGGCCCCCGTGGCCGAAAACAGGCGTCTGTGACCGGGGAGGAAAGATGATGCTGCCGCGGCCCCGCAGAAGCACTCATCCACAAGCTTCTTGCTCAGGGAGCTGCAGAATAGAATATATTTGAAGGCAAACATGGTTTCACTCGTCTCCAACTTTGATTTTGGCACTTATGGCACTTTTACGCTCTCGTGTACACAGTGTTTCTCCGGGCGAGATACGGCGTTTAAGCGCATAAAAAGTCTAGCGGTGCCCCCCACGTCCTCCCAGGAGCACTGACTTACAAGTTTCTTGCCCAGGGGCCTGTAGGATGGAATATATTTGAAGGCAAACGTGGTTTCACTCGTGTCCACCGTGGATTTTGGCTGCTATGGCACCGTCCCTGCTCCCCGGTCCGGGCTGGCCCCCGTGGCCGAAAACAGGCGTCTGTGACCGGGGAGGAAAGATGATGCTGCCGTGGCCCCGCAGAAGCACTCATCCACAAGCTTCTTGCTCAGGGAGCTGCAGAATAGAATATATTTGAAGGCAAACATGGTTTCACTCGTCTCCAACTTTGATTTTGGCACTTATGGCACTTTTACGCTCTCGTGTACACAGTGTTTCTCCGGGCGAGATACGGCGTTTAAGCGCATAAAAAGTCTAGCGGTGCCCCCCACGTCCTCCCAGGAGCACTGACTTACAAGTTTCTTGCCCAGGGGCCTGTAGGATGGAATATATTTGAAGGCAAACGTGGTTTCACTCGTGTCCACCGTGGATTTTGGCTGCTATGGCACCGTCCCTGCTCCCCGGTCCGGGCTGGCCCCCGTGGCCGAAAACAGGCGTCTGTGACCGGGGAGGAAAGATGATGCTGCCGTGGCCCCGCAGAAGCACTCATCCACAAGCTTCTTGCTCAGGGAGCTGCAGAATAGAATATATTTGAAGGCAAACATGGTTTCACTCGTCTCCAACTTTGATTTTGGCACTTATGGCACTTTTACGCTCTCGTGTACACAGTGTTTCTCCGGGCGAGATACGGCGTTTAAGCGCATAAAAAGTCTAGCGGTGCCCCCCACGTCCTCCCAGGAGCACTGACTTACAAGTTTCTTGCCCAGGGGCCTGTAGGATGGAATATATTTGAAGGCAAACGTGGTTTCACTCGTGTCCACCGTGGATTTTGGCTGCTATGGCACCGTCCCTGCTCCCCGGTCCGGGCTGGCCCCCGTGGCCGAAAACAGGCGTCTGTGACCGGGGAGGAAAGATGATGCTGCCGTGGCCCCGCAGAAGCACTCATCCACAAGCTTCTTGCTCAGGGAGCTGCAGAATAGAATATATTTGAAGGCAAACATGGTTTCACTCGTCTCCAACTTTGATTTTGGCACTTATGGCACTTTTACGCTCTCGTGTACACAGTGTTTCTCCGGGCGAGATACGGCGTTTAAGCGCATAAAAAGTCTAGCGGTGCCCCCCACGTCCTCCCAGGAGCACTGACTTACAAGTTTCTTGCCCAGGGGCCTGTAGGATGGAATATATTTGAAGGCAAACGTGGTTTCACTCGTGTCCACCGTGGATTTTGGCTGCTATGGCACCGTCCCTGCTCCCCGGTCCGGGCTGGCCCCCGTGGCCGAAAACAGGCGTCTGTGACCGGGGAGGAAAGATGATGCTGCCGTGGCCCCGCAGAAGCACTCATCCACAAGCTTCTTGCTCAGGGAGCTGCAGAATAGAATATATTTGAAGGCAAACATGGTTTCACTCGTCTCCAACTTTGATTTTGGCACTTATGGCACTTTTACGCTCTCGTGTACACAGTGTTTCTCCGGGCGAGATACGGCGTTTAAGCGCATAAAAAGTCTAGCGGTGCCCCCCCACGTCCTCCCAGGAGCACTGACTTACAAGTTTCTTGCCCAGGGGCCTGTAGGATGGAATATATTTGAAGGCAAACGTGGTTTCACTCGTGTCCACCGTGGATTTTGGCTGCTATGGCACCGTCCCTGCTCCCCGGTCCGGGCTGGCCCCCGTGGCCGAAAACAGGCGTCTGTGACCGGGGAGGAAAGATGATGCTGCCGTGGCCCCGCAGAAGCACTCATCCACAAGCTTCTTGCTCAGGGAGCTGCAGAATAGAATATATTTGAAGGCAAACATGGTTTCACTCGTCTCCAACTTTGATTTTGGCACTTATGGCACTTTTACGCTCTCGTGTACACAGTGTTTCTCCGGGCGAGATACGGCGTTTAAGCGCATAAAAAGTCTAGCGGTGCCCCCCACGTCCTCCCAGGAGCACTGACTTACAAGTTTCTTGCCCAGGGGCCTGTAGGATGGAATATATTTGAAGGCAAACGTGGTTTCACTCGTGTCCACCGTGGATTTTGGCTGCTATGGCACCGTCCCTGCTCCCCGGTCCGGGCTGGCCCCCGTGGCCGAAAACAGGCGTCTGTGACCGGGGAGGAAAGATGATGCTGCCGTGGCCCCGCAGAAGCACTCATCCACAAGCTTCTTGCTCAGGGAGCTGCAGAATAGAATATATTTGAAGGCAAACATGGTTTCACTCGTCTCCAACTTTGATTTTGGCACTTATGGCACTTTTACGCTCTCGTGTACACAGTGTTTCTCCGGGCGAGATACGGCGTTTAAGCGCATAAAAAGTCTAGCGGTGCCCCCCACGTCCTCCCAGGAGCACTGACTTACAAGTTTCTTGCCCAGGGGCCTGTAGGATGGAATATATTTGAAGGCAAACGTGGTTTCACTCGTGTCCACCGTGGATTTTGGCTGCTATGGCACCGTCCCTGCTCCCCGGTCCGGGCTGGCCCCCGTGGCCGAAAACAGGCGTCTGTGACCGGGGAGGAAAGATGATGCTGCCGTGGCCCCGCAGAAGCACTCATCCACAAGCTTCTTGCTCAGGGAGCTGCAGAATAGAATATATTTGAAGGCAAACATGGTTTCACTCGTCTCCAACTTTGATTTTGGCACTTATGGCACTTTTACGCTCTCGTGTACACAGTGTTTCTCCGGGCGAGATACGGCGTTTAAGCGCATAAAAAGTCTAGCGGTGCCCCCCACGTCCTCCCAGGAGCACTGACTTACAAGTTTCTTGCCCAGGGGCCTGTAGGATGGAATATATTTGAAGGCAAACGTGGTTTCACTCGTGTCCACCGTGGATTTTGGCTGCTATGGCACCGTCCCTGCTCCCCGGTCCGGGCTGGCCCCCGTGGCCGAAAACAGGCGTCTGTGACCGGGGAGGAAAGATGATGCTGCCGTGGCCCCGCAGAAGCACTCATCCACAAGCTTCTTGCTCAGGGAGCTGCAGAATAGAATATATTTGAAGGCAAACATGGTTTCACTCGTCTCCAACTTTGATTTTGGCACTTATGGCACTTTTACGCTCTCGTGTACACAGTGTTTCTCCGGGCGAGATACGGCGTTTAAGCGCATAAAAAGTCTAGCGGTGCCCCCCACGTCCTCCCAGGAGCACTGACTTACAAGTTTCTTGCCCAGGGGCCTGTAGGATGGAATATATTTGAAGGCAAACGTGGTTTCACTCGTGTCCACCGTGGATTTTGGCTGCTATGGCACCGTCCCTGCTCCCCGGTCCGGGCTGGCCCCCGTGGCCGAAAACAGGCGTCTGTGACCGGGGAGGAAAGATGATGCTGCCGTGGCCCCGCAGAAGCACTCATCCACAAGCTTCTTGCTCAGGGAGCTGCAGAATAGAATATATTTGAAGGCAAACATGGTTTCACTCGTCTCCAACTTTGATTTTGGCACTTATGGCACTTTTACGCTCTCGTGTACACAGTGTTTCTCCGGGCGAGATACGGCGTTTAAGCGCATAAAAAGTCTAGCGGTGCCCCCCACGTCCTCCCAGGAGCACTGACTTACAAGTTTCTTGCCCAGGGGCCTGTAGGATGGAATATATTTGAAGGCAAACGTGGTTTCACTCGTGTCCACCGTGGATTTTGGCTGCTATGGCACCGTCCCTGCTCCCCGGTCCGGGCTGGCCCCCGTGGCCGAAAACAGGCGTCTGTGACCGGGGAGGAAAGATGATGCTGCCGTGGCCCCGCAGAAGCACTCATCCACAAGCTTCTTGCTCAGGGAGCTGCAGAATAGAATATATTTGAAGGCAAACATGGTTTCACTCGTCTCCAACTTTGATTTTGGCACTTATGGCACTTTTACGCTCTCGTGTACACAGTGTTTCTCCGGGCGAGATACGGCGTTTAAGCGCATAAAAAGTCTAGCGGTGCCCCCCCACGTCCTCCCAGGAGCACTGACTTACAAGTTTCTTGCCCAGGGGCCTGTAGGATGGAATATATTTGAAGGCAAACGTGGTTTCACTCGTGTCCACCGTGGATTTTGGCTGCTATGGCACCGTCCCTGCTCCCCGGTCCGGGCTGGCCCCCGTGGCCGAAAACAGGCGTCTGTGACCGGGGAGGAAAGATGATGCTGCCGTGGCCCCGCAGAAGCACTCATCCACAAGCTTCTTGCTCAGGGAGCTGCAGAATAGAATATATTTGAAGGCAAACATGGTTTCACTCGTCTCCAACTTTGATTTTGGCACTTATGGCACTTTTACGCTCTCGTGTACACAGTGTTTCTCCGGGCGAGATACGGCGTTTAAGCGCATAAAAAGTCTAGCGGTGCCCCCCACGTCCTCCCAGGAGCACTGACTTACAAGTTTCTTGCCCAGGGGCCTGTAGGATGGAATATATTTGAAGGCAAACGTGGTTTCACTCGTGTCCACCGTGGATTTTGGCTGCTATGGCACCGTCCCTGCTCCCCGGTCCGGGCTGGCCCCCGTGGCCGAAAACAGGCGTCTGTGACCGGGGAGGAAAGATGATGCTGCCGCGGCCCCGCAGAAGCACTCATCCACAAGCTTCTTGCTCAGGGAGCTGCAGAATAGAATATATTTGAAGGCAAACATGGTTTCACTCGTCTCCAACTTTGATTTTGGCACTTATGGCACTTTTACGCTCCTCGTGTACACAGTGTTTCTCCGGGCGAGATACGGCGTTTAAGCGCATAAAAAGTCTAGCGGTGCCCCCCACGTCCTCCCAGGAGCACTGACTTACAAGTTTCTTGCCCAGGGGCCTGTAGGATGGAATATATTTGAAGGCAAACGTGGTTTCACTCGTGTCCACCGTGGATTTTGGCTGCTATGGCACCGTCCCTGCTCCCCGGTCCGGGCTGGCCCCCGTGGCCGAAAAACAGGCGTCTGTGACCGGGGAGGAAAGATGATGCTGCCGTGGCCCCGCAGAAGCACTCATCCACAAGCTTCTTGCTCAGGGAGCTGCAGAATAGAATATATTTGAAGGCAAACATGGTTTCACTCGTCTCCAACTTTGATTTTGGCACTTATGGCACTTTTACGCTCTCGTGTACACAGTGTTTCTCCGGGCGAGATACGGCGTTTAAGCGCATAAAAAGTCTAGCGGTGCCCCCCCACGTCCTCCCAGGAGCACTGACTTACAAGTTTCTTGCCCAGGGGCCTGTAGGATGGAATATATTTGAAGGCAAACGTGGTTTCACTCGTGTCCACCGTGGATTTTGGCTGCTATGGCACCGTCCCTGCTCCCCGGTCCGGGCTGGCCCCCGTGGCCGAAAACAGGCGTCTGTGACCGGGGAGGAAAGATGATGCTGCCGTGGCCCCGCAGAAGCACTCATCCACAAGCTTCTTGCTCAGGGAGCTGCAGAATAGAATATATTTGAAGGCAAACATGGTTTCACTCGTCTCCAACTTTGATTTTGGCACTTATGGCACTTTTACGCTCTCGTGTACACAGTGTTTCTCCGGGCGAGATACGGCGTTTAAGCGCATAAAAAGTCTAGCGGTGCCCCCCACGTCCTCCCAGGAGCACTGACTTACAAGTTTCTTGCCCAGGGGCCTGTAGGATGGAATATATTTGAAGGCAAACGTGGTTTCACTCGTGTCCACCGTGGATTTTGGCTGCTATGGCACCGTCCCTGCTCCCCGGTCCGGGCTGGCCCCCGTGGCCGAAAACAGGCGTCTGTGACCGGGGAGGAAAGATGATGCTGCCGTGGCCCCGCAGAAGCACTCATCCACAAGCTTCTTGCTCAGGGAGCTGCAGAATAGAATATATTTGAAGGCAAACATGGTTTCACTCGTCTCCAACTTTGATTTTGGCACTTATGGCACTTTTACGCTCTCGTGTACACAGTGTTTCTCCGGGCGAGATACGGCGTTTAAGCGCATAAAAAGTCTAGCGGTGCCCCCCACGTCCTCCCAGGAGCACTGACTTACAAGTTTCTTGCCCAGGGGCCTGTAGGATGGAATATATTTGAAGGCAAACGTGGTTTCACTCGTGTCCACCGTGGATTTTGGCTGCTATGGCACCGTCCCTGCTCCCCGGTCCGGGCTGGCCCCCGTGGCCGAAAACAGGCGTCTGTGACCGGGGAGGAAAGATGATGCTGCCGTGGCCCCGCAGAAGCACTCATCCACAAGCTTCTTGCTCAGGGAGCTGCAGAATAGAATATATTTGAAGGCAAACATGGTTTCACTCGTCTCCAACTTTGATTTTGGCACTTATGGCACTTTTACGCTCTCGTGTACACAGTGTTTCTCCGGGCGAGATACGGCGTTTAAGCGCATAAAAAGTCTAGCGGTGCCCCCCACGTCCTCCCAGGAGCACTGACTTACAAGTTTCTTGCCCAGGGGCCTGTAGGATGGAATATATTTGAAGGCAAACGTGGTTTCACTCGTGTCCACCGTGGATTTTGGCTGCTATGGCACCGTCCCTGCTCCCCGGTCCGGGCTGGCCCCCGTGGCCGAAAACAGGCGTCTGTGACCGGGGAGGAAAGATGATGCTGCCGTGGCCCCGCAGAAGCACTCATCCACAAGCTTCTTGCTCAGGGAGCTGCAGAATAGAATATATTTGAAGGCAAACATGGTTTCACTCGTCTCCAACTTTGATTTTGGCACTTATGGCACTTTTACGCTCTCCGTGTACACAGTGTTTCTCCGGGCGAGATACGGCGTTTAAGCGCATAAAAAGTCTAGCGGTGCCCCCCACGTCCTCCCAGGAGCACTGACTTACAAGTTTCTTGCCCAGGGGCCTGTAGGATGGAATATATTTGAAGGCAAACGTGGTTTCACTCGTGTCCACCGTGGATTTTGGCTGCTATGGCACCGTCCCTGCTCCCCGGTCCGGGCTGGCCCCCGTGGCCGAAAACAGGCGTCTGTGACCGGGGAGGAAAGATGATGCTGCCGTGGCCCCGCAGAAGCACTCATCCACAAGCTTCTTGCTCAGGGAGCTGCAGAATAGAATATATTTGAAGGCAAACATGGTTTCACTCGTCTCCAACTTTGATTTTGGCACTTATGGCACTTTTACGCTCTCGTGTACACAGTGTTTCTCCGGGCGAGATACGGCGTTTAAGCGCATAAAAAGTCTAGCGGTGCCCCCCACGTCCTCCCAGGAGCACTGACTTACAAGTTTCTTGCCCAGGGGCCTGTAGGATGGAATATATTTGAAGGCAAACGTGGTTTCACTCGTGTCCACCGTGGATTTTGGCTGCTATGGCACCGTCCCTGCTCCCCGGTCCGGGCTGGCCCCCGTGGCCGAAAACAGAGCGTCTGTGACCGGGGAGGAAAGATGATGCTGCCGTGGCCCCGCAGAAGCACTCATCCACAAGCTTCTTGCTCAGGGAGCTGCAGAATAGAATATATTTGAAGGCAAACATGGTTTCACTCGTCTCCAACTTTGATTTTGGCACTTATGGCACTTTTACGCTCCTCGTGTACACAGTGTTTCTCCGGGCGAGATACGGCGTTTAAGCGCATAAAAAGTCTAGCGGTGCCCCCCACGTCCCTCCCAGGAGCACTGACTTACAAGTTTCTTGCCCAGGGGCCTGTAGGATGGAATATATTTGAAGGCAAACGTGGTTTCACTCGTGTCCACCGTGGATTTTGGCTGCTATGGCACCGTCCCTGCTCCCCGGTCCGGGCTGGCCCCCGTGGCCGAAAAACAGGCGTCTGTGACCGGGGAGGAAAGATGATGCTGCCGTGGCCCCCGCAGAAGCACTCATCCACAAGCTTCTTGCTCAGGGAGCTGCAGAATAGAATATATTTGAAGGCAAACATGGTTTCACTCGTCTCCAACTTTGATTTTGGCACTTATGGCACTTTTACGCTCTCGTGTACACAGTGTTTCTCCGGGCGAGATACGGCGTTTAAGCGCATAAAAAGTCTAGCGGTGCCCCCCACGTCCTCCCAGGAGCACTGACTTACAAGTTTCTTGCCCAGGGGCCTGTAGGATGGAATATATTTGAAGGCAAACGTGGTTTCACTCGTGTCCACCGTGGATTTTGGCTGCTATGGCACCGTCCCTGCTCCCCGGTCCGGGCTGGCCCCCGTGGCCGAAAACAGGCGTCTGTGACCGGGGAGGAAAGATGATGCTGCCGTGGCCCCGCAGAAGCACTCATCCACAAGCTTCTTGCTCAGGGAGCTGCAGAATAGAATATATTTGAAGGCAAACATGGTTTCACTCGTCTCCAACTTTGATTTTGGCACTTATGGCACTTTTACGCTCTCGTGTACACAGTGTTTCTCCGGGCGAGATACGGCGTTTAAGCGCATAAAAAGTCTAGCGGTGCCCCCCACGTCCTCCCAGGAGCACTGACTTACAAGTTTCTTGCCCAGGGGCCTGTAGGATGGAATATATTTGAAGGCAAACGTGGTTTCACTCGTGTCCACCGTGGATTTTGGCTGCTATGGCACCGTCCCTGCTCCCCGGTCCGGGCTGGCCCCCGTGGCCGAAAACAGGCGTCTGTGACCGGGGAGGAAAGATGATGCTGCCGCGGCCCCGCAGAAGCACTCATCCACAAGCTTCTTGCTCAGGGAGCTGCAGAATAGAATATATTTGAAGGCAAACATGGTTTCACTCGTCTCCAACTTTGATTTTGGCACTTATGGCACTTTTACGCTCTCGTGTACACAGTGTTTCTCCGGGCGAGATGACGGCGTTTAAGCGCATAAAAAGTCTAGCGGTGCCCCCCACGTCCTCCCAGGAGCACTGACTTACAAGTTTCTTGCCCAGGGGCCTGTAGGATGGAATATATTTGAAGGCAAACGTGGTTTCACTCGTGTCCACCGTGGATTTTGGCTGCTATGGCACCGTCCCTGCTCCCCGGTCCGGGCTGGCCCCCGTGGCCGAAAACAGGCGTCTGTGACCGGGGAGGAAAGATGATGCTGCCGTGGCCCCGCAGAAGCACTCATCCACAAGCTTCTTGCTCAGGGAGCTGCAGAATAGAATATATTTGAAGGCAAACATGGTTTCACTCGTCTCCAACTTTGATTTTGGCACTTATGGCACTTTTACGCTCTCGTGTACACAGTGTTTCTCCGGGCGAGATACGGCGTTTAAGCGCATAAAAAGTCTAGCGGTGCCCCCCACGTCCTCCCAGGAGCACTGACTTACAAGTTTCTTGCCCAGGGGCCTGTAGGATGGAATATATTTGAAGGCAAACGTGGTTTCACTCGTGTCCACCGTGGATTTTGGCTGCTATGGCACCGTCCCTGCTCCCCGGTCCGGGCTGGCCCCCGTGGCCGAAAACAGGCGTCTGTGACCGGGGAGGAAAGATGATGCTGCCGTGGCCCCGCAGAAGCACTCATCCACAAGCTTCTTGCTCAGGGAGCTGCAGAATAGAATATATTTGAAGGCAAACATGGTTTCACTCGTCTCCAACTTTGATTTTGGCACTTATGGCACTTTTACGCTCTCGTGTACACAGTGTTTCTCCGGGCGAGATACGGCGTTTAAGCGCATAAAAAGTCTAGCGGTGCCCCCACACGTCCTCCCAGGAGCACTGACTTACAAGTTTCTTGCCCAGGGGCCTGTAGGATGGAATATATTTGAAGGCAAACGTGGTTTCACTCGTGTCCACCGTGGATTTTGGCTGCTATGGCACCGTCCCTGCTCCCCGGTCCGGGCTGGCCCCCGTGGCCGAAAACAGGCGTCTGTGACCGGGGAGGAAAGATGATGCTGCCGTGGCCCCGCAGAAGCACTCATCCACAAGCTTCTTGCTCAGGGAGCTGCAGAATAGAATATATTTGAAGGCAAACATGGTTTCACTCGTCTCCAACTTTGATTTTGGCACTTATGGCACTTTTACGCTCTCGTGTACACAGTGTTTCTCCGGGCGAGATACGGCGTTTAAGCGCATAAAAAGTCTAGCGGTGCCCCCACACGTCCTCCCAGGGAGCACTGACTTACAAGTTTCTTGCCCAGGGGCCTGTAGGATGGAATATATTTGAAGGCAAACGTGGTTTCACTCGTGTCCACCGTGGATTTTGGCTGCTATGGCACCGTCCCTGCTCCCCGGTCCGGGCTGGCCCCCGTGGCCGAAAACAGGCGTCTGTGACCGGGGAGGAAAGATGATGCTGCCGTGGCCCCGCAGAAGCACTCATCCACAAGCTTCTTGCTCAGGGAGCTGCAGAATAGAATATATTTGAAGGCAAACATGGTTTCACTCGTCTCCAACTTTGATTTTGGCACTTATGGCACTTTTACGCTCTCGTGTACACAGTGTTTCTCCGGGCGAGATACGGCGTTTAAGCGCATAAAAAGTCTAGCGGTGCCCCCACACGTCCTCCCAGGAGCACTGACTTACAAGTTTCTTGCCCAGGGGCCTGTAGGATGGAATATATTTGAAGGCAAACGTGGTTTCACTCGTGTCCACCGTGGATTTTGGCTGCTATGGCACCGTCCCTGCTCCCCGGTCCGGGCTGGCCCCCGTGGCCGAAAACAGGCGTCTGTGACCGGGGAGGAAAGATGATGCTGCCGTGGCCCCGCAGAAGCACTCATCCACAAGCTTCTTGCTCAGGGAGCTGCAGAATAGAATATATTTGAAGGCAAACATGGTTTCACTCGTCTCCAACTTTGATTTTGGCACTTATGGCACTTTTACGCTCCGTCGTGTACACAGTGTTTCTCCGGGCGAGATACGGCGTTTAAGCGCATAAAAAGTCTAGCGGTGCCCCCCACGTCCTCCCAGGAGCACTGACTTACAAGTTTCTTGCCCAGGGGCCTGTAGGATGGAATATATTTGAAGGCAAACGTGGTTTCACTCGTGTCCACCGTGGATTTTGGCTGCTATGGCACCGTCCCTGCTCCCCGGTCCGGGCTGGCCCCCGTGGCCGAAAACAGGCGTCTGTGACCGGGGAGGAAAGATGATGCTGCCGTGGCCCCGCAGAAGCACTCATCCACAAGCTTCTTGCTCAGGGAGCTGCAGAATAGAATATATTTGAAGGCAAACATGGTTTCACTCGTCTCCAACTTTGATTTTGGCACTTATGGCACTTTTACGCTCTCCGTGTACACAGTGTTTCTCCGGGCGAGATACGGCGTTTAAGCGCATAAAAAGTCTAGCGGTGCCCCCCACGTCCTCCCAGGAGCACTGACTTACAAGTTTCTTGCCCAGGGGCCTGTAGGATGGAATATATTTGAAGGCAAACGTGGTTTCACTCGTGTCCACCGTGGATTTTGGCTGCTATGGCACCGTCCCTGCTCCCCGGTCCGGGCTGGCCCCCGTGTGGCCGAAAACAGGCGTCTGTGACCGGGGAGGAAAGATGATGCTGCCGTGGCCCCGCAGAAGCACTCATCCACAAGCTTCTTGCTCAGGGAGCTGCAGAATAGAATATATTTGAAGGCAAACATGGTTTCACTCGTCTCCAACTTTGATTTTGGCACTTATGGCACTTTTACGCTCTCGTGTACACAGTGTTTCTCCGGGCGAGATACGGCGTTTAAGCGCATAAAAAGTCTAGCGGTGCCCCCCACGTCCTCCCAGGAGCACTGACTTACAAGTTTCTTGCCCAGGGGCCTGTAGGATGGAATATATTTGAAGGCAAACGTGGTTTCACTCGTGTCCACCGTGGATTTTGGCTGCTATGGCACCGTCCCTGCTCCCCGGTCCGGGCTGGCCCCCGTGGCGCGAAAAACAGGCGTCTGTGACCGGGGAGGAAAGATGATGCTGCCGTGGCCCCGCAGAAGCACTCATCCACAAGCTTCTTGCTCAGGGAGCTGCAGAATAGAATATATTTGAAGGCAAACATGGTTTCACTCGTCTCCAACTTTGATTTTGGCACTTATGGCACTTTTACGCTCTCGTGTACACAGTGTTTCTCCGGGCGAGATACGGCGTTTAAGCGCATAAAAAGTCTAGCGGTGCCCCCCACGTCCTCCCAGGAGCACTGACTTACAAGTTTCTTGCCCAGGGGCCTGTAGGATGGAATATATTTGAAGGCAAACGTGGTTTCACTCGTGTCCACCGTGGATTTTGGCTGCTATGGCACCGTCCCTGCTCCCCGGTCCGGGCTGGCCCCCGTGGCCGAAAACAGGCGTCTGTGACCGGGGAGGAAAGATGATGCTGCCGTGGCCCCGCAGAAGCACTCATCCACAAGCTTCTTGCTCAGGGAGCTGCAGAATAGAATATATTTGAAGGCAAACATGGTTTCACTCGTCTCCAACTTTGATTTTGGCACTTATGGCACTTTTACGCTCTCGTGTACACAGTGTTTCTCCGGGCGAGATACGGCGTTTAAGCGCATAAAAAGTCTAGCGGTGCCCCCCACGTCCTCCCAGGAGCACTGACTTACAAGTTTCTTGCCCAGGGGCCTGTAGGATGGAATATATTTGAAGGCAAACGTGGTTTCACTCGTGTCCACCGTGGATTTTGGCTGCTATGGCACCGTCCCTGCTCCCCGGTCCGGGCTGGCCCCCGTGGCCGAAAACAGGCGTCTGTGACCGGGGAGGAAAGATGATGCTGCCGTGGCCCCGCAGAAGCACTCATCCACAAGCTTCTTGCTCAGGGAGCTGCAGAATAGAATATATTTGAAGGCAAACATGGTTTCACTCGTCCTCCAACTTTGATTTTGGCACTTATGGCACTTTTACGGCTCTCGTGTACACAGTGTTTCTCCGGGCGAGATACGGCGTTTAAGCGCATAAAAAGTCTAGCGGTGCCCCCCACGTCCTCCCAGGAGCACTGACTTACAAGTTTCTTGCCCAGGGGCCTGTAGGATGGAATATATTTGAAGGCAAACGTGGTTTCACTCGTGTCCACCGTGGATTTTGGCTGCTATGGCACCGTCCCTGCTCCCCGGTCCGGGCTGGCCCCCGTGGCCGAAAACAGGCGTCTGTGACCGGGGAGGAAAGATGATGCTGCCGTGGCCCCGCAGAAGCACTCATCCACAAGCTTCTTGCTCAGGGAGCTGCAGAATAGAATATATTTGAAGGCAAACATGGTTTCACTCGTCTCCAACTTTGATTTTGGCACTTATGGCACTTTTACGCTCTCGTGTACACAGTGTTTCTCCGGGCGAGATACGGCGTTTAAGCGCATAAAAAGTCTAGCGGTGCCCCCCACGTCCTCCCAGGAGCACTGACTTACAAGTTTCTTGCCCAGGGGCCTGTAGGATGGAATATATTTGAAGGCAAACGTGGTTTCACTCGTGTCCACCGTGGATTTTGGCTGCTATGGCACCGTCCCTGCTCCCCGGTCCGGGCTGGCCCCCGTGGCCGAAAACAGGCGTCTGTGACCGGGGAGGAAAGATGATGCTGCCGTGGCCCCGCAGAAGCACTCATCCACAAGCTTCTTGCTCAGGGAGCTGCAGAATAGAATATATTTGAAGGCAAACATGGTTTCACTCGTCTCCAACTTTGATTTTGGCACTTATGGCACTTTTACGCTCTCGTGTACACAGTGTTTCTCCGGGCGAGATACGGCGTTTAAGCGCATAAAAAGTCTAGCGGTGCCCCCCACGTCCTCCCAGGAGCACTGACTTACAAGTTTCTTGCCCAGGGGCCTGTAGGATGGAATATATTTGAAGGCAAACGTGGTTTCACTCGTGTCCACCGTGGATTTTGGCTGCTATGGCACCGTCCCTGCTCCCCGGTCCGGGCTGGCCCCCGTGGCCGAAAACAGGCGTCTGTGACCGGGGAGGAAAGATGATGCTGCCGTGGCCCCGCAGAAGCACTCATCCACAAGCTTCTTGCTCAGGGAGCTGCAGAATAGAATATATTTGAAGGCAAACATGGTTTCACTCGTCTCCAACTTTGATTTTGGCACTTATGGCACTTTTACGCTCTCGTGTACACAGTGTTTCTCCGGGCGAGATACGGCGTTTAAGCGCATAAAAAGTCTAGCGGTGCCCCCCACGTCCTCCCAGGAGCACTGACTTACAAGTTTCTTGCCCAGGGGCCTGTAGGATGGAATATATTTGAAGGCAAACGTGGTTTCACTCGTGTCCACCGTGGATTTTGGCTGCTATGGCACCGTCCCTGCTCCCCGGTCCGGGCTGGCCCCCGTGGCCGAAAAACAGGCGTCTGTGACCGGGGAGGAAAGATGATGCTGCCGTGGCCCCGCAGAAGCACTCATCCACAAGCTTCTTGCTCAGGGAGCTGCAGAATAGAATATATTTGAAGGCAAACATGGTTTCACTCGTCTCCAACTTTGATTTTGGCACTTATGGCACTTTTACGCTCTCGTGTACACAGTGTTTCTCCGGGCGAGATACGGCGTTTAAGCGCATAAAAAGTCTAGCGGTGCCCCCCACGTCCTCCCAGGAGCACTGACTTACAAGTTTCTTGCCCAGGGGCCTGTAGGATGGAATATATTTGAAGGCAAACGTGGTTTCACTCGTGTCCACCGTGGATTTTGGCTGCTATGGCACCGTCCCTGCTCCCCGGTCCGGGCTGGCCCCCGTGGCCGAAAACAGGCGTCTGTGACCGGGGAGGAAAGATGATGCTGCCGTGGCCCCGCAGAAGCACTCATCCACAAGCTTCTTGCTCAGGGAGCTGCAGAATAGAATATATTTGAAGGCAAACATGGTTTCACTCGTCTCCAACTTTGATTTTGGCACTTATGGCACTTTTACGCTCTCCGTGTACACAGTGTTTCTCCGGGCGAGATACGGCGTTTAAGCGCATAAAAAGTCTAGCGGTGCCCCCCACGTCCTCCCAGGAGCACTGACTTACAAGTTTCTTGCCCAGGGGCCTGTAGGATGGAATATATTTGAAGGCAAACGTGGTTTCACTCGTGTCCACCGTGGATTTTGGCTGCTATGGCACCGTCCCTGCTCCCCGGTCCGGGCTGGCCCCCGTGGCCGAAAACAGGCGTCTGTGACCGGGGAGGAAAGATGATGCTGCCGTGGCCCCGCAGAAGCACTCATCCACAAGCTTCTTGCTCAGGGAGCTGCAGAATAGAATATATTTGAAGGCAAACATGGTTTCACTCGTCTCCAACTTTGATTTTGGCACTTATGGCACTTTTACGCTCTCGTGTACACAGTGTTTCTCCGGGCGAGATACGGCGTTTAAGCGCATAAAAAGTCTAGCGGTGCCCCCCACGTCCTCCCAGGAGCACTGACTTACAAGTTTCTTGCCCAGGGGCCTGTAGGATGGAATATATTTGAAGGCAAACGTGGTTTCACTCGTGTCCACCGTGGATTTTGGCTGCTATGGCACCGTCCCTGCTCCCCGGTCCGGGCTGGCCCCCGTGGCCGAAAAACAGGCGTCTGTGACCGGGGAGGAAAGATGATGCTGCCGTGGCCCCGCAGAAGCACTCATCCACAAGCTTCTTGCTCAGGGAGCTGCAGAATAGAATATATTTGAAGGCAAACATGGTTTCACTCGTCTCCAACTTTGATTTTGGCACTTATGGCACTTTTACGCTCTCGTGTACACAGTGTTTCTCCGGGCGAGATACGGCGTTTAAGCGCATAAAAAGTCTAGCGGTGCCCCCCACGTCCTCCCAGGAGCACTGACTTACAAGTTTCTTGCCCAGGGGCCTGTAGGATGGAATATATTTGAAGGCAAACGTGGTTTCACTCGTGTCCACCGTGGATTTTGGCTGCTATGGCACCGTCCCTGCTCCCCGGTCCGGGCTGGCCCCCCGTGGCCGAAAAACAGGCGTCTGTGACCGGGGAGGAAAGATGATGCTGCCGTGGCCCCGCAGAAGCACTCATCCACAAGCTTCTTGCTCAGGGAGCTGCAGAATAGAATATATTTGAAGGCAAACATGGTTTCACTCGTCTCCAACTTTGATTTTGGCACTTATGGCACTTTTACGCTCTCGTGTACACAGTGTTTCTCCGGGCGAGATACGGCGTTTAAGCGCATAAAAAGTCTAGCGGTGCCCCCCACGTCCTCCCAGGAGCACTGACTTACAAGTTTCTTGCCCAGGGGCCTGTAGGATGGAATATATTTGAAGGCAAACGTGGTTTCACTCGTGTCCACCGTGGATTTTGGCTGCTATGGCACCGTCCCTGCTCCCCGGTCCGGGCTGGCCCCCGTGGCCGAAAAACAGGCGTCTGTGACCGGGGAGGAAAGATGATGCTGCCGTGGCCCCCGCAGAAGCACTCATCCACAAGCTTCTTGCTCAGGGAGCTGCAGAATAGAATATATTTGAAGGCAAACATGGTTTCACTCGTCTCCAACTTTGATTTTGGCACTTATGGCACTTTTACGCTCTCGTGTACACAGTGTTTCTCCGGGCGAGATACGGCGTTTAAGCGCATAAAAAGTCTAGCGGTGCCCCCCACGTCCTCCCAGGAGCACTGACTTACAAGTTTCTTGCCCAGGGGCCTGTAGGATGGAATATATTTGAAGGCAAACGTGGTTTCACTCGTGTCCACCGTGGATTTTGGCTGCTATGGCACCGTCCCTGCTCCCCGGTCCGGGCTGGCCCCCCGTGGCCGAAAAACAGGCGTCTGTGACCGGGGAGGAAAGATGATGCTGCCGTGGCCCCGCAGAAGCACTCATCCACAAGCTTCTTGCTCAGGGAGCTGCAGAATAGAATATATTTGAAGGCAAACATGGTTTCACTCGTCTCCAACTTTGATTTTGGCACTTATGGCACTTTTACGCTCTCGTGTACACAGTGTTTCTCCGGGCGAGATACGGCGTTTAAGCGCATAAAAAGTCTAGCGGTGCCCCCCACGTCCTCCCAGGAGCACTGACTTACAAGTTTCTTGCCCAGGGGCCTGTAGGATGGAATATATTTGAAGGCAAACGTGGTTTCACTCGTGTCCACCGTGGATTTTGGCTGCTATGGCACCGTCCCTGCTCCCCGGTCCGGGCTGGCCCCCGTGGCCGAAAAACAGGCGTCTGTGACCGGGGAGGAAAGATGATGCTGCCGTGGCCCCGCAGAAGCACTCATCCACAAGCTTCTTGCTCAGGGAGCTGCAGAATAGAATATATTTGAAGGCAAACATGGTTTCACTCGTCTCCAACTTTGATTTTGGCACTTATGGCACTTTTACGCTCTCGTGTACACAGTGTTTCTCCGGGCGAGATACGGCGTTTAAGCGCATAAAAAGTCTAGCGGTGCCCCCCACGTCCTCCCAGGAGCACTGACTTACAAGTTTCTTGCCCAGGGGCCTGTAGGATGGAATATATTTGAAGGCAAACGTGGTTTCACTCGTGTCCACCGTGGATTTTGGCTGCTATGGCACCGTCCCTGCTCCCCGGTCCGGGCTGGCCCCCGTGGCCGAAAAACAGGCGTCTGTGACCGGGGAGGAAAGATGATGCTGCCGTGGCCCCCGCAGAAGCACTCATCCACAAGCTTCTTGCTCAGGGAGCTGCAGAATAGAATATATTTGAAGGCAAACATGGTTTCACTCGTCTCCAACTTTGATTTTGGCACTTATGGCACTTTTACGCTCTCGTGTACACAGTGTTTCTCCGGGCGAGATACGGCGTTTAAGCGCATAAAAAGTCTAGCGGTGCCCCCCACGTCCTCCCAGGAGCACTGACTTACAAGTTTCTTGCCCAGGGGCCTGTAGGATGGAATATATTTGAAGGCAAACGTGGTTTCACTCGTGTCCACCGTGGATTTTGGCTGCTATGGCACCGTCCCTGCTCCCCGGTCCGGGCTGGCCCCCGTGGCCGAAAAACAGGCGTCTGTGACCGGGGAGGAAAGATGATGCTGCCGTGGCCCCGCAGAAGCACTCATCCACAAGCTTCTTGCTCAGGGAGCTGCAGAATAGAATATATTTGAAGGCAAACATGGTTTCACTCGTCTCCAACTTTGATTTTGGCACTTATGGCACTTTTACGCTCTCGTGTACACAGTGTTTCTCCGGGCGAGATACGGCGTTTAAGCGCATAAAAAGTCTAGCGGTGCCCCCCACGTCCTCCCAGGAGCACTGACTTACAAGTTTCTTGCCCAGGGGCCTGTAGGATGGAATATATTTGAAGGCAAACGTGGTTTCACTCGTGTCCACCGTGGATTTTGGCTGCTATGGCACCGTCCCTGCTCCCCGGTCCGGGCTGGCCCCCGTGGCCGAAAAACAGGCGTCTGTGACCGGGGAGGAAAGATGATGCTGCCGTGGCCCCGCAGAAGCACTCATCCACAAGCTTCTTGCTCAGGGAGCTGCAGAATAGAATATATTTGAAGGCAAACATGGTTTCACTCGTCTCCAACTTTGATTTTGGCACTTATGGCACTTTTACGCTCTCGTGTACACAGTGTTTCTCCGGGCGAGATACGGCGTTTAAGCGCATAAAAAGTCTAGCGGTGCCCCCCACGTCCTCCCAGGAGCACTGACTTACAAGTTTCTTGCCCAGGGGCCTGTAGGATGGAATATATTTGAAGGCAAACGTGGTTTCACTCGTGTCCACCGTGGATTTTGGCTGCTATGGCACCGTCCCTGCTCCCCGGTCCGGGCTGGCCCCCCGTGGCCGAAAAACAGGCGTCTGTGACCGGGGAGGAAAGATGATGCTGCCGCGGCCCCCGCAGAAGCACTCATCCACAAGCTTCTTGCTCAGGGAGCTGCAGAATAGAATATATTTGAAGGCAAACATGGTTTCACTCGTCTCCAACTTTGATTTTGGCACTTATGGCACTTTTACGCTCTCGTGTACACAGTGTTTCTCCGGGCGAGATACGGCGTTTAAGCGCATAAAAAGTCTAGCGGTGCCCCCCACGTCCCTCCCAGGAGCACTGACTTACAAGTTTCTTGCCCAGGGGCCTGTAGGATGGAATATATTTGAAGGCAAACGTGGTTTCACTCGTGTCCACCGTGGATTTTGGCTGCTATGGCACCGTCCCTGCTCCCCGGTCCGGGCTGGCCCCCCGTGGCCGAAAAACAGGCGTCTGTGACCGGGGAGGAAAGATGATGCTGCCGTGGCCCCCGCAGAAGCACTCATCCACAAGCTTCTTGCTCAGGGAGCTGCAGAATAGAATATATTTGAAGGCAAACATGGTTTCACTCGTCTCCAACTTTGATTTTGGCACTTATGGCACTTTTACGCTCTCGTGTACACAGTGTTTCTCCGGGCGAGATACGGCGTTTAAGCGCATAAAAAGTCTAGCGGTGCCCCCCCACGTCCTCCCAGGAGCACTGACTTACAAGTTTCTTGCCCAGGGGCCTGTAGGATGGAATATATTTGAAGGCAAACGTGGTTTCACTCGTGTCCACCGTGGATTTTGGCTGCTATGGCACCGTCCCTGCTCCCCGGTCCGGGCTGGCCCCCCGTGGCCGAAAAACAGGCGTCTGTGACCGGGGAGGAAAGATGATGCTGCCGCGGCCCCGCAGAAGCACTCATCCACAAGCTTCTTGCTCAGGGAGCTGCAGAATAGAATATATTTGAAGGCAAACATGGTTTCACTCGTCTCCAACTTTGATTTTGGCACTTATGGCACTTTTACGCTCCCGTGTACACAGTGTTTCTCCGGGCGAGATACGGCGTTTAAGCGCATAAAAAGTCTAGCGGTGCCCCCCACGTCCCTCCCAGGAGCACTGACTTACAAGTTTCTTGCCCAGGGGCCTGTAGGATGGAATATATTTGAAGGCAAACGTGGTTTCACTCGTGTCCACCGTGGATTTTGGCTGCTATGGCACCGTCCCTGCTCCCCGGTCCGGGCTGGCCCCCCGTGGCCGAAAAACAGGCGTCTGTGACCGGGGAGGAAAGATGATGCTGCCGTGGCCCCGCAGAAGCACTCATCCACAAGCTTCTTGCTCAGGGAGCTGCAGAATAGAATATATTTGAAGGCAAACATGGTTTCACTCGTCTCCAACTTTGATTTTGGCACTTATGGCACTTTTACGCTCTCGTGTACACAGTGTTTCTCCGGGCGAGATACGGCGTTTAAGCGCATAAAAAGTCTAGCGGTGCCCCCCACGTCCCTCCCAGGAGCACTGACTTACAAGTTTCTTGCCCAGGGGCCTGTAGGATGGAATATATTTGAAGGCAAACGTGGTTTCACTCGTGTCCACCGTGGATTTTGGCTGCTATGGCACCGTCCCTGCTCCCCCGGTCCGGGCTGGCCCCCCGTGGCCGAAAAACAGGCGTCTGTGACCGGGGAGGAAAGATGATGCTGCCGCGGCCCCGCAGAAGCACTCATCCACAAGCTTCTTGCTCAGGGAGCTGCAGAATAGAATATATTTGAAGGCAAACATGGTTTCACTCGTCTCCAACTTTGATTTTGGCACTTATGGCACTTTTACGCTCTCGTGTACACAGTGTTTCTCCGGGCGAGATACGGCGTTTAAGCGCATAAAAAGTCTAGCGGTGCCCCCCACGTCCTCCCAGGAGCACTGACTTACAAGTTTCTTGCCCAGGGGCCTGTAGGATGGAATATATTTGAAGGCAAACGTGGTTTCACTCGTGTCCACCGTGGATTTTGGCTGCTATGGCACCGTCCCTGCTCCCCGGTCCGGGCTGGCCCCGTGCGTGGCCGAAAAACAGGCGTCTGTGACCGGGGAGGAAAGATGATGCTGCCGTGGCCCCGCAGAAGCACTCATCCACAAGCTTCTTGCTCAGGGAGCTGCAGAATAGAATATATTTGAAGGCAAACATGGTTTCACTCGTCTCCAACTTTGATTTTGGCACTTATGGCACTTTTACGCTCTCCTGTGTACACAGTGTTTCTCCGGGCGAGATACGGCGTTTAAGCGCATAAAAAGTCTAGCGGTGCCCCCCCACGTCCTCCCAGGAGCACTGACTTACAAGTTTCTTGCCCAGGGGCCTGTAGGATGGAATATATTTGAAGGCAAACGTGGTTTCACTCGTGTCCACCGTGGATTTTGGCTGCTATGGCACCGTCCCTGCTCCCCGGTCCGGGCTGGCCCCCGTGGCCGAAAACAGGCGTCTGTGACCGGGGAGGAAAGATGATGCTGCCGCGGCCCCGCAGAAGCACTCATCCACAAGCTTCTTGCTCAGGGAGCTGCAGAATAGAATATATTTGAAGGCAAACATGGTTTCACTCGCCTCCAACTTTGATTTTGGCACTTATGGCACTTTTACGCTCTCGTGTACACAGTGTTTCTCCGGGCGAGATACGGCGTTTAAGCGCATAAAAAGTCTAGCGGTGCCCCCCCACGTCCTCCCAGGAGCACTGACTTACAAGTTTCTTGCCCAGGGGCCTGTAGGATGGAATATATTTGAAGGCAAACGTGGTTTCACTCGTGTCCACCGTGGATTTTGGCTGCTATGGCACCGTCCCTGCTCCCCGGTCCGGGCTGGCCCCCGTGGCCGAAAAACAGGCGTCTGTGACCGGGGAGGAAAGATGATGCTGCCGCGGCCCCGCAGAAGCACTCATCCACAAGCTTCTTGCTCAGGGAGCTGCAGAATAGAATATATTTGAAGGCAAACATGGTTTCACTCGTCTCCAACTTTGATTTTGGCACTTATGGCACTTTTACGCTCTCGTGTACACAGTGTTTCTCCGGGCGAGATACGGCGTTTAAGCGCATAAAAAGTCTAGCGGTGCCCCCCACGTCCCTCCCAGGAGCACTGACTTACAAGTTTCTTGCCCAGGGGCCTGTAGGATGGAATATATTTGAAGGCAAACGTGGTTTCACTCGTGTCCACCGTGGATTTTGGCTGCTATGGCACCGTCCCTGCTCCCCGGTCCGGGCTGGCCCCCCGTGGCCGAAAACAGGCGTCTGTGACCGGGGAGGAAAGATGATGCTGCCGCGGCCCCCGCAGAAGCACTCATCCACAAGCTTCTTGCTCAGGGAGCTGCAGAATAGAATATATTTGAAGGCAAACATGGTTTCACTCGTCTCCAACTTTGATTTTGGCACTTATGGCACTTTTACGCTCTCGTGTACACAGTGTTTCTCCGGGCGAGATACGGCGTTTAAGCGCATAAAAAGTCTAGCGGTGCCCCCCACGTCCTCCCAGGAGCACTGACTTACAAGTTTCTTGCCCAGGGGCCTGTAGGATGGAATATATTTGAAGGCAAACGTGGTTTCACTCGTGTCCACCGTGGATTTTGGCTGCTATGGCACCGTCCCTGCTCCCCGGTCCGGGCTGGCCCCCCGTGGCCGAAAAACAGGCGTCTGTGACCGGGGAGGAAAGATGATGCTGCCGCGGCCCCGCAGAAGCACTCATCCACAAGCTTCTTGCTCAGGGAGCTGCAGAATAGAATATATTTGAAGGCAAACATGGTTTCACTCGTCTCCAACTTTGATTTTGGCACTTATGGCACTTTTACGCTCTCGTGTACACAGTGTTTCTCCGGGCGAGATACGGCGTTTAAGCGCATAAAAAGTCTAGCGGTGCCCCCCCACGTCCTCCCAGGAGCACTGACTTACAAGTTTCTTGCCCAGGGGCCTGTAGGATGGAATATATTTGAAGGCAAACGTGGTTTCACTCGTGTCCACCGTGGATTTTGGCTGCTATGGCACCGTCCCTGCTCCCCGGTCCGGGCTGGCCCCCGTGGGCCGAAAAACAGGCGTCTGTGACCGGGGAGGAAAGATGATGCTGCCGCGGCCCCCGCAGAAGCACTCATCCACAAGCTTCTTGCTCAGGGAGCTGCAGAATAGAATATATTTGAAGGCAAACATGGTTTCACTCGTCTCCAACTTTGATTTTGGCACTTATGGCACTTTTACGCTCTCGTGTACACAGTGTTTCTCCGGGCGAGATACGGCGTTTAAGCGCATAAAAAGTCTAGCGGTGCCCCCCACGTCCTCCCAGGAGCACTGACTTACAAGTTTCTTGCCCAGGGGCCTGTAGGATGGAATATATTTGAAGGCAAACGTGGTTTCACTCGTGTCCACCGTGGATTTTGGCTGCTATGGCACCGTCCCTGCTCCCCGGTCCGGGCTGGCCCCCGTGGCCGAAAAACAGGCGTCTGTGACCGGGGAGGAAAGATGATGCTGCCGCGGCCCCGCAGAAGCACTCATCCACAAGCTTCTTGCTCAGGGAGCTGCAGAATAGAATATATTTGAAGGCAAACATGGTTTCACTCGTCTCCAACTTTGATTTTGGCACTTATGGCACTTTTACGCTCTCGTGTACACAGTGTTTCTCCGGGCGAGATACGGCGTTTAAGCGCATAAAAAGTCTAGCGGTGCCCCCCCACGTCCTCCCAGGAGCACTGACTTACAAGTTTCTTGCCCAGGGGCCTGTAGGATGGAATATATTTGAAGGCAAACGTGGTTTCACTCGTGTCCACCGTGGATTTTGGCTGCTATGGCACCGTCCCTGCTCCCCGGTCCGGGCTGGCCCCCGTGGCCGAAAACAGGCGTCTGTGACCGGGGAGGAAAGATGATGCTGCCGCGGCCCCGCAGAAGCACTCATCCACAAGCTTCTTGCTCAGGGAGCTGCAGAATAGAATATATTTGAAGGCAAACATGGTTTCACTCGTCTCCAACTTTGATTTTGGCACTTATGGCACTTTTACGCTCTCGTGTACACAGTGTTTCTCCGGGCGAGATACGGCGTTTAAGCGCATAAAAAGTCTAGCGGTGCCCCCCCACGTCCTCCCAGGAGCACTGACTTACAAGTTTCTTGCCCAGGGGCCTGTAGGATGGAATATATTTGAAGGCAAACGTGGTTTCACTCGTGTCCACCGTGGATTTTGGCTGCTATGGCACCGTCCCTGCTCCCCGGTCCGGGCTGGCCCCCCGTGGCCGAAAACAGGCGTCTGTGACCGGGGAGGAAAGATGATGCTGCCGCGGCCCCGCAGAAGCACTCATCCACAAGCTTCTTGCTCAGGGAGCTGCAGAATAGAATATATTTGAAGGCAAACATGGTTTCACTCGTCTCCAACTTTGATTTTGGCACTTATGGCACTTTTACGCTCCGTGTACACAGTGTTTCTCCGGGCGAGATACGGCGTTTAAGCGCATAAAAAGTCTAGCGGTGCCCCCCCACGTCCTCCCAGGAGCACTGACTTACAAGTTTCTTGCCCAGGGGCCTGTAGGATGGAATATATTTGAAGGCAAACGTGGTTTCACTCGTGTCCACCGTGGATTTTGGCTGCTATGGCACCGTCCCTGCTCCCCGGTCCGGGCTGGCCCCCGTGGCCGAAAACAGGCGTCTGTGACCGGGGAGGAAAGATGATGCTGCCGCGGCCCCGCAGAAGCACTCATCCACAAGCTTCTTGCTCAGGGAGCTGCAGAATAGAATATATTTGAAGGCAAACATGGTTTCACTCGTCTCCAACTTTGATTTTGGCACTTATGGCACTTTTACGCTCTCGTGTACACAGTGTTTCTCCGGGCGAGATACGGCGTTTAAGCGCATAAAAAGTCTAGCGGTGCCCCCCCACGTCCTCCCAGGAGCACTGACTTACAAGTTTCTTGCCCAGGGGCCTGTAGGATGGAATATATTTGAAGGCAAACGTGGTTTCACTCGTGTCCACCGTGGATTTTGGCTGCTATGGCACCGTCCCTGCTCCCCGGTCCGGGCTGGCCCCCGTGGCCGAAAAACAGGCGTCTGTGACCGGGGAGGAAAGATGATGCTGCCGCGGCCCCGCAGAAGCACTCATCCACAAGCTTCTTGCTCAGGGAGCTGCAGAATAGAATATATTTGAAGGCAAACATGGTTTCACTCGTCTCCAACTTTGATTTTGGCACTTATGGCACTTTTACGCTCCGTGTACACAGTGTTTCTCCGGGCGAGATACGGCGTTTAAGCGCATAAAAAGTCTAGCGGTGCCCCCCCACGTCCTCCCAGGAGCACTGACTTACAAGTTTCTTGCCCAGGGGCCTGTAGGATGGAATATATTTGAAGGCAAACGTGGTTTCACTCGTGTCCACCGTGGATTTTGGCTGCTATGGCACCGTCCCTGCTCCCCGGTCCGGGCTGGCCCCCGTGGCCGAAAACAGGCGTCTGTGACCGGGGAGGAAAGATGATGCTGCCGCGGCCCCGCAGAAGCACTCATCCACAAGCTTCTTGCTCAGGGAGCTGCAGAATAGAATATATTTGAAGGCAAACATGGTTTCACTCGTCTCCAACTTTGATTTTGGCACTTATGGCACTTTTACGCTCTCGTGTACACAGTGTTTCTCCGGGCGAGATACGGCGTTTAAGCGCATAAAAAGTCTAGCGGTGCCCCCCACGTCCTCCCAGGAGCACTGACTTACAAGTTTCTTGCCCAGGGGCCTGTAGGATGGAATATATTTGAAGGCAAACGTGGTTTCACTCGTGTCCACCGTGGATTTTGGCTGCTATGGCACCGTCCCTGCTCCCCGGTCCGGGCTGGCCCCCCGTGGCCGAAAACAGGCGTCTGTGACCGGGGAGGAAAGATGATGCTGCCGCGGCCCCGCAGAAGCACTCATCCACAAGCTTCTTGCTCAGGGAGCTGCAGAATAGAATATATTTGAAGGCAAACATGGTTTCACTCGTCTCCAACTTTGATTTTGGCACTTATGGCACTTTTACGCTCTCGTGTACACAGTGTTTCTCCGGGCGAGATACGGCGTTTAAGCGCATAAAAAGTCTAGCGGTGCCCCCCACGTCCTCCCAGGAGCACTGACTTACAAGTTTCTTGCCCAGGGGCCTGTAGGATGGAATATATTTGAAGGCAAACGTGGTTTCACTCGTGTCCACCGTGGATTTTGGCTGCTATGGCACCGTCCCTGCTCCCCGGTCCGGGCTGGCCCCCGTGGCCGAAAACAGGCGTCTGTGACCGGGGAGGAAAGATGATGCTGCCGCGGCCCCGCAGAAGCACTCATCCACAAGCTTCTTGCTCAGGGAGCTGCAGAATAGAATATATTTGAAGGCAAACATGGTTTCACTCGTCTCCAACTTTGATTTTGGCACTTATGGCACTTTTACGCTCTCGTGTACACAGTGTTTCTCCGGGCGAGATACGGCGTTTAAGCGCATAAAAAGTCTAGCGGTGCCCCCCACGTCCTCCCAGGAGCACTGACTTACAAGTTTCTTGCCCAGGGGCCTGTAGGATGGAATATATTTGAAGGCAAACGTGGTTTCACTCGTGTCCACCGTGGATTTTGGCTGCTATGGCACCGTCCCTGCTCCCCGGTCCGGGCTGGCCCCCCGTGGCCGAAAAACAGGCGTCTGTGACCGGGGAGGAAAGATGATGCTGCCGCGGCCCCGCAGAAGCACTCATCCACAAGCTTCTTGCTCAGGGAGCTGCAGAATAGAATATATTTGAAGGCAAACATGGTTTCACTCGTCTCCAACTTTGATTTTGGCACTTATGGCACTTTTACGCTCCCGTGTACACAGTGTTTCTCCGGGCGAGATACGGCGTTTAAGCGCATAAAAAGTCTAGCGGTGCCCCCCACGTCCTCCCAGGAGCACTGACTTACAAGTTTCTTGCCCAGGGGCCTGTAGGATGGAATATATTTGAAGGCAAACGTGGTTTCACTCGTGTCCACCGTGGATTTTGGCTGCTATGGCACCGTCCCTGCTCCCCGGTCCGGGCTGGCCCCCCGTGGCCGAAAAACAGGCGTCTGTGACCGGGGAGGAAAGATGATGCTGCCGCGGCCCCCGCAGAAGCACTCATCCACAAGCTTCTTGCTCAGGGAGCTGCAGAATAGAATATATTTGAAGGCAAACATGGTTTCACTCGTCTCCAACTTTGATTTTGGCACTTATGGCACTTTTACGCTCTCGTGTACACAGTGTTTCTCCGGGCGAGATACGGCGTTTAAGCGCATAAAAAGTCTAGCGGTGCCCCCCACGTCCTCCCAGGAGCACTGACTTACAAGTTTCTTGCCCAGGGGCCTGTAGGATGGAATATATTTGAAGGCAAACGTGGTTTCACTCGTGTCCACCGTGGATTTTGGCTGCTATGGCACCGTCCCTGCTCCCCGGTCCGGGCTGGCCCCCCGTGGCCGAAAAACAGGCGTCTGTGACCGGGGAGGAAAGATGATGCTGCCGCGGCCCCCGCAGAAGCACTCATCCACAAGCTTCTTGCTCAGGGAGCTGCAGAATAGAATATATTTGAAGGCAAACATGGTTTCACTCGTCTCCAACTTTGATTTTGGCACTTATGGCACTTTTACGCTCTCGTGTACACAGTGTTTCTCCGGGCGAGATACGGCGTTTAAGCGCATAAAAAGTCTAGCGGTGCCCCCCACGTCCTCCCAGGAGCACTGACTTACAAGTTTCTTGCCCAGGGGCCTGTAGGATGGAATATATTTGAAGGCAAACGTGGTTTCACTCGTGTCCACCGTGGATTTTGGCTGCTATGGCACCGTCCCTGCTCCCCGGTCCGGGCTGGCCCCCCGTGGCCGAAAAACAGGCGTCTGTGACCGGGGAGGAAAGATGATGCTGCCGCGGCCCCGCAGAAGCACTCATCCACAAGCTTCTTGCTCAGGGAGCTGCAGAATAGAATATATTTGAAGGCAAACATGGTTTCACTCGTCTCCAACTTTGATTTTGGCACTTATGGCACTTTTACGCTCTCGTGTACACAGTGTTTCTCCGGGCGAGATACGGCGTTTAAGCGCATAAAAAGTCTAGCGGTGCCCCCCACGTCCTCCCAGGAGCACTGACTTACAAGTTTCTTGCCCAGGGGCCTGTAGGATGGAATATATTTGAAGGCAAACGTGGTTTCACTCGTGTCCACCGTGGATTTTGGCTGCTATGGCACCGTCCCTGCTCCCCGGTCCGGGCTGGCCCCCCGTGGCCGAAAAACAGGCGTCTGTGACCGGGGAGGAAAGATGATGCTGCCGCGGCCCCGCAGAAGCACTCATCCACAAGCTTCTTGCTCAGGGAGCTGCAGAATAGAATATATTTGAAGGCAAACATGGTTTCACTCGTCTCCAACTTTGATTTTGGCACTTATGGCACTTTTACGCTCTCGTGTACACAGTGTTTCTCCGGGCGAGATACGGCGTTTAAGCGCATAAAAAGTCTAGCGGTGCCCCCCCACGTCCTCCCAGGAGCACTGACTTACAAGTTTCTTGCCCAGGGGCCTGTAGGATGGAATATATTTGAAGGCAAACGTGGTTTCACTCGTGTCCACCGTGGATTTTGGCTGCTATGGCACCGTCCCTGCTCCCCGGTCCGGGCTGGCCCCCCGTGGCCGAAAAACAGGCGTCTGTGACCGGGGAGGAAAGATGATGCTGCCGCGGCCCCGCAGAAGCACTCATCCACAAGCTTCTTGCTCAGGGAGCTGCAGAATAGAATATATTTGAAGGCAAACATGGTTTCACTCGTCTCCAACTTTGATTTTGGCACTTATGGCACTTTTACGCTCTCGTGTACACAGTGTTTCTCCGGGCGAGATACGGCGTTTAAGCGCATAAAAAGTCTAGCGGTGCCCCCCCACGTCCTCCCAGGAGCACTGACTTACAAGTTTCTTGCCCAGGGGCCTGTAGGATGGAATATATTTGAAGGCAAACGTGGTTTCACTCGTGTCCACCGTGGATTTTGGCTGCTATGGCACCGTCCCTGCTCCCCGGTCCGGGCTGGCCCCCCGTGGCCGAAAAACAGGCGTCTGTGACCGGGGAGGAAAGATGATGCTGCCGCGGCCCCGCAGAAGCACTCATCCACAAGCTTCTTGCTCAGGGAGCTGCAGAATAGAATATATTTGAAGGCAAACATGGTTTCACTCGTCTCCAACTTTGATTTTGGCACTTATGGCACTTTTACGCTCTCGTGTACACAGTGTTTCTCCGGGCGAGATACGGCGTTTAAGCGCATAAAAAGTCTAGCGGTGCCCCCCCACGTCCTCCCAGGAGCACTGACTTACAAGTTTCTTGCCCAGGGGCCTGTAGGATGGAATATATTTGAAGGCAAACGTGGTTTCACTCGTGTCCACCGTGGATTTTGGCTGCTATGGCACCGTCCCTGCTCCCCCGGTCCGGGCTGGCCCCCCGTGGCCGAAAAACAGGCGTCTGTGACCGGGGAGGAAAGATGATGCTGCCGCGGCCCCGCAGAAGCACTCATCCACAAGCTTCTTGCTCAGGGAGCTGCAGAATAGAATATATTTGAAGGCAAACATGGTTTCACTCGTCTCCAACTTTGATTTTGGCACTTATGGCACTTTTACGCTCTCGTGTACACAGTGTTTCTCCGGGCGAGATACGGCGTTTAAGCGCATAAAAAGTCTAGCGGTGCCCCCCCACGTCCCTCCCAGGAGCACTGACTTACAAGTTTCTTGCCCAGGGGCCTGTAGGATGGAATATATTTGAAGGCAAACGTGGTTTCACTCGTGTCCACCGTGGATTTTGGCTGCTATGGCACCGTCCCTGCTCCCCGGTCCGGGCTGGCCCCCCGTGGCCGAAAACAGGCGTCTGTGACCGGGGAGGAAAGATGATGCTGCCGCGGCCCCGCAGAAGCACTCATCCACAAGCTTCTTGCTCAGGGAGCTGCAGAATAGAATATATTTGAAGGCAAACATGGTTTCACTCGTCTCCAACTTTGATTTTGGCACTTATGGCACTTTTACGCTCTCGTGTACACAGTGTTTCTCCGGGCGAGATACGGCGTTTAAGCGCATAAAAAGTCTAGCGGTGCCCCCCCACGTCCCTCCCAGGAGCACTGACTTACAAGTTTCTTGCCCAGGGGCCTGTAGGATGGAATATATTTGAAGGCAAACGTGGTTTCACTCGTGTCCACCGTGGATTTTGGCTGCTATGGCACCGTCCCTGCTCCCCGGTCCGGGCTGGCCCCCCGTGGCCGAAAAACAGGCGTCTGTGACCGGGGAGGAAAGATGATGCTGCCGCGGCCCCCGCAGAAGCACTCATCCACAAGCTTCTTGCTCAGGGAGCTGCAGAATAGAATATATTTGAAGGCAAACATGGTTTCACTCGTCTCCAACTTTGATTTTGGCACTTATGGCACTTTTACGCTCTCGTGTACACAGTGTTTCTCCGGGCGAGATACGGCGTTTAAGCGCATAAAAAGTCTAGCGGTGCCCCCCCACGTCCTCCCAGGAGCACTGACTTACAAGTTTCTTGCCCAGGGGCCTGTAGGATGGAATATATTTGAAGGCAAACGTGGTTTCACTCGTGTCCACCGTGGATTTTGGCTGCTATGGCACCGTCCCTGCTCCCCGGTCCGGGCTGGCCCCCCGTGGCCGAAAAACAGGCGTCTGTGACCGGGGAGGAAAGATGATGCTGCCGCGGCCCCGCAGAAGCACTCATCCACAAGCTTCTTGCTCAGGGAGCTGCAGAATAGAATATATTTGAAGGCAAACATGGTTTCACTCGTCTCCAACTTTGATTTTGGCACTTATGGCACTTTTACGCTCTCGTGTACACAGTGTTTCTCCGGGCGAGATACGGCGTTTAAGCGCATAAAAAGTCTAGCGGTGCCCCCCCACGTCCTCCCAGGAGCACTGACTTACAAGTTTCTTGCCCAGGGGCCTGTAGGATGGAATATATTTGAAGGCAAACGTGGTTTCACTCGTGTCCACCGTGGATTTTGGCTGCTATGGCACCGTCCCTGCTCCCCGGTCCGGGCTGGCCCCCCGTGGCCGAAAAACAGGCGTCTGTGACCGGGGAGGAAAGATGATGCTGCCGCGGCCCCGCAGAAGCACTCATCCACAAGCTTCTTGCTCAGGGAGCTGCAGAATAGAATATATTTGAAGGCAAACATGGTTTCACTCGCCTCCAACTTTGATTTTGGCACTTATGGCACTTTTACGCTCTCGTGTACACAGTGTTTCTCCGGGCGAGATACGGCGTTTAAGCGCATAAAAAGTCTAGCGGTGCCCCCCCACGTCCTCCCAGGAGCTCTGACTTACAAGTTTCTTGCCCAGGGGCCTGTAGGATGGAATATATTTGAAGGCAAACGTGGTTTCACTCGTGTCCACCGTGGATTTTGGCTGCTATGGCACCGTCCCTGCTCCCCGGTCCGGGCTGGCCCCCCGTGGCCGAAAAACAGGCGTCTGTGACCGGGGAGGAAAGATGATGCTGCCGCGGCCCCGCAGAAGCACTCATCCACAAGCTTCTTGCTCAGGGAGCTGCAGAATAGAATATATTTGAAGGCAAACATGGTTTCACTCGCCTCCAACTTTGATTTTGGCACTTATGGCACTTTTACGCTCTCGTGTACACAGTGTTTCTCCGGGCGAGATACGGCGTTTAAGCGCATAAAAAGTCTAGCGGTGCCCCCCCACGTCCTCCCAGGAGCACTGACTTACAAGTTTCTTGCCCAGGGGCCTGTAGGATGGAATATATTTGAAGGCAAACGTGGTTTCACTCGTGTCCACCGTGGATTTTGGCTGCTATGGCACCGTCCCTGCTCCCCGGTCCGGGCTGGCCCCCCGTGGCCGAAAAACAGGCGTCTGTGACCGGGGAGGAAAGATGATGCTGCCGCGGCCCCGCAGAAGCACTCATCCACAAGCTTCTTGCTCAGGGAGCTGCAGAATAGAATATATTTGAAGGCAAACATGGTTTCACTCGCCTCCAACTTTGATTTTGGCACTTATGGCACTTTTACGCTCTCGTGTACACAGTGTTTCTCCGGGCGAGATACGGCGTTTAAGCGCATAAAAAGTCTAGCGGTGCCCCCCACGTCCTCCCAGGAGCTCTGACTTACAAGTTTCTTGCCCAGGGGCCTGTAGGATGGAATATATTTGAAGGCAAACGTGGTTTCACTCGTGTCCACCGTGGATTTTGGCTGCTATGGCACCGTCCCTGCTCCCCGGTCCGGGCTGGCCCCCCGTGGCCGAAAAACAGGCGTCTGTGACCGGGGAGGAAAGATGATGCTGCCGCGGCCCCGCAGAAGCACTCATCCACAAGCTTCTTGCTCAGGGAGCTGCAGAATAGAATATATTTGAAGGCAAACATGGTTTCACTCGCCTCCAACTTTGATTTTGGCACTTATGGCACTTTTACGCTCTCGTGTACACAGTGTTTCTCCGGGCGAGATACGGCGTTTAAGCGCATAAAAAGTCTAGCGGTGCCCCCCACGTCCCTCCCAGGAGCTCTGACTTACAAGTTTCTTGCCCAGGGGCCTGTAGGATGGAATATATTTGAAGGCAAACGTGGTTTCACTCGTGTCCACCGTGGATTTTGGCTGCTATGGCACCGTCCCTGCTCCCCGGTCCGGGCTGGCCCCCCGTGGCCGAAAAACAGGCGTCTGTGACCGGGGAGGAAAGATGATGCTGCCGCGGCCCCGCAGAAGCACTCATCCACAAGCTTCTTGCTCAGGGAGCTGCAGAATAGAATATATTTGAAGGCAAACATGGTTTCACTCGCCTCCAACTTTGATTTTGGCACTTATGGCACTTTTACGCTCTCGTGTACACAGTGTTTCTCCGGGCGAGATACGGCGTTTAAGCGCATAAAAAAG
>CAMPSB010000764.1:0-11115 GCA_946959425.1 Argyrosomus regius | reverse complement strand
TTTTTATGCGCGTGTAGCGCCACATTATGTAATAACGCCCCATTTTGTAACAATGTAATACATTTTCACTTCATTATGTAATAACGCCGCATTTTGTAATAATCTGCCACATTTTGTACTACAATTCTTTAATGCAATATGTAATAAACTTTACCGCATTTTGTAATAAGTTGTTACATATTGCATCAGTAATTACAAAATGCGAGTGTTACACTTTTTGCTATCAAGAAAATGTAATAATTTGGGGCATTATGTAATAAACCACCAAAATGGATGTCTTAATTAGAAAAAAACATTATACCATCAGAACGACATTGATTTTAAGCATACCAGCATGAGTCGTAATTAATTAGTTTAAAAAAAATAGTCTCAGACTCAGATTTCGAAGCTGGGTACATGAAATAAACAAAGTGAGAACACACACACACACACACACGGGTAGATTATCAGAGTTTAGTCCGGGAATCCACCTGAACAGTCTCTGCTTCAGAGACATTTCATGCTGACTGTGGAGGTTTGTCCGATCCGAGCATCTGATTGGAGGCCGCAGCGTGACGTCAGGCTCGTGGAGCCCTAGGTGTCCCTCCAGCTGATCACATTATAACGTGAAACTCTTCACTCTGACAGTCTACCTTTGTGTGATTTGTGTCTGATGGTTTGAGCGACAGACAGGCAGAGAGAGAGAGAGAGAGAGAGAGAGAGAGAGAGAGAGAGAGAGAGAGAGATAGTGAGCAAGCGTCCTGTTGTGGAATTTTCCGACTCCCCCTCAGAATCTGACTCCCCTTCGCGTGAACGCGCATTCACTGCGCGAGTGATAGCCTACGTGTATTATGACAGGCGGGGAATGAAATGTTATCAGTTTATGTATATTCTGTATAGCCTGTTGTGGTTATTGTATATGCACTGGCTTTTGAAAACGAATTCCATGCGGGACAATAAAGATGGTCTGTCTGTCTGTCTGTCTGTCTGTCTGTACAATAAGTAACACCAACAATTTTCACTCTGCTGGCATGTTGTGACCTCTGCTACTTATTTGAAAAAGTTATTTGTAACTAGTGTTAACAGAGAGTAAAAGGAGGGGAGTCAGATTTTGTCAGGTCACATTTTACATCTGTCACAATCTGACTCCCCTCTTATATTAAAAATGCAAGATGTAACACCAACCATTTTCACTCTGCTGCCATATTGTGACCTCTGCTATTTATTTGTAAAGTTATTTATATCTTGTGATAACAGAGAGGAAAAAAGGAGGGGAGTCAGATTTTGTCAGGTCACATTTTACATCTGTCACAATCTGACTCCCCTCTTATATTAAAAATGCAAGATGTAAATCAAATCAAATCAAATCAAATCAAATCAAATCAAATCAAATCAAATCAAATCAAATTTTATTTGTATAGCCCAAAGTCGCAAAATACATTTTGCCTCGGAGGGCTTCACAATCTGTACAGGGAGTGACACCCTCTGTCCTTAGACCCTCGGTTCGAGTGAGGAAAAACTTGCCCACAAAAAACCCTTTTAACAGGGAAAAAAGTGGAAGAAACCTCAGGAAGAGCCACAGAGGAGGGATCCCTCTCCCAGGACGGACAGACGTGCAATAGATGTCACGTGTACAGTCAACAAGTCAACAGAAACATTTTGTGTAATTACAATGAAAAATGACAATGGATTACAATGAATGATAAAATGATTACAGTAGCAGTGGAACCTGTGATAGAGATAGAGAGACACAGATGCACAGCAGCAGCAAATCATTAACTAAGTCACTATAAACTGTAATGGAGATATGGTAACATTAATGACAGTAATAATATATGTAGTGGACGTCATGCAGGACCACAGCAGCAGTCACGATCCACGAGAACCTGCTGGACGAAAGAGCACAGAAACTCCGGGAAGAAGTTTAGTTAGTAAGATGCATTAATGTACATGTATGACAGACATGTATGTTTACAGATGGTTGTAACACCAACCATTTTCACTCTGCTGCCATATTGTGACCTCTGCTACTTATTTATAAAGTTATTTGTAACTAGTGTTAACAGAGAGTAAAAAGGAGGGGAGTCAGATTTTGTCAGGTCACATTTTACATCTGTCACAATCTGACTCCCCTCTTCGATTAAAAATGCAAGATGTAACACCAACCATTTTCACTCTGCTGCCATATTGTGACCTCTGCTACTTATTTGTAAAGTTATTTGTAACTAGTATTAACAGAGAGGAAAAAAGGAGGGGAGTCAGATTTTGTCAGGTCACATTTTACATCTAACACAATCTGACTCTGTTCTTATATTAAAAATGCAAGATGTAACACCAACCATTTTCACTCTGCTGCCATATTGTGACCTCTGCTACTTATCTGTAAAGTTATTTGTAACTAGTATTAACAGAGAGGAAAAAAGGAGGGGAGTCAGATTTTGTCAGGTCACATTTTACATCTGTCACAATCTGACTCCACTCTTATATTAAAAATGCAAGATGTAACACCAACCATTTTCACTCTGCTGCCATATTGTGACCTCTGCTACTTATTTATAAAGTTATTTGTAACTAGTGGTAACAGAGGAAAAAGGAAGGGGAGTCAGATTTTGTCAGGTCACATTTTACATCTGTCACAATCTGACTCCACTCTTATATTAAAAATGCAAGATGTAACACCAACCATTTTCACTCTGCTGCCATATTGTGACCTCTGCTACTTATTTATAAAGTTATTTGTAACTAGTGGTAACAGAGGAAAAAGGAAGGGGAGTCAGATTTTGTCAGGTCACATTTTACATCTGTCACAATCTGACTCCTCTCTTATATTAAAAATGCAAGATGTAACACCAACCATTTTCACTCTGCTGCCATATTGTGACCTCTGCTACTTATTTATAAAGTTATTTGTAACTAGTGGTAACAGAGGAAAAAGGAAGGGGAGTCAGATTTTGTCAGGTCACATTTTACATCTGTCACAATCTGACTCTTCTCTTATATTAAAAATGCAAGATGTAACCCCAACCATTTTCACTCTGCTGTCATATTATGACCTCTGCTACTTATGTGTAAAGTTATTTGTAACTAGTGTTAACAGAGAGTAAAAAGGAGAGAGTCAGATTTTATCAGGTCACATTTTACATCTGTCACAATCTGACTCTCCTCTTATATTAAAAATGCAAGATGTAACCCCAACCATTTTCACTCTGCTGTCATATTGTGACCTCTGCTACTTATGTGTAAAGTTATTTGTAACTAGTGTTAACAGAGAGTGAAAAGGAGGGGAGTCAGATTTTGTCAGGTCACATTTTACATCTGTCACAATCTGACTCCCCTCTTACATTAAAAATGCAAGATGTAACACCAACCATTTTCACTCTGCTGCCATATTGTGACCTCTGCTACTTATTTGTAAAGTTATTTGTAACTAGTATTAACAGAGAGGAAAAAAGGAGGGGAGTCAGATTTTGTCAGGTCACATTTTACATCTGTCACAATCTGACTCCACTCTTATATTAAAAATGCAAGATGTAACTGTTATGGAATTTACTATCCTTAGGTTACACGAGGTCACGTGTGGGCCTTGAGGTCCTCGGCAGTATTAATTGTTTGGATTTGACTGGGGGCAGTAGGTGCCAGTCGATCTCAACACTGTGGTGGCCAGGGTCAAAGAGACCTGTTGCTGCCTTCCTAGACATAATAGATAGCTGGCCGTTGACGTAAACAGACATCTGTGTCTCCAGACTAGAACATGTTGACGATAACTCCGTTCTTGGTAAAAACATTCTCTTTGTCTCATTTGGGGCGTATAGTATTTGTGGTGTTATGTTGAGGTTTAAAGTTTATCCACCAGCACGAGTTCGGCAGAATGTGAGACCGACTCAGGCACTTCTGATGTACTATGAGAGTGTCTCTAATTCTCCTTGGCCAAGCGTCAATAGATATTACAGCATAAGACATCAGAGGCTCCCGAACACTTTCTTCCCTCCTGACCTCACCATTGACCTTTGACTTCAGCAATTTCTCCACAACAGTAACACCAACCATTTTCACTCTGCTGTCATATTGTGACCTCTGCTACTTATGTGTAAAGTTATTTGTAACTAGTGTTAACAGAGAGTAAAAAGGAGAGAGTCAGATTTTATCAGATAACATTTTACATCTGTCACAATCTGACTCTCCTCTTATATTAAAAATGCAAGATGTAACCCCAACCATTTTCACTCTGCTGTCATATTGTGACCTCTGCTACTTATGTGTAACGTTATTTGTAACTAGTGTTAACAGAGAGTAAAAAGGAGGGGAGTCAGATTTTGTCAGGTCACATTTTACATCTGTCACAATCTGACTCCCCTCTTATATTAAAAATGCAAGATGTAACGCCAACCATTTTCACTCTGCTGCCATATTGTGACCTCTGCTACTTATTTATAAAGTTATTTGTAACTAGTGGTAACAGAGGAAAAAGGAAGGGGAGTCAGATTTTGTCAGGTCACATTTTACATCTGTCACAATCTGACTCCCCTCTTATATTAAAAATGCAAGATGTAACACCAACCATTTTCACTCTGCTGTCATATTGTGACCTCTGCTACTTATGTGTAACGTTATTTGTAACTAGTGTTAACAGAGAGTAAAAAGGAGGGGAGTCAGATTTTGTCAGGTCACATTTTACATCTGTCACAATCTGACTCCCCTCTTATATTAAAAATGCAAGATGTAACGCCAACCATTTTCACTCTGCTGCCATATTGTGACCTCTGCTACTTATTTATAAAGTTATTTGTAACTAGTGGTAACAGAGGAAAAAAGAAGGGGAGTCAGATTTTGTCAGGTCACATTTTACATCTGTCACAATCTGACTCCCCTCTTATATTAAAAATGCAAGATGTAACACCAACCATTTTCACTCTGCTGTCATATTGTGACCTCTGCTACTTATGTGTAAAGTTATTTGTAACTAGTGTTAACAGAGAGTAAAAAGGAGAGAGTCAGATTTTATCAGGTCACATTTTACATCTGTCACAATCTGACTCTCCTCTTATATTAAAAATGCAAGATGTAACACCAACCATTTTCACTCTGCTGCCATATTGTGACCTCTGCTACTTATTTATAAAGTTATTTGTAACTAGTGTTAACAGAGAGTAAAAAGGAGGGGAGTCAGATTTTGTCAGGTCACATTTTACATCTAACACAATCTGACTCTGTTCTTATATTAAAAATGCAAGATGTAACACCAACCATTTTCACTCTGCTGTCACATTGTGACCTCTGCTACTTATGTGTAACATTATTTGTAACTTGTGTTAACAGAGAGTAAAAAGGATTGGAGTCAGATTTTGTCAGGTCACATTTTACATCTGTCACAATCTGACTCCCCTCTTATATTAAAAATGCAAGATGTAACACCAACCATTTTCACTCTGCTGCCATATTGTGACCTCTGCTACTTATTTGTAAAGTTGTTTGTGACTAGTATTAAGAGAGAGGGAAAAAGGAGGGGAGTCAGATTTTGTCAGGTCACATTTTACATCTGTCACAATCTGACTCCCCTCTTATATTAAAAATGCAAGATGTAACACCAACCATTTTCACTCTGCTGTCATATTGTGACCTCTGCTACTTATTTGTAAAGTTATTTGTAACTAGTGTTAACAGAGAGTAAAAAGGAGAGAGTCAGATTTCATCAGGTCACATTTTACATCTGTCACAATCTGACTCTCCTCTTATATTAAAAATGCAAGATGTAACCCCAACCATTTTCACTCTGCTGTCACATTGTGACCTCTGCTACTTATGTGTAAAGTTATTTGTAACTAGTGTTAACAGAGAGTAAAAAGGAGGGGAGTCAGATTTTGTCAGGTCACATTTTACATCTGTCACAATCTGACTCCCCTCTTCGATTAAAAATGCAAGATGTAACACCAACCATTTTCACTCTGCTGCCATATTGTGACCTCTGCTACTTATTTGTAAAGTTTATTTGTAACTAGTATTAACAGAGAGGAAAAAAGGAGGGGAGTCAGATTTTGTCAGGTCACATTTTACATCTAACACAATCTGACTCTGTTCTTATATTAAAAATGCAAGATGTAACACCAACCATTTTCACTCTGCTGCCATATTGTGACCTCTGCTACTTATTTATGAAGTTATTTGTAACTAGTGGTAACAGAGGAAAAAGGAAGGGGAGTCAGATTTTGTCAGGTCACATTTTACATCTGTCACAATCTGACTCCCCTCTTATATTAAAAATGCAAGATGTAACACCAACCATTTTCACTCTGCTGCCATATTGTGACCTCTGCTACTTATTTGTAAAGTTATTTGTAACTAGTGTTAACAGAGAGGAAAAAAGGAGGGGAGTCGGATTTTGTCAGGTCACATTTTACATCTGTCACAATCTGACTCTGTTCTTATATTGAAAATGCAAGATGTAACACCAACCATTTTCACTCTGCTGCCATATTGTGACCTCTGCTACTTATTTGTAAAGTTATTTGTAACTAGTGTTAACAGAGAGTAAAAAGGAGAGAGTCAGATTTTATCAGGTCACATTTTACATCTGTCACAATCTGACTCTCCTCTTATATTAAAAATGCAAGATGTAACCCCAACCATTTTCACTCTGCTGTCACATTGTGACCTCTGCTACTTATGTGTAAAGTTATTTGTAACTAGTGTTAACAGAGAGTAAAAAAGGAGGGGAGTCAGATTTTGTCAGGTCACATTTTACATCTAACACAATCTGACTCTGTTCTTATATTAAAAATGCAAAATGTAACACCAACCATTTTCACTCTGCTGTCACATTGTGACCTCTGCTACTTATGTGTAACATTATTTGTAACTAGTGTTAACAGAGAGTAAAAAGGATTGGAGTCAGATTTTGTCAGGTCACATTTTACATCTGTCACAATCTGACTCCCCTCTTATATTAAAAATGCAAGATGTAACACCAACCATTTTCACTCTGCTGCCATATTGTGACCTCTGCTACTTATTTGTAAAGTTGTTTGTGACTAGTATTAAGAGAGAGGAAAAAAGGAGGGGAGTCAGATTTTGTCAGGTCACATTTTACATCTGTCACAATCTGACTCCCCCTCTTATATTAAAAATGCAAGATGTAACACCAACCATTTTCACTCTGCTGTCATATTGTGACCTCTGCTACTTATTTGTAAAGTTATTTGTAACTAGTGTTAACAGAGAGTAAAAAGGAGAGAGTCAGATTTTATCAGGTCACATTTTACATCTGTCACAATCTGACTCTCCTCTTATATTAAAAATGCAAGATGTAACCCCAACCATTTTCACTCTGCTGTCACATTGTGACCTCTGCTACTTATGTGTAAAGTTATTTGTAACTAGTGTTAACAGAGAGTAAAAAGGAGGGGAGTCAGATTTTGTCAGGTCACATTTTACATCTGTCACAATCTGACTCCCCTCTTCGATTAAAAATGCAAGATGTAACACCAACCATTTTCACTCTGCTGCCATATTGTGACCTCTGCTACTTATTTGTAAAGTTTATTTGTAACTAGTATTAACAGAGAGGAAAAAAGGAGGGGAGTCAGATTTTGTCAGGTCACATTTTACATCTAACACAATCTGACTCTGTTCTTATATTAAAAATGCAAGATGTAACACCAACCATTTTCACTCTGCTGCCATATTGTGACCTCTGCTACTTATTTATGAAGTTATTTGTAACTAGTGGTAACAGAGGAAAAAGGAAGGGGAGTCAGATTTTGTCAGGTCACATTTTACATCTGTCACAATCTGACTCCCCTCTTATATTAAAAATGCAAGATGTAACACCAACCATTTTCACTCTGCTGCCATATTGTGACCTCTGCTACTTATGTGTAAAGTTATTTGTAACTAGTGTTAACAGAGAGGAAAAAAGGAGGGGAGTCGGATTTTGTCAGGTCACATTTTACATCTGTCACGATCTGACTCTGTTCTTATATTAAAAATGCAAGATGTAACACCAACCATTTTCACTCTGCTGCCATATTGTGACCTCTGCTACTTATTTATAAAGTTTTTTGTAACTAGTGGTAACAGAGGAAAAAAGAAGGGGAGTCAGATTTTGTCAGGTCACATTTTACATCTGTCACAATCTGACTCCCCTCTTATATTAAAAATGCAAGATGTAACACCAACCATTTTCACTCTGCTGTCATATTGTGACCTCTGCTACTTATGTGTAAAGTTATTTGTAACTAGTGTTAACAGAGAGTAAAAAGGAGAGAGTCAGATTTTATCAGGTCACATTTTACATCTGTCACAATATGACTCTCCTCTTATATTAAAAATGCAAGATGTAACCCCAACCATTTTCACTCTGCTGTCATATTGTGACCTCTGCTACTTATGTGTAAAGTTATTTGTAACTAGTGTTAACAGAGAGTAAAAAGGAGGGGAGTCAGATTTTGTCAGGTCACATTTTACATCTGTCACAATCTGACTCCGTTCTTATATTAAAAATGCAAGATGTAACACCAACCATTTTCACTCTGCTGCCATATTGTGACCTCTGGTAGTTATGTGTAAAGTTATTTGTAACTAGTGTTAACAGAGAGTAAAAAGGAGGGGAGTCGGATTTTGTCAGGTCACATTTTACATCTGTCACAATCTGACTCCACTCTTATATTAAAAATGCAAGATGTAACTGTTATGGAATTTTCTATCCTTAGGTTACACGAGGTCACGTGTGGGCCTTGAGGTCCTCGGCAGTATTAATTGTTTGGCTTTGACTGGGGGCAGTAGGTGCCAGTCTATCTCAACACTGTGGTGGCCAGGGTCGAAGAGACCTTTTGCTGCCTTCCTAGACATAATAGATAGCTGGCCGTTGACATAAACAGACATCTGTGTCTCCAGACTAGAACATGTTGACGATAACTCCGTTCTTGGTAAAAACATTCTCTTTGTCTCATTTGGGGCGTATAGTATTTGTGGTGTTATGTTGAGGTTTAAAGTCTATCCACCAGCACGAGTTCGGCAGAATGTGAGACCGACTCAGGCACTTCTGATGTACTATGAGAGTGTCTCTAATTCTCCTTGGCCAAGCGTCAATAAATATTACAGCATAAGACATCAGAGGCTCCCGAACACTTTCTTCCCTCCTGACCTCACCATTGACCTTTGACTTCAGCAATTTCTCCACAACAGTAACACCAACCATTTTCACTCTGCTGTCATATTGTGACCTCTGCTACTTATGTGTAAAGTTATTTGTAACTAGTGTTAACAGAGAGTAAAAAGGAGAGAGTCAGATTTTATCAGGTCACATTTTACATCTGTCACAATCTGACTCTCCTCTTATATTAAAAATGCAAGATGTAACCCCAACCATTTTCACTCTGCTGTCATATTGTGACCTCTGCTACTTATGTGTAAAGTTATTTGTAACTAGTGTTAACAGAGAGTAAAAAGGAGGGGAGTCAGATTTTGTCAGGTCACATTTTACATCTGTCACAATCTGACTCCCCTCTTCGATTAAAAATGCAAGATGTAACACCAACCATTTTCACTCTGCTGCCATATTGTGACCTCTGCTACTTATTTGTAAAGTTATTTGTAACTAGTGGTAACAGAGGAAAAAAGAAGGGGAGTCAGATTTTGTCAGGTCACATTCTACATCTGTCACAATCTGACTCCCCTCTTATATTAAAAATGCAAGATGTAACACCAACCATTTTCACTCTGCTGTCATATTGTGACCTCTGCTACTTATGTGTAAAGTTATTTGTAACTAGTGTTAACAGAGAGTAAAAAGGAGGGGGAGTCAGATTTTGTCAGGTCACATTTTACATCTGTCACAATCTGACTCCCCTCTTACATTAAAAATGCAAGATGTAACACCAACCATTTTCACTCTGCTGCCATATTGTGACCTCTGCTACTTATTTGTAAAGTTATTTGTAAGTAGTATTAACAGAGAGGAAAAAAGGAGGGGAGTCAGATTTTGTCAGGTCACATTTTACATCTAACACAATCTGACTCTGTTCTTATATTAAAAATGCAAGATGTAACTGTTATGGAATTTTCTATCCTTAGGTTACACGAGGTCACGTGTGGGCCTTGAGGTCCTCGGCAGTATTAATTGTTTGGATTTGACTGGGGGCAGTAGGTGCCAGTCGATCTCAACACTGTGGTGGTCAGGGTCAAAGAGACCTGTTGCTGCCTTCCTAGACATAATAGATAGCTGGCCGTTGACGTAAACAGACATCTGTGTCTCCAGACTAGAACATGTTGACGATAACTCCGTTCTTGGTAAAAACATTCTCTTTGTCTCATTTGGGGCGTATAGTATTTGTGGTGTTATGTTGAGGTTTAAAGTTTATCCACCAGCACGAGTTCGGCAGAATGTGAGACCGACTCAGGCACTTCTGATGTACTATGAGAGTGTCTCTAATTCTCCTTGGCCAAGCGTCAATAGATATTACAGCATAAGACATCAGAGGCTCCTGAACACTTTCTTCCCTCCTGACCTCACCATTGACCTTTGACTTCAGCAATTTCTCCACAACAGTAACACCAACCATTTTCACTCTGCTGTCATATTGTGACCTCTGCTACTTATGTGTAAAGTTATTTGTAACTAGTGTTAACAGAGAGTAAAAAGGAGAGAGTCAGATTTTATCAGGTCACATTTTACATCTGTCACAATCTGACTCTCCTCTTATATTAAAAATGCAAGATGTAACCCCAACCATTTTCACTCTGCTGTCATATTGTGACCTCTGCTACTTATGTGTAAAGTTAGTTGTAACTAGTGTTAACAGAGAGTAAAAAGGAGGGGAGTCAGATTTTGTCAGGTCACATTTTACATCTGTCACAATCTGACTCCCCTCTTCGATTAAAAATGCAAGATGTAACACCAACCATTTTCACTCTGCTGCCATATTGTGACCTCTGCTACTTATTTGTAAAGATATTTGTAACTAGTATTAACAGAGAGGAAAAAAGGAGGGGAGTCAGATTTTGTCAGGTCACATTTTACATCTAACACAATCTGACTCTGTTCTTATATTAAAAATGCAAGATGTAACACCAACCATTTTCACTCTGCTGTCATATTGTGACCTCTGCTACTTATGTGTAAAGTTATTTGTAACTAGTGTT
>CAMPSB010000763.1:0-46675 GCA_946959425.1 Argyrosomus regius | reverse complement strand
AAGATTTTTGTTATCTGAAGGCTTCAACTACTCGTGTTAATGTGACGTTATTAAACTGCACTGAGTCTTTTCTCTGATGAGTCCATGTCGATATGGAAGTGGTCGATCAGTTTTCATATTTCACCACACCATCATCTTCATCTACATCAGTATTCACCTGTGAAACACAAACAAACAAACCCTCACTGTGACACACTTTAACTGACAACTTTCATATCACTGACCCACGTTTAACACCTGAACGCACCATCAGTAACTGTCTGATCTGATCTTTACCTGACTGTCTGCTGCACCTGAACGCATCACTCTTGGTCTTCTTGCTGAGTATGAAACCTGCACAAACACACACAGACAAACATAATGAGGAAATGTCGTTAATTAACGTACCTGGGAAGTTACAAAAATGTTGACATCCTCTTGAACTTATCAGGAAAACACTGACTGACAACAGATCTGTGTAAAGCAAAGTTTGACTAGTTTGACTCTTGATGTCCATGTTGCAACGTGTTGATGCTGTAGCAGCTGGGAAACAACACAGATGTGTTCGTTGCGTGTTCTATCTTTGCAATCATTTCTTCAGAGAACTGAAGGGGAAGTGTTTTTCTGAAAGTGTGGTTAACAAGAGCAGCAGAGCTCTGACCTTTTCACCCTCCTATAATAATGACATGAACACAAACACATGCAAACAGACAGCAACACACACTTCATTAGGACATAAGACAAAGAGCCGTTTATCAAATTCTGTTGAAAACTACTTTAACTTTGCTCTTTACTTTGAAAGTATGAAATCACATGTGGTGTCTACTGTGATATATCACTGCAGGGTTGAATGAAGCTGATGCTGGCAGTTGCATTGCAAAGAGTGGTGCTTTCAAGTGCTGCTCCCGTCACAGCGCGGCACACTTTGCTCCTCTCCCCTCTGGAGTTTTGGTGTTGTACCGTCACGTGACTCAGCGGCGCCAGGCAAACAAGCAAGCAAGCAAGCAGGAGAGGAAAAGGAGCGCTGTGTGGCAATATGTCATGAAAATTCATTTAGATGTAGCAATTTGATGATGCATCCACCTTAATTATTAAAAAGTATCAAATCTTGTAGTATCGCACATCACTACTGTGCACTGATATGTTCCACCCCTCATAGCCTCTTTGATACTTGAGCACGTTACATAATGTGATGTTTCATTCACTCAGAGGAACACGAACATAGTTCAAGCAGTGATTATGTTTGTCACCACGACGTAATTATGAAAACAGTTTAGAAATATACAAAGATAATGTCTCTGAGACAAGGGTGACACTGACTTACAGTCCCTGATGGTTCATACACAGTTTGAATTTTACACATGGGTTCACTTCAGTTTTAGTTCTGAACTCACAGTGTTGTCTTCAGGTGGTCTCTGGTTCCCTGGAAAATAAAGCACAGAGTAACATTTTAGCTCTAAACTTACAGTTTGTGTTCATCAGTCTGAACAAATGTTGGTCTGAATTTTCTCACCTCGAGCTCTGATGAGAAGAACAGTAATCACAGTAATCAGGAGGAGTTCAGCCACACGCATAACCAACATGATGTAGTCCAGAACAGAACAATCTGCACGAGCTGTGGATCAGAAAAATAATGTCAGTCAAGAAAGTTATTATCAAAAATCAGAAGCACAAAACGTGTGTTTAGCACAAGAGGCTGTGAAAAGTCCCAAAAACTGCAGTTCCTCAAACGTCCACTTGAGACTGGCTTCAAAACGAGTCACTCTCCATAAGCCCCCATGTTAAAACATCCAAGATCAGCACCGTGAACATGCAACTACATCTTTAACTACATCTACAGTATTTTTGTATGTGTATAAATTACATTCAGACTCTGAGATTTGTTTCATGTTGAATACATATGAAGAAGCTGCTTTGTTTCTCACCTTCTTGTGATGTTGTTGCTGTCGTTGTTGTTGCTGCCGTTGTTGTTGTGGCCATTGTTGCTGCTGCCGTTGTTGTTGCTGATCTTGTTGCTGCATCACCTGAAAAATCAAAAAACCCTGAAAAAAACCCTGAATAGACTTATCCTGTCAATTATTGCATGTAAAACCAAAAACTTAAATATTAGAAAATAGCAATTGTGTAATTTATATAAATGAGAAAGAATGATGTCATCTTCTGACTTAAAATATCAAACAAATAATCAAATATAGTTTGTTCCATCAGGATGAAGTGACTTTAAACAGCTCATCATGAGCTCACCTGGTTTCTCACCTGAGGACTGACGGCTGAAGGGAAACTGCTGCACTTGTCCAGTGGAAAGATCAGTCACTTCACATTTAAATAACTTCTTTGACTCCTTCTTCTTATAGGTCAAATTAACTGAGCACCTACGCTGTGATGTCTTCTTGTCTTTATCTTTACCCTCAGACAGCCACTCCACTCTGTGATCACACCATTCATGTTCTGACACAGAGCAGGACAACGTCACCTCATCATTGTTCTCGTGTTCAGTCACTGGTGAAGAGAGTAAAATTCACTTCATCACTATAATCATAATTATTGTGATGTTTCACAGTTTGAACTGAAACATGATGATGGAAATACTCACTGTTAACAACAGACAGATGAACTCGACTGTCTCCATATGTTGATGCACGCTGTCTGCAGGTGTAACGACCAACATCTTCATCTGTGACCTTCTTTATAACCAGAGAACAGTTCTGTGTAACACTCAGTCTGTCTGATTTAGATTTGGCTCTTTCACCAATCTGCCCACGTCTAATCAGCTCTACTGTTTCACTGATTCTTGGAGCATTGAAGAGCCAAGTACGCTCACATTTGTCCTGATTACCAGTCACATTTTCACAAGGCAAAGTGACTTCATCTCCAACTCTGACAACAACACGGGGAACAGATTGTCCAGTCACTGCTGCTGAAAAGACGAGAAAAGAAAAAAAAAGATAAAAATTGTAACAGTTTTGGTATTTCTATATATGTTATAAATGCATCTTACCTGTAAAGTGAAGCAGCAGAATCAGAAGTGAAGACATTTGAATCCAGAATTCAACCATCGTGCTTCAGTCCGTCTTCTGTCTCTTCTCGGCTGTTAACTGTCACAGTCTGGAAGCTGCTGGGAGTTAAATGATGAAAAGATGAATCTGCTTCCTGTGCTGAGGCAATGTGTCACTTCCTCATACTGACTGTCGATTGAAGAAGAAGGGGAAGTTGTCTATCCAAAGCTATGTTTGCATGTATGCAGCTTGTTTTCTTTAGATGGTGTTCATTAGAAAACAGACAGGATTCATGGTGATGTTTGACAGCACACATGAACAGACAGGTGAAGAGTCAAACTCCTCGTCCACCACAGTTTGACTCTTGATGTCCATGGTGCAACATGTTGATGCTGCAGCAGCCTCTTCCATCTTTGCAGTCCTTTTCCAGAGAACTGAACGGGAAGTGTTTTTTGAGAATGTGGTTAACAAGAGCAGCAGAGCTCTGACCGGTTAACACCCTCGAATGATGAGCACACAAACATGTGGAGCGTGGGTGGAGCTGAATTAAGCCTGGTTGCTCAAACAATGTGTGACAACACCCAACTGTCAATCAAGCCTGCTATTGTAATGGGTGTGAGGTTGGACCCAAGAACAGCACAGACTGAGACCAGTGTTGGAACAGTTCAACAGTTTATTGGCCAAACAGAGTCGCAAAAATCCACAGCAGGTACACAGGAAATACTCCACAACAGAGCCAGCCAAAATAGTCCAACTCTCCAGCAGAAACCTCCGGGAGAGGGAATCCAAGCAAACAGGAGACAGACAAGGGGCGAGCAGGCAGAGGAGTCAGGGACGGAAGGCTGGTCAAGTTAAAAACCAGGAGCGGATCATGACAGCTATTCTCTTAATTCTGCATCTTTAAGTTTAAGCTTCATCTTTTTTGTACCAGGCTGTAAACATGTTTATTTCTGCTCTGAAGTTTTAACATGGGGACTCTTGACTCCAGCTAGCTTCAAGTGGACGTTTGAGGAACTGCAGGTTTTTTTTTTTTGGCACTTCCTCTTTGTCTTCACTTCACAGTGATGGAGGTTGCCGCTCGACCACAATCTGTGTGACTCAGTCAGACTCTCTTGGTGTGCAGCAGTCTGCAGAGAAAGCACAGGAGACACAATCAGAGCTGCAGGATAGGGAGCAGAATGTGGAACAGGATCATGCAGTGTCTCAATAACAACCGTCAACATAACAGAGAAGAGCATGGTAAGTGCAAGCCTTGCACATCAGCAAATAGATACAAACGACAAATAAAAGCGTCAGGCCTCAGTTATGAGAAATGTTACTCTTTACATCAAGTTAAAGTCGGTTTGGTTAACGGGAGAAGTGACATTTCCCCTCCGACACTATCTTTTTAACATCGGGCTTGACAGCTGTTAGCCTTATGCACCCGCAGTCCTTCAAAGACTGGTTTGACAGTCGGTTCCCTCTCATGAGTTCATTTTTGAGGAAACAGCTTCACAGGTGTGTGTTGATCCGAACGTGGTGACACATACATGGCCAATGTCTTCAGTGTGTGTCACAACCTCAGACACAAATCTGGTGGACTCAAATGCACGACTCTAGAGCTGATGAAGATGTAACAAAAGGGTATTTATTTGTCCAAAAAACAATCAAACAAAAGGCGCTCTCAAGGAGGATAATAAGTGCAAACAAAAAGGCTGTTAAGGGAAATCAAAAAATGAACACAAACTTCAATCAAAACATGAAAAAACCAAACAATACTCTTCTACAAACTGAACAAGACGAACTGGCAAAGACAAAGGGAGACAAGGACTATTTATACATGACGTGAGTGAAAACAGGTGAAACCAATCAGGGGCGGGACAAACAATTACAAAGGCGGGAAAATCACACAAAGGGAGGAAGTCAGGGTCTGAAATGGGAGGGAACAGGTGAGTACAAAATAAAACAGGAAGTGCTTAAGGCAAGGTGTTCATGACATACAGGACTAAACATGAAACACTACACATGAACATGACTGAAATTAACACGACTGACGAGACACAACAGTGTGTCATGCTTTTGGGGACGAGCCACCCAACTGATGGTGACATGAAGGCTGCTCTCCATGGTGCTGAAAACTTGAGCGCCTTCAGCACCACGGAGAGCAGCCTTCATGTCATCTTTGTACCGTTTCTACTGCTGCTGACTTGTCTGTTTCATGCCATGCTGTTTATGTTAATTCATATTTCACATGTATCTTCGTATTTTATGTTAATTCTCTCTTTACAGTAAACACACACACACACACACACACACACACACACACACACACACACACACACACACACACACACACACAGACTGTGTGGACTCCATGACTATAAATGAGTGGCAGCTCAGTAAGAGTGTGAGAGTGTGTTTATGATCTGGATTAATGACCATATCATCATCATACCTGTTCTTACCGGACAAACTGGGGAGGTGTACATCTACAGAGCAGCATCTAAGAATTTCACTGCATCGAATCATTCTCACTGAGGTCACAAGTTTGGTGTTCAGGAAGCCCAAGTAAGTAAGTAAGTAAGTAAAAAATAGTACTGACAAAGAACAGTGCAGTGCTGAGGCATGACTGGACATGAATGCCCCCTGTTGGATGAACACAGTAATGGTTTGATTGTGCCTCATGTAGATGATCCTTTTCCTTGTTCAGGTATTCATCCCAGTTTTGGTGCAGGGGCGACTCTAGGATCAGAACTAGAGGGGGCCTCAGCCCCTCATGAGAATGTGACATGTATACGGTACCTTAAAGTCTTTAACCCTCCTGCTAAATCACTCATTTCATTGGACAACAATTAATACATTGATTTAATATTTTTCTTTGTATTTTTAATTCACAACAATGCTTTCAACCAAAATTTCAACAGTCATTTAAAGCAGAGGCTCTGATCCCGGGGGACCCTGATCCTTCAGGCCCCTGTGCTTGTGCCCTGTTGGCCCGTTCATTAATCCATCTATGGCAAAGAAAATCCACCTTCCATTAAGAAAGCCATGACACAGTTAGTACATTAAGAAATCACAAAACACAGTGTAGAATTGAATGTTAAACATTTCTTTATTTGCAGATTATATAATTATCATATAAAATAAAGACAAAACTCTGAGTGAATCCATTAAGACTCAAAGCTCATTCAAGCCAAACACACATTGGACTCTTAACAAACATGTTAACAACAACAAAAAAAGCTAATAGGTGAATTTAAATGAGTTCATCTTGAATGAAGACATGCGCTCAAGCTGTAGCTTCAAAACTGATCAGTTCATCCTAAAGTCAGGACTAAATTATTTGGTCAGAAGCAAATTTAAGGAAGTGAAACAAGAGTTAAAAGCTCTTTCCAGTTCAAACAGTTCAAATCCAGCTGCTGTGTTCTGAACTGACTGCAGATGAGAAAAGTTTTTACAACAGATGCAGAAAAAGACAAAAACTCAAATAATAAGTCTCTCAAAATGATCTTAGGATGTTTTTGTGATCTCAAATCTTCATCTACTCATGTAAAACATGCTGAGTTGATGTAGAAGTTGTTGATGGGTGGAGTCTGATGGAGGCAGAAGTGTTGGTCAAACTCAAACAGAAGATGTGACGTTCTCATAGTTCACTGCACCATCATCTTCATCATCAGCCACCTGTGAAAAACAACAGGACACAATCAAAGCCACACTCTGAAACACTCAAACTGACAACTTTCCAATCCCAGTCCCACTTCTCTGATCTGCAGGGCGGCTGTAGCTCAGGATTGTCTAGTAATCAGAGGACCAGCTGAAGTGTCCTTGAGCAAGATATTGAACCCCGGTGTGTGAATGTGATTGTGCCCTGAATGTATGGCTGAATGTGACAAGTGTTGTAAAAGTGCACTGAGTGGTCGCTCGATAATGATTCAGTGAACATCTGTAAAATAACGGTGTTTCTCTGCAGAACTATTAGTATCATCACTTTATTGAAGGTGTTTGATCGTAATAATTCAGTAAAATAACGATGATTCTCTGCAAAACTTTGACTGAAATCTCAATTAACATATATTTTTGACATTTATTTGAATTATGATATTTTACATTGATTTTACAGTGATTTGACCGTTTCTTTGTTTTGTTTTTTTACTATAAAAACTATGGGATTAAAACACACGCGTAATGAGACCCGCGCACGCAAATCAAACATCCGCGCACATATTGTTTTTTCGAGCGCTTTCAAAGCACTCGCGAGCTATTTTGTATTCTGCATCTCTGCTCTCTGGAGCAATTTTGTAGCCTGCGAGGAGAAAAACACGCCTGAGCGTGCGCAGAGTCTGCTTGCAACACTTTCCTCTGCTCGCACGCGAGTGGGTTTTTTTAGTGGGCGGTTTTTATCAGTAAGGGGGCGGGCCTGGGGGGGCATGCCAATCACCATTTTATCCCTGAATATAATTGGTTGAGCCACTTCGCCAATTGGACAGCAAGGTTCAGTTTAACCAGGATAAAGATCCACATTATCTAGCTGCATTTTCAAATACACCATGCTTAAGAATAATCTTATTACAATAATAGATTTAGTTTAAGGGACACTATATGTATAAGGCCTTCTGTTTGTGTTTCTGTTGTATGTCTAAAGTCTGATAATAGTCCTGATGATGTCATTGTGCGTCATAGTGATGTCATCAGGGTTTTTACATGAGTCTGAACTACAAACTATTATGTATAGTTCGGAGTCGCTCAACCAATTATATTCAGGGATACACTGGTGATTGGCATGCCCCCCAGGCCCGCCCCCTTACTGACAAAAAACGCCCACTAAAAAAACCCACTCGCGTGCGAGCAGAGGAAAATTTTGCGAGCAGACTCTGCGCACGCTCAAGCGTGTATTTCTCCTTGCAGGATACAAAATAGCTCGCGAGTGCTTTGAAAGCGCTCGAAAAAACAATATGCATTATCACCAATATCATTGTGCACGATTTATGTCAGTGTTTTAATCCCAAAAAAACTTACCACGTTTTCATCCATCTGTGTTTTTCTCCCTGAAAAGACAAGAGAAAGATTCAACTTTAGTTTCCACAGTGAAAATCCAGATTCATCAAACTTCTTGTTTCTGAGTTTCATCAGTGAAAGTTCTCACCTTTAGTTCTTGTCCACATGCTGACTGCCACGACGATTATTATGAGTGCTGCTAAACCCACAGACACGATGATGAACCTCCACCAACCTGGAAAGAGAATGAAAACATAAAAATATTCAGCTGTTTGAAAGAGGAGAGTAAAAGAGAAGTGAAATATGTTACATATATACATTACACACAATACAGAAGTGTGTCAGGATGTAAAAAATCTGTATAAAAATGTTGAGTCACTATCTTTTAGTTTTGTTGAAGTATCAACAAATAGTTCAGTACAAACTTGTGTTGTGATGTAATATTCAAACTTCAAATCCATAAAATAAACAAATATTTCAGGTAATTATTCACGTCAGTCTGAAGTGACTTTAAACAGCTCAACATATTCTCACCTGGTTTCTCACCTGAGGGCTGAAGTCTGAAGGGAAACAGCTGCACTTTGTTACCATCAGTCACTTCACACTTCAATAAGTTAGAGTTTGATGTGTGAATGAAATGAGAAGACTGAAAGGTCACAGAGGCAGAGCAGAGAGACTGTGATGTCTGCACATCTTTGTGATCTTTATCCACATTGTTACCGACATACAGCCACTTCACTGTGTGTTTACATCGTCCATATACTGACACAGAACAGGACCACACCACCTGATCATTGTTCTTGTGTTCAGTCACTGGTGAAGATGGAGATATTATGAGAGAAAGACAACAAGAGTAAAATTCACTTCATCACTATAATCATAATTAGTGTGATGTTTCACAGTTTGAGCTGAAAACTTTATGATGGAAATACTCACTGTTAACAACAGACAGATAAACCAGAGAGTGTAGACTTTGTCCTGATTTGAATTGTTGACAGGTGTAACCACCAGCATCTTCATCTGTGACATTCTTTATAACCAGAGAACATTTCTGTGTAACACTCAGTCTGTCTGATTTAGATTTGGCATTTTCACCAATCTGTCCATGTTCAAACAATTTTACTATCCTTCCTTCTCTTGAATCAATGAAGGTCCATCTTGTACTGTTACAGTTTTGCTGATCGTCTATCACATTTTCACAAGGCAAAGTGACTTCCTCTCCAGCTCTGACAGTGAAGGAGAGGGGAAGTCCTTCAGCTGCTGCTGTTAAGAAGACGAGAGAAAATGATGAAAAATAAAGTAAAATGAGAAAATGTGTTGACTCTCTCTCTCTCTCAGCGTGACGTCAGGCCCGTGGAGCCTTCGGTGTCCCTCCAGCTGATCAGTGAGAAACGACTCTACCTGCAGCTGGTCGGGCTGATTTTTCCTCCTGTACAGCCCCATGCATTTTAAAATCCTTCTTACTGTACGCATACATGTCACACCTTTGGTGATATAACGTGACAAGTTTGTATGTTGTAATGACGTTAAACTGACGTTGTTTGAATGAGGTCGTTTCTCACTGATCAGCTGGAGGGCCACCGAAGGCTCCACGGGCCTGACGTAACGCTGCGGCACCCAATCAGACGCTCGGATCAGACAAACCTCCACAGTGAGTTATAACGAGAAACTTATCACGTGATAACGAGACACGTGATGAAAGTTGTCTGGTATGGCAGCAATACACTTCTATATTCACTAAACTCAGCATGTTAGAAACAAACAACAGATTTTGTTGTCTTAGTTCAATAAAATTGAGCTCATCAAATATCTTTAATAATATTGATCAAGTTATTTTTAATATATGTGATATATGTATTCTTACCTGTAAACTGAAGCACCGCTATAAGAAACAAAGAAATTTGAATCCATTTGAACTCAACCATCTTGACTCTCTGTCTCTCTTCTTCTTCTGTCTCTTGACTGTCTAAAGTCGTGCTTTAGTAGAGAGCTGCTGCGTCTACTTCCTGTAGTTAGTGTGATGTCACTTCCTCATAGTGACTTTATATTTTTGTCTTTATGTGAAGTTCACACTGTGTACAGTCCCACGGTGTCTATGTGTCAATGATGTGTTTCTCAAGGTGAAGAAGGGGAAGTTGTGTGTCTGAAGACTGTTAGTTCAGATAAATGTTTGCATGAATGCAGCTTGCTTTCTTTAGATAGTGTTTGTTAGAAAACAGACAGGATTCATGGTGATGTTTGACAGCACACATGAACAGACAGGTGAAGAGTCAAACTCCCCGTCCACCACAGTTTGACTCTTGATGTCCATGGTGCAACATGTTGATGCTGCAGCAGCCTCTTCCATCTTTGCAGTCCTTTTCCAGAGAACTGAACGGGAAGTGTTTTTTTAGAATGTGGTTAACAAGAGCAGCAGAGCTCTGACCGGTTAACACCCTCGAATGATGAGCACACAAACATCAAAAACACATCCAAAGATGGGCAAAGATGTGGAGCGTGGGTGGAGCTGAATGAAGCCTGGTTGCTCAAACAACGTGTGACGACACCCAACTGTCAATCAAACCTGCTATGCTCTTAATTCTGCATCTTTAAATTTAAGCTTCATCTTTTTTGTACCAGGCTGTAAACATGTTTATTTCTGCTCTGAGGTTTTAACATGGGGACTCTTGACTCCAGCCAGCTTCAAGTGGACGTTTGAGGAACTGCAGGTTTTGGCACTTCCTCTATGTCTTCACTTCACAGTGATGGAAGTTGCCGCTCGACCACAAGCTGTGTGACTCAGTCAGACTCTCTTGGTGTGCAGCAGTCTGCAGAGAAAGCACAGGAGACACAATCAGAGCTGCAGGATAGGGAGCAGAATGTGGAACAGGATCATGCAGTGTCTCAATAAGAACCGTCAACATAACAGAGAAGAGCATGGTAAGTGCAAGCCTTGCACATCAGCAAATAGATACAAATAAAAGCGTCAGGCCTCAGTTATGAGAAATGTTACTCTTTACATCAAGTTAAAGTCGGTTTGGTTAATGGGAGAAGTGACATTTCCCCTCCGACACTATCTTTTTAACATCGGGCTTGACAGCTGTTAGCCTTATGCGCCCGCAGTCCTCCAAAGACTGGTTTGACAGTCGGTTCCCTCTCATGAGTTCATTTTTGAGAAAACAGCTTCACAGGTGTGTGTTGATCTGAACGTGGTGACACATACATGGCCAATGTCTTCAGTGTGTGTCACGACCTCAGACACAAATCTGGTGGACTCAAATGCACGAGTCTAGAGCTGATGGAGATGTAACAAAAGGGTATTTATTTGTCCAAAAAACAATCAAACAAAAGGCGCTCTCAAGGAGGATAATAAGTGCAAACAAAAAGGCTCTTAAGGGAAATCAAAAAAATGAACACAAACTTCAATCAAAACATGAAAAAACCAAACAATACTCTTCTACAAACTGAACAAGACGAACTGGCAAAGACAAAGGGAGACAAGGACTATTTATACATGACGTGAGTGAAAACAGGTGAAACCAATCAGGGGCGGGGCAAACAATTACAAAGGCGGGAAAATCACACAAAGGGAGGAAGTCAGGGTCTGAAATGGGAGGGAAAAGGTGAGTACAAAATAAAACAGGAAGTGCTTAAGGCAAGGTGTTCATGACATACAGGACTAAATATGAAACACTACACATGAACATGACTGAAATTAACACAACTGACGAGACACAACAGTGTGTCATGCTTTTGAGGACGAGCCACCCAACTGATGGTGACATGAAGGCTGCTCTCCGTTGGTGCTGAAAACTTGAGCGCCTTCAGCACCACGGACAGCAGCCTTCATGTCATCTTTGTACCGTTTCTGCTGATTTGACATTATTCTGACTTGTCTGTTTCATGCCATGCTGTTTATGTTAATTCATATTTCACATGTATCCTCGTATTTTATGTTAATTCTCTCTTTACAGTAGACACACACACACGCACACACACACACACACACACACACACACACACACACACACACACACACACAGACTGTGTGGACTCCATGACTATAAATGAGTGGCAGCTCAGTAAGAGTGTGAGAGTGTGTTTATGATCTGGATTAATGACCATATCATCATCATACCTGTTCTTACTGGACAAACTGGGGAGGTGTACATCTACAGAGCAGCATCTAAGAATTTCACTGCATCGAATCATTCTCACTGAGGTCACAAGTTTGGTGTTCAGGAAGCCCAAGTAAGTAAGTAAGTAAGTAAGTAAAAAATAGTACTGACAAAGAACAGTGCAGTGCTGAAGCATGACTGGACATGAATGCCCCCTGTTGGATGAACACAGTAATGGTTTGATTGTGCCTCATGTAGATGATCCTTTTCCTTGTTCAGGTATTCGTCCCAGTTTTGGTGCAGGGGCGACTCTAGGATCAGAACTAGAGGGGGCCTCAGCCCCTCATGAGAATGTGACATGTATACGGTACCTTAAAGTCTTTAACCCTCCTGCTAAATCACTCATTTCATTGGACAACAATTAATATATTGATTTAATATTTTTCTTTGTATTCTTTAATTCACAACAATGCTTTCAACCAAAATTTCAACAGTCATTTAAAGCAGAGGCTCTGATCCCAGGGGACCCTGATCCTTCAGGCCCCTGTGCTTGTGCCCTGTTGGCCCGTTCATTAATCCATCTATGGCAAAGAAAATCCACCTTCCATTAAGAAAGCCATGACACAGTTAGTACATTAAAGAAATCACAAAACACAGTGTAGAATTGAATGTTAAACATTTCTTTATTTGCAGATTATATAATTATCACATAAAGTAAAGACAAAACTCTGAGTGAATCCATTAAGACTCAAAGCTCATTCAAGCCAAACACACATTGGACTCTTAACAAACATGTTAACAACAACAAAAAAGGTAATAGGTGAATTTAAATGAGTTCATCTTGAATGAAGACATGCGCTCAAGCTGTAGCTTCAAAACTGATCAGTTCATCTTAAAGTCAGGACTAAATTATTTGGTCAGAAGCAAATTTAAGGAAGTTAAACAAGAGTTAAAAGCTCTTTCCAGTTCAAACAGTTCAAATCCAGCTGCTGTGTTCTGAACTGACTGCAGATGAGAAAAGTTTTTACAACAGATGCAGAAAAAGACAAAAACTCAAATAATAAGTCTCTCAAAATGATCTTAGGATGTTTTTGTGATCTCAAATCTTCATCTACTCATGTAAAACATGCTGAGTTGATGTAGAAGCTGTTGATGGGTGGAGTCTGATGGAGGCAGAAGTGTTGGTCAAACTCAAACAGAAGATGTGACGTTCTCATAGTTCACTGCACCATCATCTTCATCATCAGCCACCTGTGAAAAACAGCAGGACACAATCAAAGCCACACTCTGAAACACTCAAACTGACAACTTTCCAATCCCAGTCCCACTTCTCTGATCTGCAGGGCGGCTGTAGCTCAGGATTGTCTAGTAATCAGAGGACCAGCTGAAGTGTCCTTGAGCAAGATATTGAACCCCGGTGTGTGAATGTGATTGTGCCCTGAATGTATGGCTGAATGTGACAAGTGTTGTAAAAGTGCACTGAGTGGTCGCTCGATAATGATTCAGTGAACATCTGTAAAATAACGCTGTTTCTCCGCAGAACTATTAGTATCATCACTTTATTGAAGGTGTTTGATCGTAATAATTCAGTAAAATAACGATGATTCTCTGCAAAACTTTGACTGAAATCTCAATGAATGTATAGTTTTTAACATTTATTTGAATTATGATATTTTACTTTAATTTTACAGTGATTTGACCGTTTCTTTGGATTGTTTTTTTACTATAAAAACTCACCACATTTTCATCCATCTGTGTTTTTCTCCCTGAAGAGACAAGAGAAAGATTCAACTTTAGTTTCCACAGTGAAAATCCAGATTCATCAAAACTTCTTGTTTTTGAGTTTCATCAGTGAAAGTTCTCACCTTTAGTTCTTGTCCACATGTTGACTGCCACGACGATTATTATGAGTGCTGCTAAACCCACAGACACGATGATGAACCTCCACCAACCTGGAAAGAGAATGAAAACATAAAAATATTCAGCTGTTTGAAAGAGGAGAGTAAAAGAGAAGTGAAATATGTTACATATATACATTACACACAATACAGAAGTGTGTCAGGATGTAAAGGTTCTTCTGTTTGCATGTCTTTGTGAACTAAGAATAACTCCACCCACACAGAGAGAGAGAATACAGTAACAGATATATAAAAATGATGAGTCACTACCTTTTAGGTTTGTTGAGTCATTGATTGGAGACGCTGTCGTGATGGTTCCTCTTTTCATGCTGCTGTCAGTTGTTGTTGTTGTTGTTGTTGTTGTTGTTGTTGTTGTTGTTGTTATATTCTCACCTGGTTTCTCACCTGAGGGCTGAAGTCTGAAGGGAAACAGCTGCACTTTGTTACCATCAGTCACTTCACACTTCAATAAGTTAGAGTTTGATGTGTGAATGAAATGAGAAGACTGAAAGGTCACAGAGGCAGAGCAGAGAGACTGTGATGTCTGCACATCTTTGTGATCTTTATCCACATTGTTACCGTCAAACAGCCACTTCACTGTGTGTGGACATTGTCCATTATATGTGGACACAGAACAGGACCACACCACCTGATCATTGTTCTTGTGTTCAGTCACTGGTGAAGATGGAGATATTGTGAGAGAAAGACAACAAGAGTAAAATTCACTTCATCACTATAATCATAATTATTGTGATGTTTCACAGTTTGAGCTGAAAACATTATGATGGAAATACTCACTGGTAACAACAGACAGATAAACCAGAGAAAAAGGACCTGGTCTTTGTCCTGATTTGTATTGTTGACAGTAGTAACGTCCAACATCTTCATCTGTGACCTTCTTTATAACCAGAGAACAGTTCTGTGTAACACTCAGTCTGTCTGATTTAGATTTGGATTCTTCATCAATCTGTCCAAGTTTAATCAGCTGTACTGCTGCCAAGTTTCTTTTATCAATGTACACCCATGTTGTACTGTCACAGTTTTGCTGATCGTCTATCACATTTTCACAAGGCAAAGTGACTTCCTCTCCAGCTCTGACAGTGAAGGAGGGGGGAAGTTCTTCAGCTGCTGCTGTGAAGAAGACGAGAGAAAATGATGAAAAATAAAGTAGAATGAGAAAATGTCTGTTATGTTCATAGTTAGTGTGACGATTATTTCTTCATCCTTGTTTCCAGGAGTTCACTAAACTCAGCATGTTAGAAACAAACAACAGATTTTGTTGTCTTAGTTCAATAAAATTGAGCTCATCAAATATCTTTAATAATATTGATCAAGTTATTTTTAATATATGTGATATATGTATTCTTACCTGTAAACTGAAGCACCGCTATAAGAAACAAAGAAATTTGAATCCATTTGAACTCAACCATCGTGACTCTCTGTCTCTCTTCTTCTTCTGTCTGTTGAATGTCTAAAGTCGTGCTTTAGTAGAGAGCTGCTGTGTCTACTTCCTGTGGTTACTGTGATGTCACTTCCTCATAGTGAATTATATTTTTGTCTTCATGTGAAATTCACACTGTGTCTGGTCCCACGGTGTCTATGTGTCAATGATGTGTCTCTCAAGGTAAAGACGGGGAAGTTGTCTGTCTGAAGATTGTTAGTTCAGATAAATGTTTGCATGAATGCAGCTTGTTTTCTTTAGATAGTGTTTATTAGAAAACAGACAGGATTCATGGTGATGTTTGACAGCACACATGAACAGACAGGTGAAGAGTCAAACTCCTTGTCCACCACAGTTGATGTCCATGGTGCAACATGTTGATGCTGTAGCAGCTGGGAAACAACACAGATAACATCATATTTTACTGCTCTGAGACCTGTTGGTTCCTCTGCAACCATTTTTCTCAGAGACCTGAAGGAGAAGTGTTTTCGTGAGAATGTGGGTTAGTGTTGTACTGAAGGGTTGTGGTTGAGGTCAGGTTGGTTGGAAGGATCAGAGATAAGATGGTGACCAGGGCTGGCGGTGGCAAAATCTAAGAAGTGGGCTGCAAACTCTCACCCAATGACCGTGAGACCAAATGAACTCTTTTCACATGCTTTCACGCCACACGTCCATCAACCTACAGATTCATATTTCACTTTCCTCCTGATGGTCTGAAGCACTCACTGCTGCTTGTCTATGCTGTCCTGTCTGCAGCGTCATTAGTTATCAATTTTTGACTGCGTCACAGACCTGGATTGTATCGTAGGCTAATTTATTCCCATGCTGCTGCTCAGTGCAGCAAGCTGACAGGAGGACGAGCTCAGCAGCTAAGCAATGCACTGCTGTGGACGGGGGCAGCAAAAACAGGAATTTTAGCCTCTTAAAAAATAGACGACCTAAAAAAATAAATAAATCCATATCAGTCTGATTTTTCTTGTGTTGGGCCTTTTTGATGTGGCTAAAATACATTTTCTGCTCACCCTGTCCACGCCAGTGCAAATCTATGAGGGGCCGTCAGGGACATTATTCAGAATTACCATTCACACACACTACTGAAATGCTCTCACACACACAACTGAAATGTTATGCTCTCACACACACGAGTGAAATGCTCTCATACACACATATGAAATGCTCTCATACACACATATGAAATGCCCTCACACACACAACTGAAATTTTATGCTCTCATACACACATATGAAATGCTCTCTCACACACAACTGAAATGTTATGCTCTCACACACACTAGTGAAATGCTCTCACACACACTAGTGAAATGCTCTCACACACACATATGAAATTCTCTCATACACACATATGAAATGCTCTCACACACACAACTGAAATGTTATGCTTTCACACACACAACTGAAATGTTGCGCTCTCATACACACTACTGAAATTTCAATGTAACAGCACAACAGGAATGTGGCTCGAAAGAGGAAGTGTAGGCTATTTTTCTTCTTTGGAGCATTCTGAGGACACACATGCTGTCTACATGGTGGATAATCGCTGGTCGACTCTCCACCGTGTCAGCACCTGAGGCAACATGCGACTGTTGCCCGCTTGTTGTTGCATTAGACAATGTTCGAATGGTCTCTGCTGACGCCAAAATGTTATTTAGTAAAGCGGCAGCTTCTGTTAGACCACTGGAGAGCTCCTGAGACGACATGTGCGCTCCAAAGACGCTACTCTTCCTCTTCCGAGCCGCCATCCGTTTACACTGAAATGCCTTCCGTTTATACTGAAATCTCAGTAGTGTGTATGAGAGCGTTTCAATAGTGTGTGTGAGAGCATTTCATATGTGTGTATGAGAGCATAACATTTCATATGTGTGTATGAGAGCATAACATTTCATATATGTGTATGAGAGCATTTCATATGTGTGTATGAGAGCAAGATTTCAGTTGTAGGTGTGAGAGCATTTCACTAGTGTGTGTGAATGGTAATTCTGAATAATGTCCCTGACGGCCCCTCATACAAAGCTCTGCTTCAGTGCTGGGATCCATACCTGTGTCCCAATTCAGGGGCTGCATGCTTCGGGGGACGCGGCCTCCGCGGCCTTCGAGGGCAACTCCTTCTGAGGGACCTTCGAAGGCCGCATCAACCGTTGTTAAATGAGACGGTCTAGCCTTCGAAGCATTTCCTGGTTGCGTCACCTGCAGCGTCACCAGCCATCACTTGGTACTTTGTAACGTAGCCGTTTCCGGTCAGTTAGTCGTCAGTTGAGAAAACGAAAAAAAAGGAAGAAAAAACAAACAGAAGAAAGAATGAGACAGAAGAAGAAAGAAGAACATGTTTCTGGACATTCATGACAAATTTTTATTTTATTTTTAATTGCTTTGCTAGTGGCGCAAAGGATCTTGGGATATGGGAGGCCGCGAAGGATAGTAGCGGTGCATCCTCCAAAAAGAGGGAAAAGAAGGAAGCATTTGAAGGAGACCTCGAATTGGGACAGCCTTCGCGCAGTGTTGTGACTTAATCGGCCTTCAGATGCGTGCTTCGAAGGATGCAGCCCCTGAATTGTGACACAGCTATCGTCTGCTTCTCCAAACTGGGGACATGCTGATCGCCGTCTACTGTGAGTGATGTGCATGAGTACCTCAAACAACCTCACTTCAAAATACCTGAACTATCCTGGAAGGTTTGAGGCCTCTAAGTTTGAGACTTTACAACAGACTGTTTAAACATTGATGAGAGTCTGGACTGAACTTTCTGTATTATTTTTATTTTTATATATATCATTGTTACATTGTTATTACACAGATTGGCCTGAAACACACAAATATACAAATATATAGAAGAATTTTAAATGTATGTGTGCTGTGGTAAGGTGGGTGAAGTTCAAACTATAGATTAAGTTGAAATTAAATTAGAAATAAAATAGGTAAAAAACACTGACAGCACCACCGAGGGTTAAAAAGAGTCTAGGACTCTACAAGGCCTACAGAGGCTGAGCTGCTCTGCTCTGTCTTTAGCAGGACTTGGATTTGATAAAGATTTGAGCACTCTGTCCTCCACTCACTGCTGGTTTCCTAGAAAGTGCATCCTTGTCCAGTACTAGGCGTGCTTTGTTTTGTTTTGTGTCTATAAATGCCTCTGAGACTTCCAGGACATGACTGCAGATGTCTGCTGAAGAGGTGTCCACATACTTTTGGCTATGTGGTGCACAGTGAGCAGACAGTAGTGACTTCCACATGTTGTGAAGGATCTCTGGTGCCACTCTCTGGTTGGAAACATGAGTCCTTGAAATAAAAGAAAACTGCAACTTGTCGATCAATAAAAATATAGGTTTTACCTTGAAATATAACAATTTATGAAGATAAAGATATCTGTTGTGCCTGAACTGAACCAAATCTTAACCACAGTGGTGTTAAAGCTCGACTTAAGATTCAGAAATGTTACAAAAATTACAGATAAACTATCTGTAGGCACGTCATCTAAATAAAGCGTCACCCAGATTAACTCCTCAGCTCATAAAGCACCTTAACATGTTATAAAAGGTCTTTTTTAGGCTTTAGTCGACTGAATATTGATGTTAAAATTACTGCATGACAAAATATGTATATAAAATCTCTCTCTCTCTCTCTCTCTCTCTCTCTCTCTCTCTCTCTCTCTCTCTCTCTCTCTCTCTCTCTCTCTCTCTCTCTCTCTCTCTCTCTCTCTCTCTCTCTCTCTCTCTCTCTCTCTCTCTCTCTCTCTCTCTCTCTCTCTCTCTCTCTCTCTCTCATATATATATATATATATATATATATATATACACACATATACACTCATTCATATTTCAAGAAGCTATATAATGTGTTATTGTGCTGCTAGTTAACCTACTCCACCCCCTACTGGACAAAAAGCCTCTTTACAGCAATAAACCCTGAAAATGATCATCTGATACAAAAACACAGCCAAACATGACTCAGCATCAGTTATCAATGTGAAATAAGTGTAATGACACGAGCTGTAACTATACTGCGCTCTCTTATTTGTTTGGTTTGTTGATGGTGGCGTAGAGAACATGAATATCAGCAGAGGCTCCAGCAGAAGAAGAGGAAGCTTTCACGGTGGCGTAGGTCACTGCAGCTTCATCTTCATCACCACCACGCTGAGCCTGTAAAAAACAGCATAAAAACACATAAATTACAAAACATTAAATGTTGCAGAATAATGTGAGTAAATGTAGCACACCAAACAGACAGCTTACCCGGCCTTTACTGTTGGGCTTCTTGGTGAAGTTGACGGAGACGTAGGAAACACCACCTTCAGGATCAGCCTACACAGAGAAGACAACAACATGGCTGCTCAGTAACATGTAGATTCATACTCATACAGAAACTGAAGGTAACTCAAGAGGAGAGGCCAAATCCAGATGCTACAGGAGGCAGAGCTTGTGCAGTCCAAAGATAATTTGAGAGCACAAAATAAAAGATTTACAGGGTGGTGAGGCAGGCAAGGGTCAGAAAGTCCAAATGAAAGTCTCGAAGAGCAAAGACTGAAAGTGAGGACAGGATAACAAGACACAGGTGAAACTAATCAAGGTGGAACAGACAATCAAAACTGGAAACAAAGGCAGGAAGTAAAGTTACAGACACGAGGAGAGATGAGAACTTCAAAATAAAAGAGGAAACACAAAATAAAAAATGTTCTTGGAGACGGCCGCACAGTTTGTGCTCTATGTATAAGACCACTGTGCCCTTTGTATTTATATTTTATTGTACTTAAAAAAAACTGCAGTTTCTCTTGTCGTCCACTTGAGGCTGGCTCCAGAAGTGAGTCAGTCTCCATAAGTCCCCATGTTAAAATGTCCAACTTCACAACTGTACTGAGGGTGAATTTATATACAACTCACCTGTTCAAATTATATTAAGGCTTAAAGTTATGCAGGATTAAGAGCGTGGATGCTTTGATTGACAGGTGGGTGTCGTCACAGGTCAAATGAAGGAGGTTGTGTTATGTCCCTTTCAAATGATGTCACCAGATGTTGTATACTTGTTTATTTGTGGTGGTTTGACCTCTGACCTCTGGTTTTACTAACCACAGTTTAACAGTCATGGTGTAAGTCAAGTTGCATCATCTAACTTCTCTTTTTTATCTTTACTGTAAGTTTCCACGTGGACTGATCGACTGCAGAGTTGTTCATGCAGATGTTTTAATGCACATGTTGTCAGGGCACAATACAAACAACGCATGTAAAATGCAGGATTCAGGTACAGGCAATGTGATGGGAGGTCAAAACCTCTTCAAATCCACTCTGCTGTCATTACTTTATCTCATCCTCAGCTACACAATCAAAATTTATGCCGAAGTTTTTAAACTCACGACATCGTCATTCATCCGTGTGTTGTTCCCTGAAAAGACAAAAAAAAAAAAGTCGATTTTAGCTTCCAAAGAGAAAATCCAGTTTCATTAAAGCTTGTTGTTTCTAAAAGTTTCACCTGTGCTCTCACCTGTAGCTCTCTTCCATCTGATGACTTTCACAGCAGTGATTATAAGTGCCACTAACACCACAGGCACAAGGATGAACAGCCACCACAAATCTGGAAAGACAATGGAAATATTTGAAGCATTTCTGTTCTGTCAAAAATCATTGAGCTAAAAGAGAAATCATCAAATCAAACAATCTTCATATAAAAAACTGCGTAAAATAAAAATTCCCAGTTCTTCCCAGAGCTTTTAACCTTATGTCACAGTCAAAAAAAAAAGTAGTAAATATAACACCAAGTTATTAAATATGAAAATGTTTCAGATGTGTAAAGCGTGTTAACACTTAAAGTATCAGTGTGCCGGATTTTGTGGCATTTAACAGTGAAGAAATAAAGACTGAAACAAACTGAATATCCTTGCCTCACACTCCCTCCCAAGTGTTTAAGAGAAACTATATGGTAACTCACAAAAAAAAAAATTATCATGGGCTACCGTAGAAACATGGTGGTTCAAAATGGCTGACTCTGTGTAGAGGACCCTCAGCTCAAAAACACAACAATATAATTATACACTCATGAAACACAGCTGTCAATATGATATCCAGCTGAACATCTTCATCGTAACATTTCACAGTCTGTGGTAAGAAAAGTGTAATGCACTCTCATGCATGTGTGTGAAAGGAGTTAGTTAATAATACATAATAATACATAATAATAATAAATGCATGAAAACACACTTTACAATGAAGCGTTATAATGAAGCATGAATGATTGTAGATGCATCAAATGTACTTTACTGAACACACACAATGATGACTTATGACACTGTATGAGTGGAGTCATGAAGCATTATGAATGTATTATAATTCACTATGAATGCTGTAATAACACATTATAGGTGTGGTCTTCATAGGAAGTGTTACCTAGCCTAGAGAGACAGATTGTAGTAACAGATATATAAAAATGTGATGAGTCACTACCTTTCAGATTTGCTGAATCATCATTGATTGGAGACGGTGTCGTAGTGGTTCCTCTTTTCATGCTGCTTTCAGTTGTAGTTGTTGTTGTTGTTGTTGTTGTTGTTGTTGGTGGTGTTGGTTTGGTTTTGGGTTCTGGTCTTGGTTTTGTTGTTCTCGTGTCATCACCTGAACAGATGAAAACAACTCAGCAAAGTGTTCAGTACAAACTTGTGTTGTGATGTAATATTCAAACTTCAAATCCATAAAATAAACAAATATTTCAGGTAATTATTCACGTCAGTCTGAAGTGACTTTAAACAGCTCAACATATTCTCACCTGGTTTCTCACCTGAGGGCTGAAGTCTGAAGGGAAACAGCTGCACTTTGTTACCATCAGTCACTTCACACTTCAATAAGTTAGAGTTTGATGTGTGAATGAAATGAGAAGACTGAAAGGTCACAGAGGCAGAGCAGAGAGACTGTGATGTCTGCACATCTTTGTGATCTTTATCCACATTGTTACCGACATACAGCCACTTCACTGTGTGTGGACATCGCCCATATGTGGACACAGAACAGTTTAACACCACCTGATCATTGTTCTTGTGTTCAGTCACTGGTGAAGATGGAGATATTGTGAGAGAAAGACAACAAGAGTAAAATTCACTTCATCACTATAATCATAATTATTGTGATGTTTCACAGTTTGAGCTGAAAACATTATGATGGAAATACTCACTGTTAACAACAGACAGATAAACATGAGAAAAAGGACCTGGTCTTTGTCCTGATTTGTATTGTTGACAGTAGTAACGTCCAGCATCTTCATCTGTGACATTCTTTATAACCAGAGAACAGTTCTGTGTAACACTCAGTCTGTCTGATTTAGATTTGCCATGTTCAGCAATCTGTCCAAGTCTAATCAGATCTACTGCTTTCTGACTTGAATTACTGAAGATCCATGTTGTACTGTCACAGTTTTTCTGATCGTCTGTCACGTTTCCGCAAGGCAAAGTGACTTCCTCTCCAGCTCTGACAGTGAAGGAGGGGGGAAGTCCTTCAGCTGCTGCTGTTAAGAAGACGAGAGAAAATGATGAAAAATAAAGTAAAATGAGAAACTCTGTTGATTCTCTCTCTCTCTCTCTCTCTCTCTCTCAGCGTGACGTCAGACCCGTGGAGCCTTCGGTGTCCCTCCAGCTGATCAGTGAGAAACGACTCTACCTGCAGCTGGTCGGGCTGATTTTTCCTCCTGTACAGCCCCATGCATTTTAAAATCCTTCTTACTGTACGCATACATATCACACCTTTGATGATATAACGTGACAAGTTTGTATGTTGTAATGACGTTAAACTGACGTTGTTTGAATGAGGTCGTTTCTCACTGATCAGCTGGAGGGACACCGAAGGCTCCACGGGCCTGACGTCACGCTGAGGCACCCAATCAGACGCTCGGATCGGACAAACCTCCACAGTGAGTTATAACGAGAAATTTATCACGTGATAACGAGACACGTGATGAAAGTTGTCTGGCATGGCAGCAATACACTTCCATATTCACTAAACTCAGCATGTTAGAAACAAACAACAGATTTTGTTGTCTTAGTTCAATAAAATTGAGCTCATCAAATATCTTTAATAATATTGATCAAGTTATTTTTAATATATGTGATATATGTATTCTTACCTGTAAACTGAAGCACCGCTAGAAGAAACAAAGAAATTTGAATCCATTTGAACTCAACCATCGTGACTCTCTGTCTCTCTTCTTCTTCTGTCTCTTGACTGTCTAAAGTCGTGCTTTAGTAGAGAGCTGCTGCGTCTACTTCCTGTGGTTAGTGTGATGTCACTTCCTCATAGCGACTTTATATTTTTGTCTTTATGTTCATACTGTGTACAGTCCCACCTTCTATTTGTGACAATGACGTGTCTCTCAAGGTGAAGAAGGGAAGTTGTGTGTCTGAAGACTGTTAGTTCAGATAAATGTTTGCATGAATGCAGCTTGTTTTCTTTAGATAGTGTTTATTAGAAAACAGACAGGATTCATGGTGATGTTTGACAGCACACATGAACAGACAGGTGAAGAGTCAAACTCCTCGTCCACCACAGTTTGACTCTTGATGTCCATGGTGCAACATGTTGATGCTGCAGCAGCTGGGAAACAACACAGATCAGATCATATTTTACTGCTCTGAGACCTGTTGGTTCCTCATTTTATCTCTGCAGCCATTTTTCTCAGAGACCTGAAGGAGAAGTGTTTTCGTGAGAATGTGGGTTAGTGTTGTACTGAAGGGTTGTGGTTGAGGTCAGGGTGGTTGGAAGGATCAGAGATAAGATGGTGACCAGGGCTGGCGGTGGCAAAATCTAAGAAGTGGGCTGCAAACTCTCACACAATGACCGTGAGACCAAATGAACTCTTTTCACATGCTCTCACGCCACACGTCCGTCAACCTACAGATTCATATTTCACTTTCCTCCTGATGGTCTGAAGAACTCACTGCTGCACGGCGCTGCTTGTCTGTCTTTGCTGTCCTGTCTGCAGCGTCATTAGTTATCAATTTTTGACTGCGTCACTGACCTGGATTGTATCGTAGGCTAATTTATTCCCATGCTGCTGCTCAGAGTCATCTCATGTCACCGCCCTCCGTTTCTGTCACAGTTTTGGGGTCATTTTGAGACATGTTGTTTAAAGATGTGAGATCACGTCTGAATCTCCCGTTGTGTACGACCTGTGTGAAATAACGACTCCGGTCTGTAGTATATTTGTGTAAGCGGCCTCCCCTCTGGCACTTTGAAAGCCCCTCAAAGCCCCTCCCTCTGTGTGCAAATCATCATCATTAGTATTTATCCTCGCTCTCATTGATCAGACAGGACCTCTGGTTAATATCTTCACTCAACTGCAAACTGTCAGAAGATGAAGAAGTGTCTTCGTGGTTTTCAGTAAATATTCAGGTAACATGTGACGACAGCACCTCTGACATAATAAATGAGAAAAATCTGACTAATCCAAACAAATATTTCAGATAAGAACTCTTTCCCTCTCTTCTGTTTCGAGGCAAGAGAGAAGCAGCAACATTCAGTTAACAGCAGTGTGTGTGTCTGTGTGTGTGATTTGTTGACTACACTAGGAGTGTTTTGGGGCCACAAACATCATGTTTAGGGCCACCAAAAGCCTGGGGCCGGCCCTGGCAGGTGTGGTATTGAAAAGGAAGGTGAGAAGGAACCCAGAGGCCACGCCCATCAGCACACAGAAACATGAAGAGACACATGTGACACGTTTACAAGGGAAAGAAGAGGCGATGCTTCAATCATAACAATATCGACTATTATGGTGACTAACTTTATCCATCTGATGTCCATGGTGCAACATGTTGATGCTGTAGCAGCTGGCAAACAACACAGATAAGATCATGTTTTACTGCTCTGAGACCTGTTGGTTCATCGTTCTATCTTTGAAGTCATTTTTTTCCAGAGAACTGATGGAGACGTGTTTTCATGAGAATGTGGTTAACAAGTGCAGCACAGCTCTGGTGGTTTAACCCTCAAATGATGACGACATGAACACAGAAACAAACAAAGAGACAGCAACAGACAGTTTATTAATACATCAGACAGAGAGCTGTTCATGGAATTCAGTTGAAAACTATTTTAAAGGGTTATTCTGTGTATGTTGAAGTGTGGTTGTATGAAGTACTTCTCCACAGTCAGTGTATTACCTACAGCAGACTGCAGTCAGCACGTCCACAGTTTGGGGAAGCTGACAGGAGGACGAGCTCAGCAGCTAAGCAATGCACTGCTGTGGATGGGGGCAGCAAAAACATGAATTTTAGCCTCTTAAAAAATGTCCGACCTAAGAAAGGAATCCATATCAGTCTGATTTTTCTTGTGTTGGGCCTTTTTGATGTGGCTAAAATACATTTTCTGCTCACCCTGTCCACACCAGTGCAAAGCTCTGCTTCAGTGCTGGGATCCATGTCTGCTTCTCCAAACCAGGGACACGCTGATCGCCGTCTACTGTCAGTGATGTGCATGAGTACCTCAAACAACCTCACTTCAAAATACCTGAACTATCCTGGAAGGTTTGAGGCCTCTAAGTTTGAGACTTTACAACAGACTGTTTAAACATTGATGAGAGTCCTGACTGAACATTCTTTAATTTATTATTTTTATTTTTATATATATTATTGTTACATTGTTATTACACAGATTGGCCTGAAACACACAAATATACAAATATATAAAATAATTATAAATGTATGTGTGCTGTGGTAAGGTGGGTGAAGTTCAAACTATAGATTAAGTTGAAATTAAATTAGAAATAAAATAGGTAAAAAATACTGACAACACCACAGAGGGTTAAAAAGAGTCGAGGACTCTACAAGGCCTACAGAGGCTGAGCTGCTCCGCGCTCTGCTCTGTCTTTAGCAGGACTTGGATTTGATAAAGATTTGAGCACTCTGTCCTCCACTCACTGCTGGTTTCCTAGAAAGTGCATCCTTGTCCAGTACTGGGCGTGCTTTGTTGTGTTTTGTGTCTATAAATGCCTCTGAGACGTCCAGCACATGAGCTCAGTCTGCTGAAGAGGTGTCCACATACTTTTGGCTATGTGGTGCAAAGTGAGCAGACAGTAGTGACTTCCTCATGTTGTGAAGGATCTCTGGTGCCACTCTCTGGTTGGAAACATGAGTCCTTGAAATAAAAGAAAACTGCAACTTGTCGATCACACATGCACCATTAAAATGTTGTTTTCCTGTATAATTAACATGAAAATACCATATGAAAGTCATAAATGAAAGGTTCTGCCATTTAATATGATTAACTGTACAATGACCACACACAAACTGTCATTTAAAATACTTTATTCTGTATAAATTCCCTCAAAATGCCATAAAAATATAGGTTTTACTATGAAATATAACAATTTATGAAGATAAAGATATCTGTTGTGCCTGAACTGAACCAAATCTTAACCACAGTGGTGTTAAAGCTCGACTTAAGATTCAGAAATGTTAGAAAAATTACAGATAAACTATCTGTAGGCACGTCATCTAAATAAAGCGTCACCCAGATGAACTCCTCAGCTCATAAAGCACCTTAACATGTTATAAAAGGTCTTTTTTAGGCTTTAGTCGACTGAATATTGGTGTTAAAATTACTGTATGACAAAATATATGTATATAGAAATACAGCAAAAACTAATACATATCATACTATAACTACTATGCCTGCTGATAGGTACAACACCAGCATATTAAAGCTCCTGACAGCAAGTTCATCAAGCAGAACATGTCATATATTACACTCATTTATATTTCAAGAAGCTATATAATGTGTTATTGTGCTGCTAGTTAACCTACTCCACCCCCTACTGGACAAAAAGCCTCTTTACAGCAATAAACCCTGAAAATGATCATCTGATACAAAAACACAGCCAAACATGACTCAGCATCAGTTATCAATGTGAAATAAGTGTAATGACACGAGCTGTAACTATACTGCGCTCTCTTATTTGTTTGGTTTGTTGATGGTGGCGTAGAGAACGTGACTATCAGCAGAGGCTCCAGCAGAAGAAGAGGAAGCTTTCACAGTGGCGTAGGTCACCGCAGCTTCATCTTCATCACCACCACCACCACCACGCCGAGCCTGTAAAAACAGCACAACACATAAATTACAAAACATTAAATGTTGCAGAATAATGTGTGTAAATGTAGCACACCAAACAGACAGCTTACCCGGCCTTTACTGTTGGGCTTCTTGGTGAAGTTGACGGAGACGTAGGAAACACCACCTTCAGGATCAGCCTACACAGAGAAGACAACAACATGGCTGCTCAGTAACATGTAGATTCATACTGACTCATACAGAAACTGAAGGTAACTCAAGAGGAGAGGCAAAATCCAGACGCTACAGGAGGCAGAGCTTGTGCAGTCCAAAGATAATTTAAGAACACAAAATAAAAGATTTACAGGGTGGTGAGGCAGGCAAGGGTCAGAAAGTCCAAATGAAAGTCTCGAAGAGCAAAGACTGAAAGTGAGGACAGGATAACAAGACACAGGTGAAACTAATCAGGGTGGAACAGACAATCAAAACTGGAAACAAAGGCAGGAAGTAAAGTTACAGACATGAGGAGAGGGGAGAACTTCAAAATAAAACAGGAAACACAAAATGAGAAATGTTCTTGGAGAGGGCCGCACAGTTTGTGCTCCATGTATAAGACCACTGTGCCTTTGTATTTATATTTTATTGTATTTTTCAAACGGCCACTTGAGGCTGGCTCCAGAAGTGAGTCAGTCCCCATAAGTCCCCATGTTAAAATGTCCAACTTCACAGCAGAAATAAACATGTTTACAGCCTGGTACTAAAAACAGTTTTGGTCTCTATAGCTAATTTCCCCGTTCATGACAACTGTACTGAGGGTGAATTTATATACAACTCACCTGTTCAGATTATATTAAGGCTTAAAGTTATGCAGAATTAAGAGTGTGGACACTTTGATTGACAGGTGGGTTGACATCTGACCTCTGGTTTTACTAACTACAGTTTGACAGTCATGGTGTAAGTCAAGTTGCATCATCTAACTTCTCTTTTTTATCTTTACTGTACGTTTCCACGTGGACTGATCGACTGCAGAGTTGTTCATGCAGATGTTTTAATGCACATGTTGTCAGGGCACAATACAAACAACGCATGTAAAATGCAGGATTCAGGTACAGGCAATGTGATGGGAGGTCAAAACCTCTTCAAATCCACTCTGCTGTCATTACTTTATCTCATCCTCTGCTACACAATCAAAATGTATGTCGAAAAAAGTTTTTAAACTCACGACATCGTCATTCATCCGTGTGTTGTTCTCTGAAAAGACAAAAAAACAAACAAACAAAAAAAAAGTCGATTTTAGCTTCCAAAGAGAAAATCCCGTTTCATTAAAACTTGTTGTTTCTAAAAGTTTCACCTGTGCTCTCACCTGTAGCTCTCTTCCATCTGATGACTTTCACAGCAGTGATTATAAGTGCCACTAACACCACAGGCACAAGGATGAACAGCCACCACAAATCTGCAAAGACAATGGAAATATTATAAAATAAAAACACAATCTGCAACTAGTAAACAAAACATTTAAGAAAATCTCAAGGTCCACTTCCTAGTTCTTCCCAGAGCTTTTAACCTTATGTCACAGTAAAAAAAAAACTTAAATACAAATACAACACTAACTAATTAAATATGAAAATGTTTCAGATGTGTAAAGCGTGTTAACACTTAAAGTACCAGTGTGTTGGATTTTGTGGCATTTAACGGTAGAGAAGTAAAAGACTGAAACAAACTGAATATCCTCGCCTCACACTCCCTCCCAAGTGTTTAAGAGAAACTGTATGGTAGCTCGCAAAAAAAAAACAACCTCTGTTTGGTTTGTCTGTTCTGGGCTGCCGTAGAAACGTGCTAATTCAAAATGGTGGACTGTGTGAAGGACCCTCTGATGCATCAAATGGACTTTACTGAACACATACAATGATGACTTATGACACTGTATGAGTGGAGTCATGAAGCATTATGAATGTATTATAATTCACTATGAATGCTGTAATAACACATTATAGGTGTGGTCTTCATAGGAAGTGTTACCTAGCCTAGAGACAGATTGTAGTAACAGATAAATAAAAATGTGATGAGTCACTACCTTTCAGATTTGCTGAATCATCATTGATTGGAGACGCTGTTGTGATGGTTCCTCTTTTCATGCTGCTTTCAGTTGTTGTTGTTATTGTTGTTGTTGTTGTTGTTGGTGGTGTTGGTTTGGTTTTGGGTTCTGGTCTGGGTTTTGTTGTTGTCGTGTCGTCACCTGAACAGATGAAAACAACTCAACAAAGTGTTCAGTACAAACTTGTGTTGTGATGTAATATTCAAACTTCAAATCCATAAAATAAACAAATATTTCAGGTAATTATTCACGTCAGTCTGAAGTGACTTTAAACAGCTCAACATATTCTCACCTGGTTTCTCACCTGAGGGCTGAAGTCTGAAGGGAAACAGCTGCACTTTGTTACCATCAGTCACTTCACACTTCAATAAGTTAGAGTTTGATGTGTGAATGAAATGAGAAGACTGAAAGGTCACAGAGGCAGAGCAGAGAGACTGTGATGTCTGCACATCTTTGTGATCTTTATCCACATTGTTACCGTCATACAGCCACTTCACTGTGTGTGGACATTGTCCATTATATGTGGACACAGAACAGTTTAACACCACCTGATCATTGTTCTTGTGTTCAGTCACTGGTGAAGATGGAGATATTGTGAGAGAAAGACAACAAGAGTAAAATTCACTTCATCACTATAATCATAATTATTGTGATGTTTCACAGTTTGAGCTGAAAACATTATGATGGAAATACTCACTGGTAACAACAGACAGATAAACCAGAGAAAAAGGACCTGGTCTTTGTCCTGATTTGTGTTGTTGACAGTCGTAACTTCCAGCATCTTCATCTGTGACCTTCTTTATAACCAGAGAACATTTCTGTGTAACACTCAGTCTGTCTGATTTCGGTTTGGCATTTTCGTCAATCTGTCCAAGTCTAATCAGCTCTACTGCTGCCGAGTTTCTTTTATTAATGAAGATCCATGTTGTACTGTCACAGTTTTTCTGATCGTCTATCACATTTTCACAAGGCAAAGTGACTTCCTCTCCAGCTCTGACAGTGACGGAGGGGGGAAGTCCTTCAGCTGCTGCTGTGAAGAAGACGAGAGAAAATGATGAAAAATAAAGTAAAATGAGAAAATGTCTGTTATGTTCATAGTTAGTGTGACGATTATTTCTTCATCCTTGTTTCCAGGAGTTCACTAAACTCAGCATGTTAGAAACAAACAACAGATTTTGTTGTCTTAGTTCAATAAAATTGAGCTCATCAAATATCTTTAATAATATTGATCAAGTTATTTTTAATATATGTGATATATGTATTCTTACCTGTAAACTGAAGCACCGCTATAAGAAACAAAGAAATTTGAATCCATTTGAACTCAACCATCTTGACTCTCTGTCTCTCTTCTTCTTCTGTCTCTTGACTGTCTAAAGTCGTGCTTTAGTAGAGAGCTGCTGCGTCTACTTCCTGTGGTTAGTGTGATGTCACTTCCTCATAGTGACTTTATATTTTTGTCTTTATGTTCACACTGTGTACAGTCCCACCGTCTATTTGTGACAATGACGCGTCTCTCAAGGTGAAGAAGGGGAAGTTGTCTGTCTGAAGATTGTTAGTTCAAATAAATGTTTGCATGAATGCAGCTTGTTTTCTTTAGATAGTGTTTATTAGAAAACAGACAGGATTCATGGTGATGTTTGACAGCACACATGAACAGACAGGTGAAGAGTCCACCTCCTCGTCCACCACAGTTTGACTCTTGATGTCCATGGTGCAACATGTTGATGCTGCAGCAGCTGGCAAACAACACAGATAAGATCATGTTTTACTGCTCTGAGACCTGTTGGTTCATCGTTCTATCTTTGAAGTCATTTTTTTCCAGAGAACTGATGGAGACGTGTTTTCATGAGAATGTGGTCAACAAGTGCAGCAGAGCTCTGGTGGTTTAACCCTCAAATGATGACGACATGAACACAGAAACAAACAAAGAGACAGCAACAGACAGTTTATTAATACATCAGACAGAGAGCTGTTCGTGGAATTCAGTTGAAAACTATTTTAAAGGGTTATTCTGGGTATGTTGCAGTGTGGTTGTATGAAGTACTTCTCCACAGTCAGTGTATTACCTACAGCAGACTGCAGTCAGCACGTCCACAGTTTGGGGAAGCTGACAGGAGGACGAGCTCAGCAGCTAAGCAATGCACTGCTGTGGACGGGGGCAGCAAAAACATTTTTCTTGTGTTGGGCCTTTTTGATGTGGCTAAAATACATTTTCTGCTCACCCTGTCCACACCAGTGCAAAGCTCTGCTTCAGTGCTGGGATCCATGTCTGCTTCTCCAAACTGGGGACACGCTGATCGCCGTCTACTGTGAGTGATGTGCATGAGTACCTCAAACAACCTCACTTCAAAATACCTGAACTATCCTGGAAGGTTTGAGGCCTCTAAGTTTGAGACTTTACAACAGACTGTTTAAACATTGATGAGAGTCTGGACTGAACTTTCTTGCTGCCTACAGCCGCCTCTGTCCGCTGCCTGGCTCCAGCTCTGGTTCCGGCCCTGGTCCTCCCAGGACTCACACTCTCCTCTGGCTTCTGCCCTCATGCTCTCTCTCCTCTCTCCGTCTGTCTTCCTGTGTTCTGTTTTTAAAGCCTGGTGGTGCTCCTGCTCACCTGATGCTTGTTCTAGGATTTTCCCAATCAGTCTGTGGTTAGTTTGGGGACGATGGGAGAGCACACTACTGCATGCAAAACAACTCTAAAAACACAGCAAGGTTAAAAACATGCATAGTCACCCATGCTCAACTTGAACCGACCATCCTACTGCTGCCAGTACTGTCAGGACTTAGAGCATCAAGCCTCCACAATATGTACTATATGCACTGTCCAACTAGACAGTGTAGACAGTGGTGGTTGAGTTTATTTGACATCAGCACTTCACTTGAGGTTTGGAGGTTTTTCATGCTATATGCTCACTGCAGACACGACCAGTTGGATGTTTCAGATGTGTGAAATGTATTTACATTCATTTAAGCTCAGAGTAGGTGGTGAATCCAGAACTTGTGAAAGTTTCCTGAGTTATCAGATTTCTGTGCATTCTCAGGTCACTTTGGATGTGCTTCTATCTGTATTAAGACATATTTTAGTGCCCAGTGAGAACAGAGCTGTTCAAGCCAACAGAGGGAAGGTTTACGACTAGAAGTGGATCAGAGGAGGGAGGCTGTACGACTAGTAGAGGCATTCATAGTAAAGAATATTCACTTTCCATTATGACACTGTTAGTACATGAAGGAATCACAAACCTCAGTGTAGAATGAAGCGCTAAACATTTCTTTATTTGCAGATTATATTGTTATCAGATATAAAAAGAGAAGACTGTTACTGACTCCTTTCAGACTTCAGACTCATTCAAGCCAAGCACATAAACATCTCAACAAATATGTGAACAACAATGTTCAATGAAAGTGATTAAAATGAGTTCTTCTGTACACAGAGACATGAAACTGAGCTCAAGATGCCGGAGCTTCAAAAACAACCAGTAAATCTTCAAATCAGGTCTGAATTCTTCAACTGGAAAACAATTTAAGGAAGTTAACAAGAGTTAAGTGATGTTTCCTGTTAGATGAAGTTAAATCCAGCTGCTGTGTTCTGAACTGGCTGCAGAAAATAAAGATTTTTACAAACGATGAAGGAAAAAAAACATTTGATAAAACTCACAGCGGGCTTCCTGATATGACATGAAATGAAGAGTTGAAATTAAAAATGGTTCAGCACATATTTGTGACATGATTTGATGAATAAAAACAAAAACAATCAGTCATCCAAAACTAAAAATGATCTTATAAGATTTTTGTTATCTGAAGGCTTCAACTACTCGTGTTAATGTGACGTTATTAAACTGCACTGAGTCTTTTCTCTGATGAGTCGATGTCGATATGGAAGTGGTCGATCAGCGGACTCTGACAGAGGCAGAAGCGTCTCCAGAGTTTTCATGTTTCACCACACCATCGTCTTAATCTTCATCATTATTCACCTGTGAAGCACAAACAAACAAACCCTCACTGTGACACACTTTAACTGACAACTTTAACATCACTGACCCACGTTTAACACCTGAACGCACCATCAGTTACTGTCTGATTTGATCTTTGAGTGTCTGCTGCACCTGAACGCATCACTCTTCGTCTTCTTGCTGAGTATGAAACCTGCACAAACACACACAGACAAACATGATGAGGAAATGTCGTTAATTAACGTACCTGGGAAGTTACAAAAATGTTGACATCCTCCTGAACTTATCAGGAAAACACTGACTGACAACAGATCTGTGTAAAGCAAAGTTTGACTAGTTTGACTCTTGATGTCCATGTTGCAACGTGTTGCGTGTTCTATCTTTGCAATCATTTCTTCAGAGAACTGAAGGGGAAGTGTTTTTCTGAAAGTGTGGTTAACAAGAGCAGCAGAGCTCTGACCTTTTCACCCTCCTATAATAATGACATGAACACAAACACATGCAAACAGAAAGCAACACACACTTCATTAGGACATAAGACAAAGAGCCGTTTATCAAATTCTGTTGAAAACTACTTTAACTTTGCTCTTTACTTTGAAAGTATAAAATCACATGTGGTGTCTACTGTGATATATCACTGCAGGGTTCAATGAAGCTGATGCTGGCAGTTGCATTGCAAAGAGTGGTGCTTTCAAGTGCTGCTCCCGTCACAGCGCGGCACACTTTGCTCCTCTCCCCTCTTGAGTTTTGGTGTTGTACCGTCACGTGACTCAGCGGCGCCAGGCAAACAAGCAAGCAAGCAAGCAGGAGAGGAAAAGGAGCACTGTGTGGCAATATGTCATGAAAATTCATTTAGATGTAGCAATTTGATGATGCATCCACCTTAATTATTAAAAAATATTGGATAATATCGCACATCACTACTGTGCACTGATATGTTTCACCCCTCATAGCCTCTTTGATACTCGAGCACGTTACATAATGTGATGTTTCATTCACTCAGAGGAACACGAACATAGTTCAAGCAGTGATTATGTTTGTCACCACGACGTAATTATGAAAACAGTTTAGAAATATACAAAGATAATGTCTCTGAGACAAGGGTGACACTGACTTACAGTCCCTGATGGTTCATACACAGTTTGAATTTTACACATGGGTTCACTTCAGTTTTAGTTCTGAACTCACAGTGTTGTCTTCAGGTGGTCTCTGGTTCCCTGGAAAATAAAGCACAGAGTAACATTTCAGCTCTAAACTTACAGTTTGTGTTCATCAGTCTGAACAAATGTTGGTCTGAATTTTCTCACCTCGAGCTCTGATGAGAAGAACAGTAATCACAGTAATCAGGAGGAGTTCAGCCACACGCACAACCAACATGATGTAGTCCAGAACAGAACAATCTGCACGAGCTGTGGATCAGAAAAATAATGTCAGTCAACAAAGTTATTATCAAAAATCAGAAGCACAAAACGTGTGTTTAGCACAAGAGGCTGTGAAAAGTCCCAAAAACTGCAGTTCCTCAAACGTCCACTTGAGACTGGCTTCAAAACGAGTCACTCTCCATAAGCCCCCATGTTAAAACATCCAAGATCAGCACCGCGAACATGCAACTACATCTTTAACTACGTCTACAGTATTTTTGTATGTGTATAAATTACATTCAGACTCTGAGATTTGTTTCATGTTGAAGAAGCTGCTTTGTTTCTCACCTTCTTGTGATGTTGTTGCTGCCGTTGTTGTTGCTGCCATTGTTGTTGCTGATCTTGTTGCTGCATCACCTGAAAAATCAAAAAGCCCTGAAAAAAACCCTGAATAGACTTATCCTGTCAATTATTGCATGTAAAACCAAAAACTTAAATATTAGAAAATAGCAATTATGTAATTTATATAAATGAGAAAGAATGATGTCATCTTCTGACTTAAAATATCAAACAAATAATCAAATATAGTTTGTTCCATCAGGATGAAGTGACTTTAAACAGCTCATCATGAGCTCACCTGGTTTCTCACCTGAGGTCTGAGGGCTGAAGGGAAACTGCTGCACTTGTCCAGTGGAAAGATCAGTCACTTCACAGTTAAATAACTTGTACTTCTTTGACTCCTTCTTCTTATAGGTCAAATTATCTGAGCAAATACGCTGTGATGTCTTCTTGTCTTTATCTTTACCCTCATACAGCCACTCCACTCTGTATTTACAGTCATCAAGTACCAACACAGAGCAGGACAACGTCCCCTCATCATTGTTCTCGTGTTCAGTCACTGGTGAAGAGTAAAATTCACGTCATCACTATAATCATAATTATTGTGATGTTTCACAGTTTGAACTGAAACATTATGATGGAAATACTCACTGGTAACAACAGACAGATCAACCAGACTGTCTCCATATCCTGATTCATACTGTCTGCAGCTGTAGTGACCAACATCTTCATCTGTGACCTTCTTTATAACCAGAGAACAGTTCTGTGTAACACTCAGTCTGTCTGATTTAGTTTTGGCTCTTTCAGCAATCTGCCCACGTGTAATCAGCACTGATGTTCTGCTGCTTCTTGGAGCATTGAAGAGCCAAGTACGCTCACATTTGTCCTGATAACCAGTCACATTTTTACAAGGCAAACTGACTTCGTCTCCAACTCTGACAACAACACGGAGACCAGATTGTCCACTCACTGCTGCTGAAATGATGAGAAAAGAAAAAAAAGATTAAATCTGAATTTGACTTTTATGCGAAGATTTAGTCTGAGGATCATTTTAGTTTGTTTTGTAACATTTCTGGTATTTCTATATATGTTATAAATGCATCTTACCTGTAAAGTGAAGCAGCAGAATCAGAAGTGAAGACATTTGAATCCAGAATTCAACCATCGTGCTTCAGTCCGTCTTCTGTCTCTTCTCGGCTGTTAACCGTCACAGTCTGGAAGCTGCTGGGAGTTAAATGATGAAAAGATGAATCTACTTCCTGTGGTTACTGTGATGTCACTTCCTCATAGCGACTCTTAGTCTGTTTTAGATTTTCGTCTCTCTGAATTTCTTGTAGACGTACAAACAGCCAAAAACTCAAGAAAACATTTTTGAAATGTAGTTTTCTGTCAGGAAAAGAATCTGTTTCTGCATTCATTGAGCCAATCTAACGCTGCAACAAACAAACTATGTGAAGACTCAAGTTCATACTGTGTACAGTCACATGGTGTGTACTGTATGTGTCAATCACCTGTTTCTCAAGAAGAAGAAGAAGAAGAAGGGGAAGTTGGCTGATTGTTAGTTCAGATAAATGTTTGCATGAATGCAGCTTGTTTTCTTTAGATAGTGTTTATTAGAAAACAGACAGGATTCATGGTGATGTTTGACAGCACACATGAACAGACAGGTGAAGAGTCAAACTCCTCGTCCACCACAGTTTGACTCTTGATGTCCATGGTGCAACATGTTGATGCTGCAGCAGCCTCTTCCATCTTTGCAGTCCTTTTCCAGAGAACTGAACGGGAAGTGTTTTTTTAGAATGTGGTTAACAAGAGCAGCAGAGCTCTGACCGGTTAACATCCTTGAATGATGAGCACACAAACATCAAAAACACATCCAAAGATGGGCAAAGATGTGGAGCGTGGGTGGAGCTGAATGAAGCCTGGTTGCTCAAACAACGTGTGACGACACCCAACTGTCAATCAAACCTGCTATGCTCTTAATTCTGCATCTTTAAGTTTAAGCTTCATCTTTTTTGTACCAGGCTGTAAACATGTTTATTTCTGCTCTGAGGATTTAACATGGAGACTCTTGACTCCAGCCAGCTTCAAGTGGACGTTTGAGGAACTGCAGGTTTTTTTGTTTTTGTTTGGCACTTCCTCTTTGTCTTCACTTCACAGTGATGGAGGTTGCCGCTTGACCACAAGCTGTGTGACTCAGTCAGAGTCTCTTGGTGTGCAGCAGTCTGCAGAGAAAGCACAGGAGACACAATCAGAGCTGCAGGATAGGGAGCAGAATGTGGAACAGGATCATGCAGTGTCTCAATAACAACCGTCAACATAACAGAGAAGAGCATGGTAAGTGCAAGCCTTGCACATCAGCAAATAAATACAAACGACAAATAAAAGTGTCAGGCCTCAGTTATGAGAAATGTTACTCTTTACATCAAATTAAAGTCGGTTTGGTTAATGGGAGAAGTGACATTTCCCCTCCGACACTATCTTTTTAACATCGGGCTTGACAGCTGTTAGCCTTATGCGCCCACAGTCCTCCAAAGACTGGTTTGACAGTCGGTTCCCTCGCATGAGTTCATTTTTGAGAACACAGCTTCACAGGTGTGAAGATTGATCTGAACGTGGTGACACGTACATGGCCAATGTCTTCAGTGTGTGTCACGACCTCAGACACAAATCTGATGGACTCAAATGCACGACTCTAGAGCTGATGAAGATGTAACAAAAGGGTATTTATTTGTCCAAAAAACAATCAAAGAAAAGGCGCTCTCAAGGAGGATAATAAGTGCAAACAAAAAGGCTCTTAAGGGAAATCAAAAAATGAACACAAACTTCAATCAAAACATGAAAAAACCAAACAATACTCTTCTACAAACTGAACAAGACGAACTGGCAAAGACAAAGGGAGACAAGGACTATTTATACATGACGTGAGTGAAAACAGGTGAAACCAATCAGGGGCGGGGCAAACAATTACAAAGGCGGGAAAATCACACAAAGGGAGGAAGTCAGGATCTGAAATGGGAGGGAAAAGGTGAGTACAAAATAAAACAGGAAGTGCTTAAGGCAAGGTGTTCATGACATACAGGACTAAACATGAAACACTACACATGAACATGACTGAAATTAACACAACTGACGAGACACAACAGTGTGTCATGCTTTTGGGGACGAGCCACCCAACTGATGGTGACATGAAGGCTGCTCTCCGTGGTGCTGAAAACTTGAGTGCCTTCAGCACCACGGAGAGCAGCCTTCATGTCATCTTTGTACCGTTTCTGCTGATTTGACATTATTCTGACTAATCTGTTTCGTGCCATGCTGTTTATGTTAATTCATATTTCACATGTATCTTCGTATTTTATGTTAATTCTCTCTTTACAGTAAACACACACACACACACACACACACACACACACAGACTGTGTGGACTCCATGACTATAAATGAGTGGCAGCTCAGTAAGAGTGTGAGAGTGTGTTTATGATCTGGATTAATGACCATATCATCATCATACCTGTTCTTACCGGACAAACTGGGGAGGTGTACATCTACAGAGCAGCATCTAAGAATTTCACTGCATCGAATCATTCTCACTGAGGTCACAAGTTTGGTGTTCAGGAAGCCCAAGTAAGTAAGTAAGTAAGTAAGTAAGTAAAAAATAGTACTGACAAAGAACAGTGCAGTGCTGAGGCATGACTGGACATGAATGCCCCCTGTTGGATGAACACAGTAATGGTTTGATTGTGCCTCATGTAGATGATCCTTTTCCTTGTTCAGGTATTCGTCCCAGTTTTGGTGCAGGGGCGACTCTAGGATCAGAACTAGAGGGGGCCTCAGCCCCTCATGAGAATGTGACATGTATACGGTACCTTAAAGTCTTTAACCCTCCTGCTAAATCACTAATTTCATTGGACAACAATTAATATATGGATTTAATATTTTTCTTTGTATTTTTTAATTCACAACAATGCTTTCAACCAAAATTTCAACAGTCATTTAAAGCAGAGGCTCTGATCCCGGGGGACCCTGATCCTTCAGGCCCCTGTGCTTGTGCCCTGTTGGCCCGTTCATTAATCCATCTATGGCAAAGAAAATCCACCTTCCATTAAGAAAGCCATGACACAGTTAGTACATTAAGAAATCACAAAACACAGTGTAGAATTGAATGTTAAACATTTCTTTATTTGCAGATTATATAATTATCATATAAAATAAAGACAAAGCTCTGAGTGAATCCATTAAGACTCAAAGCTCATTCCAGCCAAACACACATTGGACTCTTAACAAACATGTTGACAACAACAAAAAAGCTAATAGGTGAATTTAAATGAGTTCATCTTGAATGAAGACATGCGCTCAAGCTGTAGCTTCAAAACTGATCAGTTCATCTTAAAGTCAGGAGTAAATTATTTGGTCAGAAGCAAATTTAAGGAAGTTAAACAAGAGTTAAAAGCTCTTTCCAGTTCAAACAGTTCAAATCCAGCTGCTGTGTTCTGAACTGACTGCAGATGAGAAAAGTTTTTACAACAGATGCAGAAAAAGACAAAAACTCAAATAATAAGTCTCTCAAAATGATCTTAGGATGTTTTTGTGATCTCAAATCTTCATCTACTCATGTAAAACATGCTGAGTTGATGTAGAAGTTGTTGATGGGTGGAGTCTGATGGAGGCAGAAGTGTTGGTCAAACTCAAACAGAAGATGTGACGTCCTCATAGTTCACTGCACCATCATCTTCATCATCAGCCACCTGTGAAAAACAACAGGACACAATCAAAGCCACACTCTGAAACACTCAAACTGACAACTTTCCAATCCCAGTCCCACTTCTCTGATCTGCAGGGCAGCTGTAGCTCAGGATTGTCTAGTAATCAGAGGACCAACTGAAGTGTCCTTGAGCAAGATATTGAACCCCGGTGTGTGAATGTGATTGTGCCCTGAATGTATGGCTGAATGTGACAAGTGTTGTAAAAGTGCACTGAGTGGTCGCTCCATAATGATTCAGTGAACATCTGTAAAATAACGGTGTTTCTCCGCAGAACTATTAGTATCATCACTTTATTTAAGGTGTTTGATCGTAATAATTCAGTAAAATAACGATGATTCTCTGCAAAACTTTGACTGAAATCTCAATGAATGTATAGTTTTTGACATTTATTTGAATTATGATATTTTACTTTAATTTTACAGTGATTTGGCCGTTTCTTTGTTTTGTTTTTTTCACTATAAAAACTCACCACGTTTTCATCCATCTGTGTTTTTCTCCCTGAAGAGACAAGAGAAAGATTCAACTTTAGTTTCCACAGTGAAAATCCAGATTCATCAAAACTTCTTGTTTCTGAGTTTCATCAGTGAAAGTTCTCACCTTTAGTTCTTGTCCACATGCTGACTGCCACGACGATTATTATGAGTGCTGCTAAACCCACAGACACGATGATGAACCTCCACCAACCTGGAAAGAGAATGAAAACATAAAAATATTCAGCTGTTTGAAAGAGGAGAGTAAAAGAGAAGTTAAATATGTTACATATATACATTACACACAATACAGAAGTGTGTCAGGATGTAAAGGTTCTTCTGTTTGCATGTCTTTGTGAACTAAGAATAACTCCACCCACACAGAGAGACAGAATACAGTAACAGATATATAAAAATGATGAGTCACTACCGTTTAGGTTTGTTGAGTCATCATTGATTGGAGACGCTGTCGTGATGGTTCCTCTTTTCATGCTGCTTTCAGTTGTTGATGTCCTGTCATCACCTGAACAGATGAAAACAACTCAAACTGTTCAGTAGAAACTTGTGTTGTGATGTAATATTCAAACTTCAAATCCATAAAATAAACAAATATTTCAGGTAATTTTTCACATCAGTCTGAAGTGACTTTAAACAGCTTGTAGTGACTGTCCTATTCAGTCACTTGGTAGGTGAGAGGCGGATGATTGACGCGTTTCCATTGATGGGAAATGAGTTTGTCTTAGGTTTCTTTGTTGTCGTTTATTGAAAGTTGCACATGAATACTGGTACTTACATTTTAGGACTTTGAGGTATATGCTGATATTTCTTGTCTTATGGCTAGTGGTGAAACGGTAACTTAACGATGGCTTAACGGTAGAAATCGTGTGCTCCCTTCACCTACTACTCAAAACTAACCTAAAATGATCTATATATGCACACACCTGGTGCCCATCCGCAATCAGTGACACGAACCCAAACTCCCCCTAGTGGTCAAAACAAAATATACACACAAAATGGCTCCTACACACCGGCCCAATAATTGTTTTGGTGTGCATTTAACAATTACAAAAAATAATTAAAAAGGAGCCAAAATATAATCGTGTGTACAAAGTCTTTTCTTTTCTTCTTTTCTCTTCATTGACCAGAGGTTACCAGCACATAGTCAACGTTGGGATCTGATCTTTACCATCAGTCCTTTTTTAGTTGCATGTTCCCATTAACATACATAACTTGGTGACAGGTCTCTCCAGAAAGCCTGTCTTGGTCCTCAGTTGAACTGAGCGGACTGTACCTTTCTTATCTGGAAAGGTGATTTTCCTTAAGTTGAATAGTTTCCTCCATGATCTGCAGAAACCGCATGTCTTCTCTTGATAGCATAGTTTCTTCTTGTGACCTTTCATTGAAGCCTTGATTGTATTGTGCAATCAACAGCTGTTCCACTTTGTCAATGGAAATCCTATTTATGGTGACTGTAGGGCAGCCAATCTCCCCTGTATCACTTCTGCTTCCTTTAAGCAGACCGTTCACAACCCACCCCAATAGTGTTCGGACAGCATAGGGACCATTGTCACGGCTGTTGATGATTTCCCAAAGTTCCAATAGGTTTGAGGCGCTTGTGCCAATCAACAAGTCAACCTCTGCATCAAGCTTGGGAATCTTAATCATTTTCAGATATGGCCATTTTCTCAGATCTTTTTCAGTTACAATGTTGTCTTTTATTACAGGCAGTAGTTGCTGAGTATAGACTTCAGGTAAGTCCAAAAAGTTGTCGTCATGATAACCAGATACTTCCAGTCCAGTCAACGCGTTTGTTTTTACACTTGATGCTTGAGCCATGGTTTTCAGGAGTATGTGTGCTTTAATGCCAGTCAAATGAAGCCTTTGCATCAGATGTTCTGTGCAGAAGGTGGCTGAACCTCCTGGATCCAAGAATGCATAGGTTTTTATGATTTTATTTCCATTTTTACTTTTGATTTGCACTGGTACAATTGAGTGAACACAATCTTGTTTACCGGCCCCAGTGCGAGCACAAGTCTTCTGAAAAACAGTAATATGGGATGATGATTGTTCTGGAGGTGCTTTGAGCTTAGTTGTGATGTGAAGGATTGTTGGATGTTTCAGGTTGCATTCACTGCATGTGAGGCGACCTTTGCAATTCTTGCTGACATGACCAAGGTCCATACTGAAAGGGGTCACCATCAAATATTGGTATTACTCTTGGTGGAATAGATGCTGAATGCTGTTGAATTAGCTGAGTGGTAATTGCCATTTGCCGTTGAACGATATCAGTTAAGTTCTGACAATCATGTCCATTTGAAGCGTGAGTTGTATGATTTTCATGAGTCCTTTGATTCTGTTGTGGGTAGCTATGAGAATATTGAAGTTGCTGCATTGGAGTGACAGGGTCTGTTATTTGTGTTTGTTTCCTCTCTTTAGGCCTTGTTCCAAGCACTGTTAAAAGTGATTGTGAGCTTGATGGTGGTACCTGTTGCTTTTTCATTTCTTTGCTGTAGTATGAGTTCATTCCATCAGTGTCCACTTCACTGCTTGTCAGTACATCTAGCTTAGTTTCCATCATCAGCTGTTCCTTTTGTCTTCTCAGGTTCTCCTCTTGAGCTTCCAAAGCATGTTTTTTTCTCCAAAGCAGCCATGCGTTGTATTAGTGCAGCTTTCTCAGCTTTTGCCTTCAAATATGCAGAGCTTGTGGTAGAAACTTTGGAGCTTGACAAAGAGTGACCTTTACCATGTGGTGAAACATTTGATATACTGTCATTTGGTTGAATTTGACCATCATTTTCCATTTCACATCCCTTTGAATCCAGTAACCATTGTTTTATGTCATTCACAAATATGTCATTTGCTTTACATTTCATTTCAAACCATGTTCGTTGCCTTTTGACCCCTTCATCAGGCATGGGAATTTCCATCAATGTATTGTGAGTTTCAGTGGCCACTCCACATTGCTCACAGAACTGTTTTAAAAGTTGATCAACATTGCAAACATTGTACTTTGTTAGTTGCAGAGATATGATATGGGCAACCTGTTGTTTGAGTTTAGATGATTGGGTTAATTGAGTGTTTTTTGCAGATTTTCAATCAACAGCATATAACCTGTAATTTTCTTTCCCTTTTTCCAACGTCACTTTTTGTAGTGTTTTCAGCGGGATTAACATCCATTTCACTGTCATTTTCATCCATTTTTAAATGATAATTAAACCACTCTTGTTTTCCACAATTCCATCCAAACAGTTACAACTTCAAGTTTCAAGTCCAGTTTATTTGTTCTTGCCATGGGTTAAGCAGACTGGCTTATCCATTGTCGCTGACCTCGCTTTAACTTTTTGCAGCGCCATGTTTCCTGGTCACTGCTCCGTGTGCCCACCTGGCTCCAATCCAACCTGTGTCCAGTGCTCCGTTTCTGCCTCCGGGACGATTTCTACTTTTGTAGTGACTGTCCTATTCAGTCACTTGGTAGGTGATAGGCGGATTCTTGACGCGTTTCCATCGAGCAGCAATGAGAGTTTGTCTTAGGTTTCTTTGTTGTTGTTTATTGAAAGTTGCACATGAATACTGGTACTTACATTTTAGGACTTTGAGGTATATGGTGATATTTTTTGTCTTATGGCTAGTGGTAGATAAACGGTAACTTACTAACTAACGGTAGAAATCGTGTGCTCCCTTCACCTACTACTCAAAACTAACCTAAAATGATCTATATATGCACACCAGGTGCCCATCCGCAATCATTGACACAAACCCAAACACCCCCTAGTGGTCAAAACAAAATATACAAACAAAATGGTTCCTACACAGCTCAACATATTCTCACCTGGTTTCTCACCTGAGGGCTGAAGTCTGAAGGGAAACAGCTGCACTTTGTTACCATCAGTCACTTCACACTTCAATAAGTTAGAGTTTGATGTGTGAATGAAATGAGAAGACTGAAAGGTCACAGAGGCAGAGCAGAGAGACTGTGATGTCTGCACATGTTTGTGATCTTTATCCACATTGTTACCGTTAAACAGCCACTTCACTGTGTGTTTACATCGTCCATGTGGTGACACAGAGCAAGACAACACCACCTGATCATTGTTCTTGTGTTCAGTCACTGGTGAAGATGGAGATATTGTGAGAGAAAGACAACAAGAGTAAAATTCACTTCATCACTATAATCATAATTATTGTGATGTTTCACAGTTTGAGCTGAAAACATTATGATGGAAATACTCACTGGTAACAACAGACAGATAAACATGAGAGTGTAGACTTTGTCCTGATTTGAATTGTTGACAGGTGTAACCACCAGCATCTTCATCTGTGACCTTCTTTATAACCAGAGAACATTTCTGTGTAACACTCAGTCTGTCTGATTTAGATTTGGCATTTTCACCAATCTGTCCATGTTCAAACAATTTTACTGTCCTTCCTTCTCTTGAATAACTGAAGAGCCATGTTGTACTGTCACAGTTTTGCTGATCGTCTATCACATTTTCACAAGGCAAAGTGACTTCCTCTCCAGCTCTGACAGTGAAGGAGGGGGGAAGTCCTTCAGCTGCTGCTGTGAAGAAGACGAGAGAAAATGATGAAAAATAAAGTAAAATGAGAAACTCTGTTGACTCTCTCTCTCTCTCTCTCTCTCTCTCTCTCTCTCTCTCAGCGTGACATCAGGTGTCCCTCCAGCTGATCAGTGAGAAACGACTCTACCTGCAGCTGGTCGGGCTGATTTTTCCTCCTGTACAGCCCCATGCATTTTAAAATCCTTCTTACTGTACGCATACATATCACACCTTTGGTGATATAACGTGACAAACAGTGTTGGTCATCTTACTTTAAAAAAGTAATTAGTTACAGTTACAAATTACTTCTGCCAAAAAGTAATTGAGTTAGTAACTCAGTTACCACACTGTAAAAGTAATTAGTTACTCAGCAAAGTAACTGTGACGTTATTTTTTATGTTCTATAACGCTATTGCGTTCTATAACATCTTTAACGTCAAAGATGTTTATATTAACTGATTGAAGAATAAAAACACTATATACAGTATGCATTTGGGCTTGGGGTTGGGTTAGCAGCAGCAACAAGTGTCGTGTTAGCATGTGTAGATGTGAGGTGCTTCATAAGGTTAGAGTTGCTTGCGGCAGACGTGGATAAAATCTTTTTTCCTGGGCATAGCGTGCATGATACATATACATTCTTGCCTTTAATTTCAACGAAGGAGAAGTAGTGCCGGTGTCGTGCCAAAAAGTGATTGTCTGCCAGAATCTGATTTCCGGCCGCGGGAGCGCGCACAGCAGTGTCTTCAACACGTACCTTTGTACGTACCAAAGTACCTGAATAGAAATCTGAATTTTAGTTGTAATGGTCCTTTAAAAGAATTCCAAGCTGTCCTGTGAGCTCAGATCTTTATATTATGAAGCTCAAGAATGAGATCAAGTCATATTTAGGCAGAAATAACCATTGAGTAACTATACTATGCCTTCACTCAGTTTTTGACAGGTGAAAAGTGATTGAAAACTGCAAAACACATCCAAACATGGGAAGTAAATGCTATGTAGGGCCCAGATCAGCTAAAAAACAATGCAGAGTCATGAGGATCATTGCAAAAGTTATCATATATTTATTGAAAACCCACCAATAAATCATATTCATTATAGTCTAACTTCCAAAGACAGGGCTAAACAAAGTCATCAGACATACCAAGCACACAGAGACATGTCTATCACGTAATTGCCATGTCAGATTTCGCTACAAAGTACACTTCTTTTGGCCACAACAATTACGCACAAAAACGTTAAACTTTCGAAGACACGTACCTTTGCTATAATTACATTATAATACAGTTATGACCGTTTAATCCAGAGAAAAGCAGACGTTTTTGCGCTACCGCTCAACTGGCTGCTGTGCGCGCTCCCGCGGCCGGAAATCAGATTCTGGCAGACAATCACTTTTTGGCACGACACCGGTACTTGGAGAACGTTGAAGAACGCTACCTTTGAATTTCCCTGGCTCGTTGCCATTGTCGCTGTCCTGTGTGTTCAGAGGTAGTCATAGGTGGAAGTCAGAGCGTGCAGTGAGACAGCGTTTGCAACGGTGTCATCATCAGCCCCACTCCTGCTCTCTCCAGGCAGCTGATGTAGCCAAAGCTTGACACCTCGCGCTTCATTCAACCAAATTGTAGTAACGCGCCACTTTACATTCTCGGCGTTGCAACGATGGGGAAAGTAATTAATTAGATTACTCCGTTACTGAAAAAATAACGCCGTTATACTTAAACGCCGTTACTCCCAACACTGG